>JAWWES010000001.1:49135826-49181497 GCA_035583135.1 Lophotriccus pileatus | reverse complement strand
GTCGAACCGTTTTTTTTTCCAAGCCGCTAATGGCTCAAATTAACGTTCTGGCCAGACCATATTGATATGTTAATTGCCTGGTTTTTGTCTCTTAGGAAAGCAGGAGAAGGGGCTGGGATATTCTTTGGGGCAGTGGGGGTGTGTCCTGTGTGGTGACGGGACAGCCTCTCTCTCGGCAGAGTGCTTGTGGAAGGTGGCTGGAGTTTTGCCGGGCGGTCGAGCTGCTGTTTTTTTCTGAACAGGCAGCAGTCGTTTGGAGCTATTTTCAGTTGGATTTTTCTGTGGAGCGGGGGCATAGTGACATCACTGCATGGCTGAGACCATCAGAAAAAGAGTGAGTGTGCAGGCACCGGGGTGGTGTTTCCCTTTCCCCTTCTCCCTCCCTTCAGCAAGGGGGAAGAACCTCCATTGTTTGGCACGCTCCAGCTTGCCCGGTGTGCGGAGATCAACACGTGGTGATTGCCAGTGACCCGACAGCACCCCCTGCTGACTGACTCTAACAACTGCAGGCTCTACATTCCCAGCAGCTCAACATCGCCTCCTGCTGACTGTAGTTATAATTGCCCCAAAAAGGCACAAATTGAATTGATTTTGTTTTCACTGTTGAGTTTGTTCATTTTTGTCTTACAGGGGGTTGTTCTAAGTGGAGGATTATTGTTTGGGTATTTTACTAGTGTTTCCCTTGTTGTTTTTGCCAATACTTATAGACCTTTCTAATAAAAGGGTTGTTATTCCTACCTGGATATAATTTTGGTCTCCTTTCCCACACTGTTCCTCGATCGGAGTCCATTAATTTTGGGTTTGTAATCGCTTAGGGGGAGGAGTTTTTTGGGTCTTCCTCATGGTTTATTCTCAGCAAAACACTTGTGTCTCACTCAAACTGAGACACAGTCTCACTTCAGTGCCTGGTAAAGTTATGGAGAAGATTACTCTGGGAAGTATTGAAAAACACCTGAAGGACAACACAACCGCTGGTTACAGCCAGCACAGCTTCATGTGAGGAAATTCCTGCTTGTCAAACCTGATTTCCTTCTATGACAAGGTAACCCTCATAGTTGATCAAGGGAAGACAGTTGATGTAATCTTCTTGGATTTCAGTAAAGGTTTCAATACTGTCTCTCACAGGATCCTTCTGGACAGAATGTCCAACACACAGCTGGATAAACACATCAGGTGATGGGTGAGCAACTGGCTCACATGTTGAGCACAGAGTGTAATAGTGGATGGGGAAACATCAGACTGGTGACCTGTCACTCCATCTTGGGCCCTGTGTTCTTCAAAATCTTCATAAATGACTTGAATGCAAGACTGGAAGGAGTACTAAGCAAGTTTGCAGATGACACAAAACTGAGAGGAGGTGTTGACTGCCTTGAAGGCAGGGAGGCCCTGCAGAGAGACCTCGACAAATTAGGGGACTGGGCAAACACCAGCCATGTGAAGTTCAACAATGGGAAAGTGCCAGATTCTGCACCTGGAATGGGGTAACTCTGGATGTACGTAAAGACTGGGGAATGAGGTGCTGGAAAACAGTGCCAAGAAGAGGACTCTGGGCATCCTGGTCAGTGGCAAGTTGAATCTGAGTCAGCAGTGCCCTGGCAGCCAGGAAGGCCAACTATGTCCTGGGGGGCATCCGGCAAAGCATCGGCAGCCGGTCGAGGGAGGTGATTGTCCCGCTCTGCTCTGCACTGGTGTGGCCTCACCTTGAATATTGTGTGCAGTTTTGGGCATTGCAATGTAAGAAAGATACTGAGCTCTTAGAGAGTGTCTAAAGTAGGGCAACAAAGATGTGAAGGGCCTTAAGGGGAAGCTGTATGAGGAGCAGCTGAGGTGGTCTGGTGTGTTCAGCCTGGAGAAGAGGAGACAGAGGGGAGACCTCATTGTAATCTGCAACTTCCTCCTGAGAGGAAGAGGAGGGGCAGGCACTGATCTCTTCTCTGTGTTGACCAGTGACAGGACCTGAAGAAATGGCCTGAAGTTGTGTCAAGAGAGGTTTAAGTTGGGTATTAGAAAAAGATTCTTCACCTAGAGGGTGGTTCAGCACTGGAACAGGCTCCCCAGCGAAATGGCCACTGCCCCAAGACTGTCTGAGTTCAAGAAACATTTGGACAATACTCTTGGGCACATGGTGTGACTCTTGGGGATGTTCTGTGCAGGGCTAAGGGTTGGACTCAATGATCCTTGTGGGTCCCTTCCAATTCAGCATATTCTGTGATTCTGTGAATCTGTGAAAGTGGCATGTTAAAACATTAGTGCACTATTGAATTACAAAACATTATATAAAAATAGGCAAACATAACATTTTAAAATCTTCTTGTAAATGTGAAGTGAGAACAGACTTTATCAAGTATCTTTGTTTTTTTTTTCAAAGTAGTCAGGTATCTAATTTGATTTTGAAATTTGTCAAAGTTGGATCAGTAAGTCCAAAGTCAGGTTTTGGGGAAGTCACTGATTCTTTTTTTAATATGATTTAAATGATTTGATATGATTCCATACGAATAGAGAGATTAAATTGTTAAGTATGCCTTGTGAAATAAAAGCTTTTATAAGGAAATCCTAGAATCACAGAATGGTTTGTGTTGGAAGAGATCTTAAAACTCGCGTAGTTCCAAAATCCCTGCCATGAGCAAGGACATCTTAAACTAGATCAGGTTGCTCAGGGGATCATTCAATCTGACCTTGAATGTTTCCAGGGGTGGAGCATCTACTCTGTTCCAGTGTTTTGCTATCTTCATAAAAACATAAATATATGCTATCCATATAAAAATATCCATCATAAAAAATTTCTTCCTTATATCTACCCTCTTTTAGTTTAAAACCATTATCCCTTGTCCTATCCATTAACCATTGTCCTATCGCAACAGGCCCTATTAAAAAGTCTGTCCCCATCTTTCTTCCGGGCCCCCTTTAAGTACTGAAACTCAGCAATGAGGTCTCTTCTGAAATCTCGTGTATGGACATAAAAGTACACCAATGTAATCTTGACTGTTCATATTTGGGAGTAAGAAAGAGATTATCCTTTTACTCACTTCTAGAAGAATTATTCCCAGCTCATTTGACTTTCCTGTTCAGGGCGGGGGGGCCCTTGAAAAGACTTCACATTGATTCTGCTGGCATAGAGGAAGAGTTTGTGAGGGAAACTCAGTTCACACATAAAAATTTCATTCCCTGTCAGGGAGATTTTGCTGAAATAACTATGTCTCATTCTGCATAAAAAGTTGTAACCTTCTTTCATTGTATTCAAAAGATATGGGATCAAAAAGCAGATTAATTATCCACTAACTACTGAATAGTACCTTGTGCACAAACAGAAGGCATTTACCTCAAACCCTGTTGATGCATAGTGTAATAAATCTGACAGTTATGGCTTTTTGTCTTATCTTTCCTTACAGTGTTCCTAAAAGTGTTTCTCACTTGTAACAGATGGTCAGAGCACAGCTTTGAAATTTGTCTGGAGATGAAGCCCTGCTGATTCCATTAAAAGTGAAGAATTTTCAGGGAGATGGAGACAAAGAGGGATTTATCATTACAATTCTGATTATTTCATACAATGCCTTCCTTTCCTTTTTGCTTGCAGGTGATGTGCCTTCAGGATTTTTTTGGCGATGATGACATTTTTATTGCATGTGGACCAGAAAAGTTCCGTTACCAGGATGACTTCTTGCTTGATGAAAGTGGTAAGAAGATGTATTTTCTAAAACGTTTACAACCAGAGTAGAGGGCAGATTTCCATTTCATGCTAATTAAGCTAAAGCTGTATCACCTAAATTGATTTCCAAAATAGAATAAGTATTTTGATTCTAAATATGAGAAACAAGAGGTCTGAAAACAACATTAAAGCTATCTGCCTATGCAGCATAAAACTTGACTTCAGCCTGACTTTCAGATACCATAGGAAGTAGTTATGTGTTTGGTGGAAAACTCCTTTTTGTAAGATCTTTCTTAGTGTTTTGGCTTTATTTGCTCTTTGAATTTATTGTGTTTCTATATCACAATATCTCAGGCTTCCAGCACTTACAATTGAGAAACGTGACTGAAAAATTGGTTAGAGAAGATTTCTTTACAGTAGTAACTATTTCATAGTCATTATGTGCCTATTTGTTTAACTTCACCACTTCATCATTGTTTGTTATGCAATTATATATTCAAAATTCAAGATGGTGCAATTGTATTTCTCTGACTAACCTGTGAAACTGGAGGGCTTCTTAGTTTACCTGGATCCAGAAAAATGCTCCATTAGCTTGTGAAGACCTGACATTGTGAGTTAAAGGATGACTCTGAAAAAAAGGTATCTTCTGGGCAAGGGAATAACATTTGTATCAGGCACAGACAGAAGCAAGAACATATTCTGCCTTCTTCAAGAGGATTTTGTAATATGGAAATAGAAATCACATAGTGTACCAGATCTGCTGCTTGAAGTAATGAAATTGCTGTAGTTGCCTCCAAGGTAAAATGTACTAACCATGGAAAAATAGCTTTATACATCTTTAGGATGGGAATTAGGAAGGTAAGGAAGACATTTGAGAAGTAGAGGAGTTTCCCAGGTGACTATGTGGCCAGCAAGGCAGTCCTTGCCTTTGATGAGAGAAGGGCCAGGTAGTTGACTACATAGTCTAGATTCACTTGTGTCTCTTATCTAAAAGATGACACTGGCAGCAGCCCGGTGTCTCCTCACAGTGAGTCCTGGGGCAGTTTTTCCAGCACTGACTCAAGAAGTGCTGACAACAGATATGTCTAAA
Source organism: Lophotriccus pileatus (assembly GCA_035583135.1). Lineage (NCBI taxonomy): Eukaryota > Metazoa > Chordata > Aves > Passeriformes > Tyrannidae > Lophotriccus > Lophotriccus pileatus. The sequence continues at coordinate 49,176,761 of JAWWES010000001.1, read as the reverse complement.
TTCCTTTTTGAAATACATAGCTGTTTTTTGAAGGTCTTTATGTCAAAGTACAGACATAGACTGTATCTGCTTAGTCTTTATTTGTCTGACATATCAGCATCTTTTTGAGTAAATACTAACTTTCTCTAAAACTTTGGTGCTTAAAATCATATTACACTGAGCTTAAAAAAAAAAAAAAAGAAAAGCTGAAAGGCTGAAAATACAACTTGAGCTATTTTTAGTAGTGTTTGCTTTTCTACTAGGTAAAGATTCAGTGAACATTGACTGTTTTTACTGCAGGAGTGAAGAAAAGAGAGAAAATCAGTTTCCAGTCTATGTCTCTAATTGCTTTGAGAAGTGTACATCAGCTTTGCTCTCTCTTCCTTGGGAGGTTTGGTATCAGAGAACCTGTTAGCTGATGTAGCAACTGATATACATTTAGACAGCCTTCTCTGAGGTTGAAACAAGTGTTGGGGAATTACCAAAAAAAAGAGTTTTAACGTATTTGCTTGACAAATGAAATTTGTGTGATCGTAGTGTGTCGTTAATCTAAGAACATTACAATAATTAGAAAGTGCTGTCCAACTGTGCAAGTCTTCTAAAGCCTGTCTCTTTTCCCCTGAAAAGCAACTTGAAGCAATACTGTGCTAGTCTGTCACTGTGTCCCTCCAGTATTTCTGTTTCAGCCAGATGATGAGAATAACAGTTGAAGTGTTGCAGCTGGAGGAGCAAAAACCAGCAAAATTAAAAAGTGGGAAAGAAAAGGAGAGAGAATAAATACATAAACAATCAGGGTCCTGGGCTTTTGGGAATTACTTCTCAGGGAGGAAGAGTGCCCCTGTTTTGTGGTCTGCGTTCAGAATTCCTGATACTAGAGGCAAGCAAGAGGCAAAGTTTCTGGGATTGGAAAACCTGTTCTGGGATTCATTTTGGCTAACATTAGGTATCAGGAGTGTAGGTACCTGCAACTGAGCCATTGACAGTAGGTTTCTTTACCAATAAATAAAAGTTAGATCTATTGACAAGACAGATGGTAGATGTTTGGTCAACTCAGTTGAAAGTGTATGTTTCAAACAGTTCATGTGAACTATGCTCCAGAAACGTCTGGTTTGCTTTTGTTTGCCTGATTTAGGTGTTCTTATCTACACTGTATGTCTCTAAAGTTGCTGAAAAAACCTTTTAGGATTAGATTAATTCCACCCTATCAGAAATGAAAAGTCAAAAGACTCATGAGTCTGCATTATCTCTAGTCATCTTTCTTTATTCCACTCCTGTGACTTGCTCTTGCCAATGGAAAACACCTTCTAAATAGAGTCAGAAATTTAGAAAAGCCAGCCTAGAAGTCGGTGAATCAATCTCCCCATGTAAGTGTGGGATTACCATTCCCCATCTTATTTGTGACATGCTTGTCTAACAAACCCCTTTAATGCCTATGATGAGGAGGAATCTGTAGCCTCTGGAGATGTTCTGTGCCAGTGGTGAACTCTTCTCACTGTTTTTTGGCTATCTTAGCCCAGATTCCCTTGCTATATATGAAACCCATTACTACTTTTCTTATCTCCTGTGAACATGGGAAACAGATGATTCCTTTCTCTTTGAAAAGATCTGTGGGCTTCCAAGAGCCTCATCAATTTTCCTTTCTTTGGCTGAACAGTTAGTTCAGCTTTTCTTTGCTTTGACTTCAGGCTCAAACCTGTCCTTGAAGAAGGGTGTGTATTCCTTCTTTATATCATCTCCCCTCTCTGTTTTATGTCTTTCACGAAGAGGCATTGCATATCCCCTTGGCAATCAGTTTAAAAAAGTCAGTTAATTAGGGATCCATCAAAGAGAAAAAACAAGCAGTCGGCACTATACATTGCAGTTTCTTCTTCGCCTTGACGCACAGATGGTTTTCATATTAAAAACATTGTTTACTGCATGAAATGCAGGAACCGCAGGCACTACCCCCCATCGTAATTCCCAACAATCATCTCCATGTCTTACCTGATCAATAGATATGATAGCCACAGACACTTCCGTCAAGAAAACTGCAAACGGGACATGAGGATGCATGTGAGTGAGCATAAAATTAGGAAATAAATACTCCTGGTTTGTCAAGCATCAGTAGTGATGCTTTTTTTGTAGTAAGTTTATGTGGGAAGCATAAGCACAAAAGCATTGTTTTAATGAAGGACACATTACATCAGCCACCTTGTAAGAAGAAAAATTCCTCATTGTGGAATATGGCAGTGGCTGCTTCAGGCATTGCTTGCTTGCAGTTTTGGAAACTTTCCCAAAAATCACGTTTTCTTTAACTGATGGTTGTTCAGTTTTCAAAGAGGCCAGAGGATGGTTTTCTATAGCCTTCAGCTGTGTCTTGGCAGAGATTAGGGTCTAAAGGACATACTCACAAAAATATTTGCAATCAGCTATTATTTAGGCACCTAAATAGGATTTGGCAATATAAATAACTCATGAGATTGGCCCTAAATGAGAACATTTCCTTGGCTTATACACGTATTTCTTTCTTAGCACTGTAAAATAAGAGAGTTTTTGAGGCTGGTAGTATTAGACTTAGATTTTTTAAAATTTAATTAATTTTTATGTTCAGTTAATGTTGGCTGAGTGCTTTGGAAGCTTAAGAGTTGCACAAACCTAAGTATGGCAGACTTCATCACATAGTGAAATGCATCATATATAAAAAAGCTGCAGTCTCAGCTGGCCAAAGCAAGTGTCTCTGCCTCCAAGTAGAGTGTAACCAATATAGAATGTCTGGATGTGAAAACAACTGCAGATCGCTTTGTCCAAAACACATATTACTGTGATGGAAACAATGACGAGAATTGCTCTATTTTAGGGGCAAATTAAGACTGGAATCTTTGAAACCTAATTTCTCTTTGACTTTGCTGGCCTGTGTTAGTCCTTTGCTCAGCATCTCTGTGCCAGCAGTGTTATTGCTTCATCTTGCCAGCAGCAGACAACTTGCCAGGAAAATCTGAGTCCTGTGGTGTCCACGCACGTGCATGTGCGCATAGAGGCATGCACACACATCTGATCCAATAACCGTGGTTAAGGTCAGGAGTATCATGTTTATCCCTGTTAATAATTGTCATGTTACCCTAACTTTCATTAAGCTGTCTTTCCTAAAAGAGGGAGGAAGGGGAAATAAGTTATAGTCCTCGTCTACCCTGATTTATAGGACAGAGACTGATGTGTTAAGCAGCTTTTGGCTGGACTTGGGAGTGGAGAGCATGCTGGCTGACTTACTCTGCCCTCGTCAAAAGCTCGTGCTTTGGCAATTGGAAAGTAATGGTGGGTTCTGGGGACTTTGAGATATAACTTTGCTTTCAACAGAGGCATAAATATAAAGTGTTCCACTGCTGTGTCATATTTTCAAATATCAACAGCTTCTTGGCCTAGGAGACAGGTATTCTGTGTATGAGGCAGAAACAAACTAAGGCAAGAGGGACCAGTCCTCTGGCTGCATGTACCATTTAGACTAATAGTTCAGAAAGGGTAGAAGAAAAGAAGTTGTTTTTCTGGTGGATTTACATCCAATGCTGCCTTTATTTTCCTACTCCAGGACCTCCATTTTCATCTCTACCCTTTCATACGGCTGCAGACAATTGCAGAGTACTCTCAGCTCCCTCCCATTCGGCACATCACTACTTGTCCTCATTTCCTGCCTGACAATAATGACATTAACAGGGTCTCTCATTTATCCAGTAGTGTGACAGTTTCACAACTTTCTGAAAAACTATATACCCTCACTGAGACCACCTGTGTCCAGCTGTACTGAAAGTACATCCCCTCCTCCCTTGGCCCATGTGCCCATCTTGGCCCAGGCTGCGTGGAAGTACTCAGCCATATGGCAGCATGTCAGTGACTCACTGGTTTCTGTTGTGTTAAACTCTTAAAAGGCGAACGCTGATCTTCAGTAAATACTCAGAAGAGGCTGTTAGCGTGATCATCAGGTGGCTGTTAATATAATATCATGTGGTGTTCATTAAATAAAATCTGTAGTAACACTTGAGTCAAATGAGCTGTTCATATGAAAAATGCATTTACAGAACTTCAGGGTTTTTTCTGTGTAGGATTTCTTTTAATATATGCCTTTTTAAAAGATGTTCTTGATTACATAAGCTCACTTCTTTATCTGTTGTCCGCAAGCTCTTTGCTTTGAATATTCTCTACCATGTGTCTCATAGGTCTACTTATTTGAGACATTGCTTCTCACCTGTCTGCCTAAGCATCTCTAGCAGGAAAATCTGATCACTTAAATCACAAATCTTTGTTTCCACCCAGCTGGCAGATTTATAGATATGAATAAGGACATTAGAGCTTTCAAGAAGATTACATATGTGCTTTCCAGTCCAGATTTACACTGAAGTGCATGTCTCTTCTTTCCCGTTCTCCACCTCCTCAGCATGCATGCGTGCATGCATTTGCATAGTTCTTACTTTTCATCCACATCGCTGCGAAAAAGTTGCCTGTATGTATAAACAGACAACATCACAACCACTTACAACTTATAAAACAGTCTCTCATTGAAACTAGCCAAACAGTAAGACTGCAATTAATCCTTATTCATTCTGCTCATTGAACCAAATGTTCTTCAGTATGTTTTCTGCAATATTTGCTTTCTCTGATATCTGTTAAAAATAGCATGAATGAAATACCATCCAACAAATTAGAACTGGTGGAAATTCCATTTCATTTGCATAAGGAGGTTTGAATGTGTATATTCCTTCAACCTTTATCCACAGTAAGGCTCATTTGGCATATAAAAGTGCTAAAAATTTTGTATTCAAATATATCAAGGATTTCCTCAATAATATTTGCATAATTACATTTATATTGGGAATTTATAATATAAAACTTGAGCTTGTTTCAAACGAAATAAAAATTGTTATTAAACATCATCAATATTATTAACATAAAAGGGATTTTAATCATAGCTGGTAATGTTATTAAATAGTAAATAACAGAGTAGACATAATGTATTTATTGGTTTTGTATAGCTGGATATTTTTACTCTTTGATTTATTTCTGTATTGTAACTTCCTGAACTGAATCCTGCCAGGCAAACATTTAGATTAATCAGGTAGTCCAGGAGAATATGTTTCTTACAAACATTTTAAGCTATTTTCCCAAACTATGAAATCTCGGTTGTATATTCAGATGCAGAAAGTGCAATTCTAATGTTTCTGACCAGTTTTATAACCAAACCATTAGTTCTGGGAAAGAAACACAGAAATTTGATAGACATAACAGGGTAGATTTTAGGACTCAAGCTCTTAGTTTGACTGTCTCATATCTTTTTTTCATGGAAGTTATTATACAGCCTTTGAGCCTATTCCACATTTGTATAATACTCCATTCTAGATCACAGGTTAGTTTTGAGCTTGTGTGTTCTGTCTTATCCTCAGAAGACGATAGATTCCAAAATAGCAGCTTCCTTTAAGTTCATTTTAGGAGAGACTTTACATTTCACTTTTCCAGTTCCAGTGATGATGGAAGTAGCAGATAGTGACTATATACTATAACCTCCTCCACCAAGTTGTTAAGTAGTTTAGTGACAAGTGTAGAGTAGTTTAGCGTCTGAGATGTTTAGAAATCACCTTTTCCATATGTTTATCTATACTTTTCTTGTCTTGTTAATTAGCTGTAAAATGGAGCATACAATTTTAGTAATCTTGACAAGTATGCTTGTACTTTTCACAGTTTGTAGATCATATCCAATGCCGGAAACTGTTAGGATCTGATCAGTTTCTGAAACCATGTTCTATTGCTGGAGATCTTTTGGGTGAACAATATAGTCCCATTTTCTCCAGTTAGTATAAGACAGCTTGGAGATGAGTAGTTCTTACAGCTAAACAGAGTTAGGATGTGTCCTGGAGACCTGCCTGTTTGTTGTGTAGTGTGTCTTAGCAGAGATTTTATATTGAGATTAGACTCTACTCATCAGCAATAAAATTGGATTGACTTGTTAAATTGACTGTTGCAATTTTCTACTTTCCATTCTAGATAGAGGCCCTATACCTGGAGGTTTGTCATGTCTTGAGTAAGTGTACATTTTTTTAGTGTCAGAGCTGTCCACGGGTTCCCTCATGCTGGCAAAATATTTTGAAAAGAGAAAAATTTTTTGAAATCCAGAGTTCATTAGCTTTTAGAAAATAAAAGCATTCTGAAGGCATATAAAAAAAGATATTTACCTTTAATACTTATTAAAAGATTTTTTATTTTTTTTTAAATCTTATCAAACACAAACTTTGATACAGTGGCTGAGAGAGAATCAGACACAACCTGGATAACATTTCAAAGTGATAAAATCAGAAAGTGGAATACATCAGTGATAGGTATTCATGTTTATATACTCCTGCACATTCAGTGAGATGCTGTGTGTAAAGACACAAATATATCAGGTATAAAGGCCAGTAGAAGATTTCTGTATAATGGCTGTGTCGTTCTGCACTGCAAAACTGATGGCTCACTACATAGGCTTCAGTAGTGGTCCAGTGCTGTTATTTTCAAAATGCAACCTACAGAAATTTCCCATTGAAAACCTCGAGAGTCTCACCTGACAGTTCAGGTTGCTTCTGTGAACAGTCACCTTTGAATAAACTTATTTTCATAGCATAGTTCCCTGCAGGAGAACTGGATACTAATAATATGCATAAAGTAATATAAGGCTGAGTAATCTTTAGGAAGTTGAGAATGTTGCCATGGAATTGAATACCCGTAGGTGGTAGGTCAGGAAGCTCTGATTTGGATTCTTTTATTCTTCAGTCAGAGCTTTTAAAATTTTGTTCCAGAGGAATTGTAACACTTTTTTTTTTTGGGAAGAAAATTTTCTAGGGACTTAAAATTTATTGAAGCAAGAAGGGGGCTAACATGAGATTTCATTCTTTCAGCTGAGGAATCTGGGTCAAGGAAAGTTTTTGGAAGATTCTAATTGATCCTTATAGAGTGGAGAATGGTTAGAAGACAAACAAATTTAAATTTCTTAGTGTTTCCTGTTACTCTGGAATAGAAAAGAGAATTTTTTTCACAGCTACTTAGAACTGTTAAGATTGTCTAGCAAAAAAAAGGAAGACAACTTACAGAGCAAGGCAGTTTCTGATGAGGACACCACATTTAGGAAGAAAAAAAAAATCCTGGAAGAGAACAAATTTGATGAAACTTTATACAAATTATTTATGACTTTAACTTTACATGCTTCTTCTGTTATTCAGGTACATACTGACATCTACAGAATAAGTGACTTCAGAAATTAGAATAGACTTAATTTTGAATAGCAGTTGCTCTACTGCAGGTCTGTAAGATAGGCTATATTATTTTCTGCTTAGAAAATATAAACTGGGAAACCATGGGAAATACAAAATGGGGAGAAGAACTTTGGTATCAAAAAAAAAATGCTTGAAATTGTCATTATAAGTAGAATTTTTAAATTCATACTTGAGCATTTAATAATAAGGACAAACCTACATAAATAAGATAGGATTGATATTTTTTTCAAATCACTTTGGGGAGTACCTCTCCCCTTAGGTTCTGCTGGGAGTCTACTGAGATCATAGCTCAGACTAGATGCAGACAGATAGCCATGTAGTTTTTACCAGTGGGAGAAATACTAGAATATTATGAGATGTGTTAAACTTCCTAAATGTATATTGCAGACAAAATGCTACTAATACTAACTGGGAATGTTTATTGATTTAGACTTAGTGTTGTTAATAATAATGATATTACAAAAAACCTGTCTTATAAAGAACATTAGATGTTGTAATCATATATTGATTTAATTTGTGTTGAATAAAAGATTAAAGAAAATCAAAGCAGTCCAATAATTAAAGAAAACCAAAGCAGTCCAATAATTAGGAAAGGTTTTTTATATTAAGGTAGAACAATTTGAAAATTTGAGATAATTATTCGGTGGAGTTAATTAGACTTAAGAGTTTGGGGACTTGAACAGTGGAGGAGATCTGAAGTTTCAACCAAAAGCAAGCCAAAAGCTGTCTTAGGTTTGCATCTGTCTAAAATATATTGGTAAGGGTCCAAAGTCAAATGGCAGAAAAGGGAAAGCCTCGAGAGGATTGGTTAGTAAAGATGTCTATACCAAAATCCAGGCATGGAAGTATTCACAGTCACATTTGCCAAAATTATGCTGATTTTGGGTAAAGATTTTAGTCAGATGCGGAGATTAAAAAAACCCAAACAACAAACAAGAAACCATAACAAACAAAACACCACGAACTGAAGTTGTGATACAGTGTAGTAATGACAGATTTTATTTCAATTTTTTGGCCTCTATGTTCAGCACAAAATGAAACATATCATGAAGGAAAAGGCCCCTATCTAATCAGAATCTTTGGAGAAATGAAAGTTACATTAACTGAGTTGCAAAACTCATTATGTACAAGTAAGGCCTGTCAATGTTGAGGAAAAAACAAGTTTGTATATGCTATTAAGATAGTAACGGGATTCAATGCTGTACACCTTCCTGTAAAGCAAAAATCCTGATATTAGTAAAGCTTGTCTGTCATTTTTTAATTGTTCTGATTTTCCATGTTGAATAAGACTAGTCTCCTTGAGTTTTCGGAGAGAACATCAGCCTGTGAACAAACTCATGTGTAAACTTCAAAACACTCCTCTGACCAATCTCAGAAGTATGCTGTGATATACAGAATGAAAGATGGTTTCATGGTCTGTTTCCAACCTAACATGCATTTTCAATCTGCAATTATTTAAACTTTCTCAGAAAAAGAAATGTCACTAGGACTTTACACACCTCAGTAAGTGTTGTGGTATTAGCAGATGTTCTTAGTAAAGCCACATTTTCCAGATATCCCCCTGTTAGTCTATTGCAAGGATGACTCAGCCTGTTTACTTTAATTTTATCTAAATAATTATAGTAAAATTTAATTGCCTGAACCAAATAGCATTCAAGGAAAACCCATTAATATTAGAGACAAAAGCTGTCTAGGGATTTTTGAATTAGAGACGGTCCTGGAGTTCTTGGCATTTTTTAACTTGGGAGGCTAATTTCTGGGTTTTTTGTTGATAGGTAGAGCAATGTTGCAGTAAGTCTGGAGGTACCACTGTGGAGGTTGAAGAAGCAAAAATGTGGGTGGGCTGGCAATTGTATGTGCCTTTGGATGGCAGGTGGGTTTGTTGCCCACATTGCAGCATAGTTCATGGTGTGAGGCGTGTATGTCCAGGTGCGAATATTGATTCAACATCCACATATAAAAGCGCTTTGCTTTAGTAAGAGTGTGGTATTTAATTGTTTGCTGCATGTGTATTTTGTCAGTAAAAAGTAACTGTTGAGGAGCTCTGTATTGAAGTAAGTTCAAATCTCCATTTTTGCCTTTTTTTTCCTGTATAATTTGTAGATTCCTTAGACTCTGGTTGGTTTGATATTTCTCTTATGCTGCAGTTCAATATTTTTTCTTGTATGTATGAAAATTTGATAAAAAACATTCTAAATCATTAATATTTGACACTGAAGGCATTCTTTTCTTGGTGGGGGGAGCGGCTGCTAAGTGCTGTTGTCATTTTAAAAAGCCATTACAATACGGGATGGTTTTATTTCTTCAGACAACATCAGTTTATAGTTTTGTTCTTTCAAAATTGCTGCCTGCTAACTTTCAGTACTCCTATTGCAGGCAGATTTGAGGCCCTAACTAGACAAAAATCAGTCTGAAATATTTTAAATTCCTTGAGGTATGTTAAATAACTTTATTTGCTACAAGAGAACCAGTGTGTGCCTCTTTAACTTTCTTTAAAACCAAACTTACTGCAGCAGACACATAACAGCTTGTGTTCAAATTGAACAAAGATATGGCTTTTATAACTTCTTCTCTATTTATCTCTTTTTTCTACTTGTTACAACAATCTACACCTACTTATGTGTCCCTGCCAACCAAAAGCAAATGCATACCAGTTACACAGGTTAGGATTTGGAGTAATTGCACTATTTAGGGAAGTGTGTGATTGGCAGTTGGTGAATTGGTCTAGAGTTGGATACAGCTTTTCATAGGAAGGTCAGGGGAATGGTGTAAAAAGAGCCTACAGTGACACTCTCAACCCCCTGCTGTCATAATTATACTGGATGTATGGATGATGTTTGGTAAAGGACAAGATAAGAGGAAAACCTTCAAAGAATGCAAAAACATATAATAGTAGTTTCATAGTAAGTATTGTAGGTACACAGGAAGGTAACACAGAACAGCCAACATTTTTGACAGGATTCCAAGATGCCTGATATTCTTGCCATGGGAAAATCTGTAATTAGACTAAAACCGTACACATTGATTGAGCTATATTAGGCCCAAAACCAGTGACTTCCTGGTAGGCTAAAATAGGCTGATTCTTACTGGCACTGGTTCACGTTTTCTGCCTCCAAAACAAGTGTCCTGATATTTTGCATGCAGGAATGCAAGAAACATGAAACTGAAGAAGTAAGAAGGTGTATGTGTCTACAGTCTAGTAAGTAAGGACATGCATCAGGGAGAAAAAGCACTTCCATTCAGCTCATTCCTTCTTAGGATAGTTTGCAGTGTCTATGTCCACCATCATTTAAAAGCAAAAGATATACAGACATTAAACCTTAATTGTCATCTGTTTAATTTAGTGTCCTAATTGCCAGGTAAAGTAATAAAGCACCACTTCAGGCGCTCTTGTTCACTCATCACCCAGGTGGACCACAATCTTGGGAATCTGTTTTGCATCTGTAAAACCACTTCAAGAGTGAAGGAACCTTAACTTTGAAAAAGACAATCCAGCCCCAGCAAACTTCATGCTTATGCAAGTCGCATCCATAAACCGAAATGCAATAGTCATAGCTCCTTAAGGAGACCAGTATTTTCAATTTTGTGTCTATAGGTATTCTTTTCCTATTTTCAGTGAACTTAGACATTTCATATGGATTAAGTAAACAGTGATCTTCAGTTAGTATAATGCCTGATTTTTTATCGCAGCTCCATGGATAGTTACTTACTGAAATGATACTGCTACAGTTGATTGTAGATGAGGTTTCCTTTTTAAAGCAAGTAAATAGTCTCCATTAAACTACAGGCATGTATTTAGCTTTTGGGAGTTTTTGCCTTTGGGGGAGAGTGTTGCCTGTATAGTGTAGGACAGCAGCCTTTTCTCTTCCAGCAAATGTGGGAGATTTCAAGAAGTGTTCATGTTCTCATAACTCATGTTTCAAATATTGGTTTGAAAACAATTTGTATTGTTTTTGTTGCTGTCCCAGAACATTGATATACTGTGGGCTTTTTTACTTTATCTTTAGAGCATATAAGGACACACCTCTTCCAAGCTCTGAAATGTGTGGCAACAGACCAACTTTCTGTGATGTATAACAGTACCTATATCTGTATTTTCACATCAGCTCTTCATATACTCTTTATATATTTGAATGAACCTCGCATTGTGATAAATGTTCAAGAAATAGAATAGAATAGTTCAGTAGGAAGAATGTGAACATTCCTGCTTTCCTGAGAGACCAGGAAAAAATGTTTTCTGCTTATATGGCAAGTTTGGAAAAAAGTCACTTGTGGATATAATTTGATAAGGAATGTCCATGACTGATAAGGTCATGTTAGCGTGTTGGCTATGACAGACATTTCAGATGAGTAGTTTCTCTCTTTAGCAGATAACAGGGAAAACTTCTAAATGCACTTACCTTATAAGCACATAATGGATGCTTTCTGAATGAGATTAGAACATAGTTCCCCCTTAAATGACCCAGAAGGCCCTTAAGATAACCTACCTTTGTTCTGAACAGTTCCTAATATTATCTGCACTTCCACAAGTATTCCTAACTTTGGTGGCCAGTTTCCACCGTGTTTTCCAGAACTTTCTTTTCCTGTCCTCCCATACACATATGAAATAGACTTCCTGGACTCACCCATAAGACTTCTGTATCACATCTTTCTTCAGTGATACTACTTCCCTTTCTTCTGGTAAACCTGATGATGCAGTTAGGTGGGTGGGCAATGGAAAATAATTGGTGCTTACCATGAGGGGAAATTCTCTTTCTCCTCCTTTTTAAATAACCTACATGAACATTTCTCAAAACTATGGAAAGCTGCTTCCCTGTCATTATCTCCCCTTTAGGAAATATTTCATGATGCTACATCAAATTCATGACATCCTTTTTAATGACAAAGGTACTCTACTGTTATTCACCACTCTATACAATTTCAGGCAAACAGCAGCATTTAAATTAGACACTGGCTTCTTGATGTCTGTGTTTCTCATTTCTAGCTGACATGAAACTTTGGAATCCTAGAAACTTTGGAATCTGACATCATAGAGTAGTTCGGGTTGGGAAGAACTTTTAAAGGTCATCTAGTCCAACACCCTCCCACCAATGATCAGGGACATCTTCTACTAGATCAGGTTCCTCAGAGGCCAATCCAACAAGTTCCTCCTTGTATGTAGTCTAAATCTACCTTTTTTTAGTTTAAAGTCATTACCCTTGTCTGTATTTCTAGATGGTTCTGACCAGCCATCCTAATACTTTCTTACTGACAAATTCTTCACAACAAAGATTGTCGGTGTGGTTAGCACCTCTTATATATGGGAACAACTTCAGTAAACTAGTAAACACCTGGATTTCGACATTATTCTTGGGTATAGTGTGGTGAGATCTGACACAGCAACTATGCATACATTGAGAACAAGAGATGCGAGAGGAAAAAAAGATCCTCAGCCCAAACCAGGATTTTTAACAGTTTGAGTGCATTCTTCCTACTGCAGCATACACTTGCTGTGCATTTATCATTAGAAGCAGCATTGCTGTCAGGCTTCCCACTTGGAAAGTGTTTAGATGCCACATATTGTGTGTATTAGAAGTGCCTAACTAGGCAGAATATGTGACTGCCATCATTGCTAGTTTAGTTGAAGCTGGCCTCATTTTCTTTAAAGTTGCCTGTGATCTGCAAACCCAGTAATGAAGAAGGAAAAATGAAATTAATGAAACAGTATTATGTATCTCCTGGATATTTCAAAGCCACAGAGCACTAATTAAAATCTCAGACTTTAGTGTCTGATCCTTGAGGGTGTAAAACAATGCATAGGTTAGCTAGAAACCATAAATTCACAGATAAACAGAGGCAAAATAAAATCATAATTGTCTGGGGCCAGTTAAATTGGGTGTTAGAAGAATTTTATTTAAGTAGGTGTTGGTTTATACATCTTAAAACTCTTGCTTATTTTTCCAGTATTTGCGTATATTATCTGTGCTGTTAGATACTTCAGCTGTAATATGCCGAAAGATTATCAGATGTGGTGCAGCAGTTACTGGTATGCTTTAGACACAGTGTTGAAGCTGTGCCACCTTAGAATACAACTTCTTGCCCAAGGAAAGTGGTCTCATCTTTGCTGGCTCACCTTGTCACAGGATGGGTGGATAATACATATTGCTTAGAAATATTGGTGAGAAGCCATTGTAGCTGCATGCTCAAGAAATTTAGTTCTAAAAATTTTTAGCCTGCCTTCTCTATCTTCTCTATCTCCAAAGGAATCAGTTAGTTCACACATGTTTTCCTCTACCCTCGTGTTGTAAGCAACTGAGTGGTAGTGCGTGGTCTGTGATAGAGAAAGGCAGAAATAGAAATTATGTGTGGAAATAGCTAAAATTGGACTATTGTAAGAGTAGAGGCAGTATAAGGAAAGAACCAAAAATACCTTCTGGATAGACATATGCGTACACAAATGGGAACAAAACTTTAGTCACCAGTATACAGATTCCATTGTTTAGGAATTTTATTCCTTTAATGATCTATTTATTTGCACTTGTCTTATCAGAAGGTCTTTTAGCAATTAGGTTTGGTTTTGTTTTGTTTTGTTTTGTTTTGTTTTAAGATTAGAAGTAATTTGTTTCTTTAGTGTTTGGTATTTGGTAAAATTTTACTATTTTTAAACATCTCTTCATGCAAAAAAGTTCATAAATGTAATTGTAAAATGTTTCAACCTAAAAAAAAAAAAAAAGGAAAAAACCTTTCCAAATCCAAAACACTATGCAGTGGTACTGTGCATATATTAAATAAATCAGATCCACAAATGTTAACGAATTCAGACTATGTTTTAATTCATCATTCTTTGGCTCCCCCACTGCTTCATCATGGCTTTTCCTCCTCCTTTTGCCGTCCCTTATGGGACAACACCAAGAGTACAAAACAGCGACTCTCCAGGTCTCCTTTCCCTGCTGGAACAACCATAGCCTCAGACTATCAGAAAGGGAAATTAGAAAGGAAGTCCTGCTTCTCACCTGGTAGCTCAAAGTGAGAGATGCTTGGTGGTGGCTGTACAACATGGCACACCCAACCATGCGGGCAGTGGGCAGAAGCTATAGAGGAGATGGACCCTCCATGATACAGGCAGGATCTTCACAAAGTATCTCTGTAAAGTTTGAAGACTTCTAAAGAAGGCTGTTAATCACATGAAAACCCTTCTAGAGGTTTGTATTTTTGCCATACCTTTGTTTTCTGCATAGCTGTGTAAATCAAAATAAAACTGAACTTGATCAGTGAGAAGTTTGGTGAAATCAGTTGGTTTGGGGGAAGTTCCAGTCCTGCTTCCTCTGGTTTCTTTAACCTGACAAATAAACTTTCCCCTAACCTGCTCTAACTTTTTGGGAATCAGTCTAGGACTTATAAGTTGGGTACGTCATTCTGGGGACCAACAATAAAAATGGAAGATTTCAATCCATAGTTACAGTGTTCATGAAGATTTATAAGCACCTGTTAAACAACGTTTTATAATGGGATGTATCAAGCAGCTTCAACTGTAACATTGAACTGAATGTTCAGTTGAAGTGGACTGTAATATTCCACTTAATAAAAATCTCAATAATGTGTTCTGCAGTAGAAAAGAGGGCTCATGATGTGGTGTAGGCAACATTATACGCGTGAGCTCTGAAGAAACAAAAGTTCTTGGCACCAAATATCTTACCTTTTAGATGCGGCAATATGCTAAAAATGAGTCACAGAAGAGAATAATTTGGTGTTTCTTTGTACATATCTTGACATGCACTTCAGCAGAAGTACAAAATTTTAAAATTGCTGTTTTATTTTAAAAAATTATCCTAAATAATGGTACTAATTACCACGGTAAGAAAGCATTGCATGTTTTACATTGGAATATAAGTAAAGCATGGTGTCTGGGTAATGATTCAGATGTGCTATCTAGGACTTATCCTGCAATCATTAGCCTGAGGGTTTAAATCCTCACAAAAGCCAGGTGCTTGGAGATGTTTGAACATATAAATCATCAAAACAAAATTAAAAAAAAAATCAACACAATAGAATTTATTTAACATCTTTTATGTCAAAGAATTTTATGCAAATGTTCAAAAATTTTTAATTTGTTGTCAAGATCTAGAAGTATGAGCTGGTTTTGGTAAAAATAAAGAAAGTAAATACTGTTATAATTAAAATATTTATGAACTTTTTGGAGGGCAGAAAAGTTTTAGATAGCTTGAAATTTTGTCAAGAAAAGGTCATTTTAAAAGCAAGATACATTGAACTAGAAGCCTTTGAAAGATATAGAAATGAGAAGATCAGTTAGAGCTGTGCAGGTCATGTTATTAAATCTAAGGCCTGAAATAGAAGGCAATCCTGGCAATTTGGTTTTAAGCCACTAGACATCTTTGCACTGTAAAAGTAAGTTACATCTGGCCCTCTCCTGAAGTTCTGTCTTAAGTACCCTTTCTCCTCGTAATACAATGTATATGTTGCAACATGGCATGCATTTGAAACAACAAAAATTAGCTCTGTGGTGAAGGGACACAGTTTTCTAGCACCATGTGACTGCTAATTGTAACTTCACCAGATACCTGTGGCCACCCAGAAGATTCAAAATAATACAGGAAGTAGTCAAAATTGCTATAATAACAGGAATGGCACTAGAAAACACGATGCTTTCAGTCTTCTTAACTTGGAAATGTAAAAGGCTGGTCTTACACTCTGACTCCTCCTTATCCAGGACACCACTGTTCTTACAGCTGGCACTGGTGGGCTTCCTCTCATTTAATCTTCTCAGATTCTGTTATGGTCATTTACTTGCTATCCAGCTGCAGCCCCAGTGTTGCTTGTGTTATTTCTGGCCCATCAAATGTGATTTCTCAGGGGTTCCTAATTGTCCATTCCTGGCTAATTCACCAACCCTTTGCTGCATCCTTCTTTTTTTTTCACCCTTTTCAGATTATGCATGGTTGATCGTGCTTTCCAAAGTGACTTCTTCACTGTTAGGTCCTGTGTTTTCCTCTTCCAGTTTCTCTTCCTGCTCTCTTATTGCTTCAGTGCATTGTCTCAAAACCAAATAAACCCCCACCTAGTCTGAGGGAAGAGGGGAGGAAGGTGAGATGCAGAATAAGCCTCAAGATGTACTAAGATGCTGGTAGGCAATATTTTTATTTCTAGTTGAGTTATGGATATTCTTCAGAACTGTTACTAAGTGAAAGCATCTGTGTCCTGGAATTTTCTCAGGAATGCAGTTTCTTAGATAATTTAATTTTAAAATATTGTGATCTTTGTAACAAAAATATTCTGTGTTCCTTTCTTTTTACTGACAAAAACTAATTTGTTACAAATGTGAAAGTGGAATTGTAGGAATATGTATTTATATTAATGGGAGAAACTATTATACCAAAGTTTTTCAATGTTTTCTTTTTTTCTTCTTGTAACTCAAGTTATATTGGGCCTTTGTTATCTTCTGTGCTTTTACTTTGGTGGTCTAATATGTTTGGAGTGACCATCAGAACTTCCTACTTATGCTGGTGGTACTGCTTGTGGTACAAGCAAAGTCACTGTCAAAAAAAGCGGAAACTTGATTACAAGTTTGGAATGTTTGAGAAGAGTGGTATTTAGGCACTCTTGCCACTTAATAAGACTTATTTCCAAATTTCATTTTTCTTGTCCTGTTCAGAGTAAAAAAAGGAAATCAGATCGACATAATTAAAAACAAACCTAAAATTTCATTGCAGAAATATGGATAATTTATTTAAGAAAAGATGGGAAAAATAGGAAGTCTCGTTAGAAAGTTTGTGAATGGTCAAATACAATCCAAGAGAAACATCATCAGCTAATATATATTGCCATAATTCCTTCATGGTAATTCAATTTAAGTAAAGACGTACAAGCTGAGAATGTGCACTGAAGTGTGCGTATTAAACATCTGTTGTTTTTAAAAGAAGTCTAAAAATATTTGCAGAGTGAGAGTGAATTAAACTGTGAAAAGTCTGCTTTCTGTTGTTTCATCTTTTACAGGACATTATGATCTACAGGACATTTAGCCCTGTAGATCATATATGTAAAGTGAAAAATATCTCAAGGCCATTTAATTATGGAAATCACAAAAGCTAGGATATGAGATGTGGTATTAAAAGAAGGCTATCTGCTAAACCAATTCTGTCAGTTTCTTTTGGGTACTCAGTGTGATGTACAGATACAAAGTTACAGAAATGTGAAAGAAATGAGGATTTTGTAAAAGAAGATGGACAAAAATTTGGTAGGACTGGATTACTTCTTGGTTTTCTTTTATAGCATTCTTTGAGAATAATTTTTCTTAACTGATGCATATGCTAAAAGAATCCTTTGCTGCAGCATCTCTGCATTGCTTCCTAGAATTTAAGGACAAAATACATAGCTCTGTTTTTCATACTAGTGTCCTTGAAGAACGGTGAAAAATTACTAGGTTTTTGATCGGGTTACCTTGCAGAAAAAACTACCCACCTTAGGGAAGCTCACGCTTCACTAGGATGAGTGCAGGGTTTCTCATTACTGTGTGCAACATGGCTCATCTTCAGGTCATGCAGCTGACAGTTTTTGAGGTGTCTTACAATGTGAGTCTACGTCCTGCGTCTCATAACAGCTTAAATCAACTGGTTTAGTATTCTTTCCATGTAAGATGAAAAAGGGGAAAACGGGTAAGAGTGTCTCTTGGCTCCTTTGTTGCTTAGTAGATTGTAGAATAAATCCAGATAAGTGAAGCATAAGGCTTTTGCTTTATGTAGGTGTTCTCCACTTCTATAGTACCAATACAGTAAAATCACCACATATTTTCCCACCCCCTACGTACATAAAGAAAAAATAGCTTATGCTCAAGATGTGGAGATTAGCAGCACACTGCTGTGCTCAAATTCTATTGCTTCCATAGAGATTCATTTTCCATTTCAAATTGCTAGGGGAGCCATAAAATATTTAGATAGCTACGTCTATAGAAATCTTTTGTTGGATACAATTGTGTCCAGATATAGAAGATCTGCAGTTAACTTTGGGGACTGCATCTATGCAGATTAAAAAAAAAAAATCTAAACCATAAACCAATGCTTACATCTAAAATTAATGCTGTAGAACTTTCCATATTATTTAAGTTAACCTTCACATTACAATGAAATTAATTGCTCATTTGCCATAATAATAAAAAGCATTGCATTATATTAAACCTAGGGTGCATGTAGAGTTCTATTGATATAAAAAGCTTCCTCACCAAGCTGAACTGGAAAAATAATGCACATCTCTTGCATAACTTCTCTGGGTTTTATTGTCTACTTTGTTCTCTCTGTGGTGTAGTTTAGCAAAAGAAAATGTAGCATACACCCTCTTGAAATACACTGACATATAGGAAATTGTGCAGAGATAGACAAAGATAATAGACCAGACCAAATTCTTTATAGTCTCCTTTGAACTACAGGTCATCCACAAAAGCCTTGACTTTTCCCTCAAGGAGAAGAGGTGCAGAGGATCCCAATGTTGCTGTGTGAGTTTGCTGCTATGTACTTCACCAGGACTCTGGTGTTTGTGGTAGAACTTCACACATCTGAGAGATACATGCACATTTCTATCCTGAAGAACCACAGTTCTCCATTTGACTCCTTGACTCTCTCCTGTCCTGACTTCCATGCAGTAACCTCCTGTCTTAAGAGAAGTTTAATGTTTCCTGTGAATTTTCTTCAAACAAAGAATTCATTATTTAATCCACTTCACCACGGAGTTCTAGATGGACTCTGGAAGGTGGTGGGTGATGAAGAGGAAGTGAGAATTACAAACAGTAAAACTTTCATAAATGGCTGTTCCTTCGTTAAGCCTTTTGAAAATGGAGCATGTGCCTGCTGTGTTCTGTAAAAACATGCATTGCATTAATACAAGGCAACACATTTCATTCAAGCACATCTAAATATTAGAGGGAAATTAGCAAGGAGTTATGGTTGCAGGGAAACTTTGTGGGGAAGAAGAAAGAGTTCTGCCTAGTTCAATGAATAATGACTTGATTGGTAGACTTTTATAGGGTAATATTGAAAAAGCAAACAAATGTAAGTCATCTAATTAGGAAATTGAGGGAAAAAAGTAACAAGAATAGATAAGGAAGAACTGAAGCAGACGTTTACAGCAGCAGCTATAAAAGTGTCTGTTGAACTGCTTTTCATAATGAAGAATGGGGAACACAGCACCTGATTCACACAAGGTTTCTCTCAAGTAACAGAATGCAATAGCTGTGCCAGTGTAAAACTGGGAATTATGTACTTGTGTGTGTTTGGCATGCTTTGCATGAAAGTTCTGAGTGGATGTTTGTAATAATTTGTCATTAGTGGATGTATAACCCTTTCTCATAAAATTACTATGTGATCCTAACCCACCATGAATTCAAATAAAAGGTATCAGTCAGTGTATGTGTGTATGCTACCACATTAATAATAATTTGCAGGATGATAGGGATTATTTCAGATGCCTAATTCAATATGGGAAGTCAGTGAGATCGTAAATCTTGGAACAAATTATCTTTTATCTTAGAAGAGAGTGAAAACACTGCTGTGAGATTTATGTGAATGAACATGTGCTTTTGCACCTAGCTATTCTAAAAGCAAATTAGTAAAACAATTTTCAATACAGATGCATTTGAGTTTTCAGATCAGTAGTTAAAACAGCATTTATAACTTCTAGGGGTCCTTCTTGCTTTTTTGTCATCATGTGACTCATTAAATAAAGAGATTATTTTATAACCTTTTAAGTTATTTTTTAAATAATTCTTAATTATTTGCTGGTTTAGTAGACATTAAAGTTTGCATATACAAGCAATTTCAGTAGCTTGAAAAGTAACCGCACATCAGCTCAGCTGTAGAAATTGTGCATATGCACAAAATTAAATCTTTTTCTATTGTAGGCTGAGCTAAGCCATGTTGCATTAACTCATTTTTTTACCATGCATATATGCAGATAATTGCTCTGACTCAGCTGACACTCAGCAACTTGGTAAGCTGCAGTAACCTGATCATCTGCTTGATCTCCTTTTTTTAGATTACTGTTTTAAAAGAAACTTAGCAGAATTTCTCATTTCTTTTGCTTTTTAAAAATCCTATCTCTATTATGGTTAGGTATGGATCTGCTTTTTTGGTGTGGGTGGATCAGCCAGGTTCTGCACATTAATTTGGAGCCACAAAGTAAGAGGGGTTACAAAGATGTGTGTCCACAGCTGCAGCTCATACTGCTATGTAAAGAGAAGTCAAAACTCCTTCTCTGTGTTAGAGACACGGGGAGCGAGAGCACTCATCAACAAGCTCAGCACAGACGAGCACTTTGGAGCCATGAAACAGTCTCCTGCCCACATGGGAGTCTGCAGGAAAGGGTGGGAGGTTGACGGCTTTTTGGATCTGGCCCCATTTCATCTTAATCTGCTCTGGCTCCTGATCTTTTCAAAGTTTCCCCATTGTGCGTGTGATTCCTGCTAAACATGCAGAGAAATTTTTAAGATCAAGACCATATGATATAGCAAGATTAATCTACCCTTTGGCCTTCACCTCTCCCTCCCACTGGGGGAGAGGTTTGGTTCTGCTAATTTGTCATGTTACTTTTTTTTTCTTTTCTCCTGCCATCATTTTTTTTTCTCCTCATGGTTCACCTAAACTGGGGATTTTGGCCCAAACACTTTCAGCCTATAATGAAGATAAATAGAGTTCTTCATGCCCACTACATGGATTTTGAAGACATCTTTGTTTATTTCACCCAGTTTTAATACGGAGAATTTGTAACTCATTTGTAGAATATAAGTGTTTTTTCACTTCCATTATATATTGTGGTGGGGTGAATCCTTATAGGTCTGTGAAACAGATGTGTTAGTACAGCCAGAAGAACAGCTTCATTCCTTCACTTGTCTTCTGCAATGCAGTCAAATTTTGAATTGTTATGCAGTAATTGAAAATGAATAAATAAAATATCACCAGATAATGAAGCTGCAGTCCCCTCTGTCATAATAAATCATTGATGAGGTGCCTGTGAGTAGGAACTGTGGCTGATGATGTCTTCTGCCTCTACGTCTCTGACTAGTTTTGGGACCATTTGTGTAAATTTTTCTATCATCTCTGCCTCAATAGCCAGAAAAAAAATTTTGCCTTAATAAAATATATGCGGGTCATTATATTCTCCTGCCTCATCAATCCATTCCTTTCATGTCTTTTGACATCTAAATAATTACTGAAAGTGGACCAATTTTGCAGATAACAGCTATGTATTTCAACTGTACTTTGTATATACTTTGTTACATATCAGTGTGAAATTTGCAAGCTTGTTAGAAGAGAGTGAGTTCTTGGGAATATATGCAGAGTACCTCTATTACCTGTTTCTGTTTTTAAAGTCATATTTACCCCATAAAAATTTGAATGAAAGAATGGAATAAATAATGAACAAAATAAAAAACATTGTTTGAATTTGCCTGTTCCAAAGCAACCCAGATGTTAAGCCAGGTATTTTAGATACTACAGATCCTACTCTGCTGGAAATAATGTATGAATTCAGTATTCATGCTGTTCTAAAAATGCCTTCTAACTCTGTAATGGCTTTTGACCTATCTAAAACATTACTTCTGCCTCTTATATCTATTACTTTTTTATCTATAAATATCTCAGATTTACAACACTTAATTTCAGACTCTACTGTTTGCATTGTATTCATCTTACCTGTGAGAGGGACATAGATTATTTGGCTTCTAAGTTGGGAGAAAGCTGTTATTTGGCTTCATCAGAAGTGAATATTAGGAGAAGGAGATTCAGTTCAACCAGTATGGCAATTTGTGCATCAGGTTGGCTACTTTAAAAGACGCTTCTTGATTGAAACAGTTCAGGCAACTTGGATCTTGGTGTCTTTCTTCAGCTGTTCCCGTTGGTCAATTAAATTGTATAGCTCAGTCCATAAAGCTTTCCTTGCTCCTGGCTTTAGTCTGTGGAAACACCATTGCCCAGTCAAAATCTAGAGCATGATGTGTTGAGACTGAATAATCAAAGTACTTAAAGGTTTGATTCATTATGTTCTCTTGTGTTTTATCATTGCATTTGCACTCCTTTATCTTTATAACACTTGTATATTTTTCCCAATATTTCTTTAAGTTACTTTTCCTTAAAGCAGTGTCTCTAGTGCTCTGCTTTTATAGGATTGATGAACTGCACCTTGTGTCACATAAAGATAGCATGGAATATAATAATTAGGAAATAAATTTGGCAGGGACAGATTATTTTTCTTCCATACCAGCACAGAATTCCTGTTAATACTAGAGATGCCCAAGTGAGATTTAAATAAACTCTCACACAGTCAAGCAGTCTGTTGCAGCTGCACAGAAATTAGCATATGCTAATTTACCTTTCTGAGCTCCTCTTAGGGTAGCTAGGTTGCTGCCATTACTCAAGTTAATACTAGGATGGGACTTCCAGATTTCTACACTGCAGTCACAAAGTAAACATGCCTCATTATAAAAAATCCTATTTGTTCATTTCAGCATAGGAAAACATGCCTGATCTACATGACAGAGTTTTGGCATCCAGAATTACCTTTTATCTCCACAGGTTTGCATGCAGGCACTTGTAAGTGTGGAGTAAGCAAACAAAGCCCAGCTTGTGGCACCTAAGTAGAACCACATGCTGCAAACCTCAGCCAGCAACGCAGCTGCCAGCAAAGCCTCGGTGTGCACACATCCCAGGAGCAATGTCAGCAGCTGCGAGCCCAGCAACATTTCTGGCAGTGATGTTTTCCAGTTTTGGCCTGGCCACGCTTTATATCTCTTGCCCATCTGTTTGTTTTGCATTGCGTTACATCATCTCAATTGCAATCGTTAAATTATAAAATCATCGGGGGATCATACAGAGAGGGAAGTTGCCTTGTGCAGGTTGCCTTAGAGAGAGCTTTCTATTCATAGAAGTTGGTGTCAGAGAAAGTGCAGAGGCTTTTTTGTGGGAGGAACAGACATATGGGAGGCTGGGACTGACACAAATTGTGGGGAGGTTAGAAGCAAATTGGAAAGTTAAGGCAAGGATATTTTGTCTTCAATATTTCTACATTTTGGTTACAAAGAAGATTTATGATGTTCTTGAAGAGATTCTTGGATTTCAGATACTGGAAGAATGGAAGTCAGGAATTATAGGGACAATATTTTTTCACTGGCGTAGTTGTCTGTTTCAGTGACTGAACAACATTGTTATCTTGATGCTTAAGTTTGTGAGAAGAAGTCACATTCTCCCTTAGAATAGCTAGAGGAATATAGGAGTATGTCATGTGAATAAACTTGTTTCTTAGGTTAACTTATGGGTTCAACTGTGTTTCAATTTTTTGGTATTTGGGGTTTTAAAATACTTTTTTGTAAAAAAAGGACATTTGAATGACTTTCTGCAGGAAATTAAATGTCTTTTTGAGAATATAAATAGAAAATTAAGTTAGTAAGCATTGAATTTGCATTAGGTCTTTAGTGTTAGCTGTTCCTTATCTGTTCAGAAATAACTTCAGTGTTTCATCCTTTCCAAGAGTAGGAATACTCTTACATATCTCAAACTTCTAAATGGATGTTTTAGACAAGTAAGACTTTAAATAAAAAACAAATCTGAGAAAATTGTGGCTGACTCACAAAGAATAATAAGGCAGAACTCGTTAAATTAGTTATTTTTTCATCTTTCATAGTTGCTGTACAACTTCAACTCAAAAACAGTCCAGTGTTTTTCAACTGATATGACAGCGCTCTTTAAACACATAGTGGGACATCTTCTTTATTTAAAAAATTAGTAATGGGCATGGTTCCACATTTGAATCTCTTTGAAATGAATGGAGGAAATAGAGGGCTAGAGATATTTCTTGTACACCACCTTGCATTAAATTACATGGGTCAAAGAATTAAAAAAATGAGACACCCTTATGAAATGTCTACCGCATTGTTAGGCTTAGCATACTTTATCAGGCATAGGGGCTTTCATTTCATGGAAGAAGGCCAACTCAGACTGGATTTGTCTACAAGTTTGTGCAACTCGGTAGTGAAATAAGTTTACAAAAAATGATTTTGAAAACAATGATCCACTGAAGTGTTAGATACTATCGTAAATGATACCTGTAATTTTATAAGGTAGAGTGTAAAGCATTGCTTTCAACAATGGAATGTGTATAAGTATAAATAAGCTGTGATCCTTGCTTTAAATGTTTACAGTCCAGAGTGCTTCAGAAGATGATGTAGGTTAACAGGTTTTTGATTGGTTGTTTGATTGCTTGGCTTTTATTCTCTGCCTCTCTCTCTTTTTTTTTTTTAATTGCAGCTTTTCTTGGACTTTATAGAATGTGTGAGCATTTCTGTTTTCATCTTGTTTTTTTTCATCTGGACCTGCCTATATATGGGCTTAAGAATGAAAGGTGTGTTTTAAGCACAGATCAAGTTTTGGAAGATGTAGGTAGAACCATGCCTCTTCATCAACTGTAGCATTACAAAATCACTTTAGATATGTCCAATGAAAGTGAAAAAGGATGTAATCCATGAAGTCTTCTCTCAGTATAAAGTTTTGTCATATAGCTGGTTTTGAGGAAATGCACATACGTCTTAGAGATGTATGAGAGAATATTAGCCAGTAAGGTTCGGAATTGTCTCTGAAGGAGAAAGTCTGCAGTTTTTTGGACATACAAGTTCTGCTAATGCCCTACTGAGAAAAATTCTCAAAGTTAATCAGTCTGGCTTTTGAAGACAAATAAAAGATTTATATCTCAGTAGTCACCCCACTCAGGAAATTATAATGATTTTAGTTCACCCATTAAGCAAGCACTTCTCCTTTGCTAAAATGTTCTTTGACTTTTGCTCAGTTTTACATTAGTGTGCCTCTCTTCCTTTACTTATCTTTCAGCTAAATACAGGCTGAAGGACTGACAGTGAAAAAAATTTTCGAGTACCTTCTATGAGTCATACTAGGAAGACTTAATCAAAGGAATCATAGAAGGAATCTGAGAGGTCCCAAGGGAGGACCTATACCTAAACTGACTGTAAAGGTCTCTGGCTAACCTGTGTGTGTGTGTGAGGTTGTAGTTAGTGGAATTCAACAAGTCCTCCACGTGATGTGTTCTACTACTTCCTTATCCTTGCAGTTCAAAACATGTTTCCTCATGTGTGAATTAACCTACCATTTGGAAACTTAAGATAACTCTTCTTTGTCCTATTTGTGATACAACTAATAGTAAGAATTTAATTTTTCTTCATTTTGGCCATCTATTAAGTATTGAAGGCTGCTGTTTTTTCTCATCACTTCTTTTCTGAACTAAAGATCCCATTTATATTCATTATCCTTCACTGCTCATGTTTCCCCAAGTTGTGATATTTCTTGGTGTTCTCTTAAATCTCTGATGGTGAAATCCTCTTGTTTCTAAATGAGAAATGCAAAAGTGGATTTGTTGTGTTAGCTAACACTGCAGTAGCCCTGGGGAGAACAAAATAATTCAGATGTTCTCCACAGAGTGTATCTGTTCAGCAGGATAATGATTCCCGTTTTTGTAGTAGTTTGCTTCAGATTCAGCATGTGACCCACTGCAAAACTTACGTCCCTCTTTGCAGAAGTACCATTTAGCGTTTATGTCTCTGACTCATGTAGTGAGATGGCTTCAACCTTTATTCTGACATTGATTCTTTTCTGGTTCTAGTATTTTGGACTTGCTGAGTTTTACCTAGTTTTTTTGATGACTTCTTCAGTTTTCAGGATACTTCCAAATACCATTTATGTTGTTCTACAATGCTTACAGCTTCACTATAGTAGCATCATCTCCAGATTTAAAATGCATACTAATCTTATTAATACAAATGAATATTGACTACTACCAGGGTGAGAAATAAAACTCTCGTGAGTTCCTCCACTCATTCTCTCCTATCCTGACAGTAAACCCTTTGGTAGCTGCCTTGCTTTGATTTTCCAATACCCATACTAAAATCAATTTCTATAGATGGTATCTTCTTAAGTTGCAGCTTGAGTCTCAAAAATCTGAGTAGAAAAACTTAAAATCTCTAGTATCCCCCCCACCCCGTTATCCTATTATAGGAGGACTACTTTGACACAGTTTATTCTTGGCAAAACTATTTAGACTATTACATGTAGTTTTAATATCTTTTAAATTTCAAGTGGAGGGTTTTCTTTTTATCTTGTATTGTCACAGAAGCAAAGAAGGTTTAAATTTGGAAGTGATCTCTGGAGGTCACCTGGTGCTGGGTGCCCAGGATCATGTGTAGATGGCTTTTGAATAGCTCCAAGGCAGGAGACTCCACCACCTCTCTGGGCAACTTGTGCCAATGTTTGGTCCTTTCAGAGCTCAAAAAAGAGTTAGAAAAGTGTTTTCAGTGTTTCAGTTTGTGTCCATTGCTTCTTGTCTTGTCATAAATGAAAAGGAGAGGAGCCTGACTCTGTCTTCTTTATACCATCCCTTTGAATAATTTTTCAGTAATCTCAAATTAGGCTGTTTTTTCTGCAACTCCCAGTTTTCTGTTTTGTCCCAGTTTTAAAGACAGGCATTTGCTTTGACTTTTTCTCTTGGATCTTTACTTGTCCTTCACAATTCTCAAAAAACAGTGTCTGGTAGCTCAGAGATTGTCTCAGATGTATCCCTAAATATTCTTCATATCTTACTAGTTTGAAAATGATATCTAAGAACTCTCTATAACCTGTTCTCTTCTTAGTGTGTCTTGTCTTCTAATTCTGCTGTTGCTAAGATTGTGTTGTCTGACTGATTGCAGTTAGTCTTTTTAATGATCATTTAAATAAAAAAAAAACCAAAAACATACAACAATCAGCTTTTCATAATCATCTGTTTTTTTAATTGATAGTTTGTATTTGTATATCCCTTATTTTGTGCAAGACTCCTTGCTAATCTAACTAATTAGCTGTCTAAGAGCTGTGGGAATTTGGTTTGTGCTTAACTGTTGTGACTATAATCTTTATTCTAGCATAGTATATTTAATTTCTTTGAAGAAAAAACCCAGGCTTTTAAAACTTAACACTGCACAGTAAAGTAGTTAGACTGATAAGTGCATTATAAATAGACAGATTTACTTGAAAGAAAAATCAAAGCAGAAATAAGTAGGGCAGTTTAGTTACATATTTTCTCGCTCACCACAAATCAGTTACATAGAAAAAGTCTGTAACTTCAGGAGACCTGATTAAAATGTGTTAAAAGTTAACTGTTTTGAATGGATGTTTCTCAGTAATACCTTTAAGCTGATGCTTTCCCTGTGAGGATGATATTCTGCAAGCGAGGATTTACATTTCTAACTGTGGAAAGGGCTTGGACTTGTAAACTTTCAAAAGAATAATTTGAACTAGAAACAGTTGAAAATGAGTTATACTTTTAAGACAGCGAGTAATAATACCAGAACCCCAGAATTTGTTGGACTGCAACACTGACACTTCTCTTAGACTGGAATTAAAAAAATACGTGAGAGGAATGCCTGTGTACTTGGTGCTTACAATGATGTTAATATTTACCATATGAATTGGATAGGAGGCCTGTTCATTCTCAAAGTGAAGAACATAATTGTTTTTAATAGGTAATACAACAAATATTGCCTCTTTGTGCTGAACAGGAAAGTAAGCCATTAATGTTGATGAATGGAATAGTTCATCATATTAATAGTTTAATTAATTTGTACCATCCTTTCATTTCATCTCTTATTGCATGAATAAAACAATGCCAAGAAAAATGCCATTCAAACTGTGCAGATAAAGTAAGGCTCTTCAGTGATGAATTTTTCCCCTGGTTTCATCAGGAGTATTTGAGAGGTACCTGTTGTTAGACAATATGCACAGTGAACAAACTTCTGTCACAGAAAGAAAACAAAAGCTATAAGCAAAGGCAGGACACATTTCTTTGTTTCATGAAGAATAATGCTGAGGCCATGAATAAAAATACTACAGTTGTTTGCAGTTGTAATCGGTTGTGCTATCTTTGACATTTCCAGGTAAAAGTAATAATATATAGTCATTCATTCCTAACTTACAGGTTCCTAAGATAGGTCACAGAAGTGAGCACATTCCATTGACTGCAGAAGGACCATGAAGTGAATAGTTCATATGTATGAATCATATTTTTAGGTCTCTAGTACTAGAGGAGTTCTGTCCTCCCAACATTGTCTTTAAGACAGGAACATGTTTGAAGAAAAAGTAGAAAATACTTGAAACAACATTTTGATTATGATTTGATAGTCCACTTACCTCTTCTGGTAAATACTTAGACTTCAATGAATTTAGAAACATTTGAAGGTTATATATTAGAGCAGAATAAGATATTAGTGATAATGTGTGAATGCACAAATACATTCCTTATTTCTAACTTAACAAGGCGTTTTTGAGTAGTACGTACATCTGGAAGCATTCTTAGGTTGGGTGAAGTTATTTGTGTTCCTAAAACCTTTTAAGATTATCTATTTTATTAATTTGTAATATTGCATAGATGACTTTAATTGTTTGTATTTTATTGTATATAGTTTTTGTCTTATTAGTGAATAGTTAGCCCAGTTTCAGAATTGAAGAATGATTTTTCACATGAAAGAAAATCCAACAGTTTCTGTATTTTTATATCCCAATGGAAGTATATTTCTTGGCAGAAAAAAAATTGAGATTTAGGTATTTGCTACTACAAATATTTGGCACACAGTAGAAATAGATAGTATTCCTAATCTTTATCATGAGTGGAGGACCAGTTAATGGTAAGAAATCAAATCAGAAGATGAAATGTCTCAAAACCCCATGCACTTACAGTGACAGCTAGCTTGGTGCATGGGATAAAAACTTTAGGGTTTTGCATTCTACGCATACATCACTGTCCATGTCCCTCAGGAGCACACTGAGGGAAGAGAACAAAATTGAAGTAGGCACAACCATGACGATAGAAGACTTGAAATTACTTAAACCTCTGTGAAGTGCTCTATATCTCTTTCAGTGGAAACTGTATGATAGTTACCCTTTTGAACATGTTGTAATTACAAGTCATAGCTGCCATTGATTGGTAGGGTAGGGTGAATTGCAGTGTGTATCAATGCCACTAGACAGGATGGTACCAGTTCCCTTTTGCTGAAGAGTGTGGAACTTAGTTCTGCAAACAGAAGATTACTGGTATTAATTGAAGGCATGAATGCAGCTGAAAAGTAAAATCTTATTAGCTGCATTAAGAATTAGAAACATGGAACAAATTACTCTTAAAGTTAGAAATGAAAATTGGTCCTGCATTTGGGGTAATGATCTAATGATTGGCCTGAGGACATTGCTAGTGACGCTGATGTCTTTAAGCAGTGGTAAAAGAGGCCAGCCTAAGGCTTACAGTAAAGTGGCTTACCAACAACCACAGACATCCTTGATCCTCCCTTCTTGCTTATCTGTAGGATACAGCTGTTACTGAAACCAAGTTAAATGTTCTTGTCTTAAAGAAACAGATTGTCAGGGATACTGAAAATATAACATCTATTTCCTACACACAGACCTCAAAGAAAAGCAAAACACAGCAGAGAGTGATATTTTTGCCCTGAAAGAACTCATAAAGGCCACACAGTCAACTTCTGAGTAGCTGACAAGTAAGCCTTTTTGATGTCCTAGTAATTTAAATAACTTGTCACAGTCTTCACTAGAAGCACATTAAATTTGTTCATTTTATGATACATTTATTGCAGATTACTTACTCTCTTCTGCTTTCTTGTCATTGTAAAATCTAATGAGCATAGAAGCTAATGCAACATTTTGAAAATTAAACATCAAGGAACTGGAGACAGCAGGTGTTATGATTTTGTGTGTAAGCATCCTTTAATTGGCTCATGCTTGCATATTATACATTTGACAACAGGAAGAGTCAAGAGCTCACAAGTACAGTATATGTTGGCGTTCCTCCTAGTTGTGCCAGTTCCTACTGCTCACTGACACCACCGTGCAATCTCAGTAACTTTGTTTACCTTATCTGGTCCCTACTGGGTCTCAGTTATGTCAAAATTGTAGCCTTGGGATATTTCCTTTTTCTTTTTCTTTTTTTTTCCCCCCCTTAGCCTTATTGTTAATGTCCAATAAATGCCTCAGACCTCTGTGGTAATATTCCATACTATAAAGGGACTGCAGTGTTGCACTGTTAGCCTCCCTGCTGTTAGTCTGTACTTCTCTCTCCTACTTTGCAGCTCTGTCTGTAGTTATACAATAGAACATCTTATTGAGAGTTGTTTTGGCTGGAAAAACTTTCTTATTTATCTTGCATTCTGAGTTGGAAAATAATAAAGCCTGTGATCACACTGTAAAGTCGACCTTTTTTAGCCTTGCATTACCAGGGGTGTCATCATTTTGTTCCTTTTATCTTAGTCAGTCAATGGTGAGAGGAAGGACTGGGGTTTTGTGAAACATTTCTTTCCTTACTGGACATAATATAGAAACACTTGGTGTTTCTTCTTGGCTGAGCATGCTCACATGTGTGAGAAAAGCAGTATAGCTCTCTTCTGTCAGGAGTTCTGATTTATTTCTGATGTAGGTTTGTCATCAAAAGAAAATTGGGGGAAAAAAACACTCTTCTATTTCATGGCTTATTCACTGTATAATTATCCAAATACTGTTGATGAGAAGGTATGTATTTATTTCCTTATCAGTGTAGATCCTGTGTAGAAAACAACAGTTTTAATAAAATATGCATTTCTGGTTTGTTCTTTCCTTTCTTGTTCATGTGTACAGAGTTCTCCTACAGCATCAGGCAGATTATGGTAATGTCTTTGAGGAGACAAGCAGTGGGTTGTGTGGTCACTGAGTGGGCTCTTTCCCTGCAGTAAAATTTTACTTTACAAACTAAATGTGACAACGGAATTACATGCATAAACTGTTCACTGAAGCTGAGACCTATTTACAATAAGCAGCCTGGTTACATTCTACCCATGACTGGAAGTCCTTTTAGACTCTCTAACCAGTCTTGCCCCAGTCTTTGGAGACATGAGCTGCTCAACCCTGGTGTGCACAGCACCAAAGGCTTTCCTACATAGTTCTCCACAGGCCATACCATTTACGTGTGGTAGCCCATGTCATTTTTGAATAAACTTTTAAACTCATAGGAAACATGGCATTTGACAAATTTACCTTACGGTTTGCAGTTATTTAAGCAAAGAGAATATATGCTCATCTGAACTGTGAGCTTTTAAAATGTTGTGACATTATTGTGAATTATTTTTGAGAGGAAAAAAGAAAATTGTACCAAAGAAGTTAATAATTGAGCTCAAAAGAGCTTGTATAAATAGAAATAGGGAAAAAGAGAACATTTCTGTGACTTATACTAAAGAAACAGTTGTCCTGACAGCAAAAAATGCTAACAGCATCCAGAGATATTTTAACACAATGGACTCAGTAGAGACAGGGGACCCACATCTGGAATATTGTGTCTAGTTTAAAGCCACCCATTTCAAGGAAGACATCACTAAAGTGGTGGCAATTAGAGGAGGGACCACCATGATGGTGGGGAGATGGAGCACTTGCCTTGTGCTGAGAGGCCGATGGAGCTGGGCTTGTTCAGCCTGGAAAAGGAGATCGCTTTAGGGGTACCTACCAGTAGCCTTCAGTGCCCATCGGGCAGCATCTCATCTCCATCAAGGTGGTGGAGTCAGGCTCCTCATAGTGATGCATAGTAAGAGGATGAGAGGTGGTAGATATAAATTGAAACAAGAGGTTTAGACCTGATATAAAGAAAAACATCTATGATGGCAGTCAGGCACTGGAATAGGTTTGCCCAGGGAGGCAAATCTGTTCCTGGGAAGCCCAGGTAGTGTTCATCCTTGGGAATTTTCTGGAAACAACTGCGAAAGCCCTGAGAATCACAGAATCTCATAATGGTTGAGGTTGGAAGGGACCTCAGGAGGTCATTTGGTCTAATTCCTCTGCTCAGGAAGGGTCACCTAGAACTGGTTGCCCAGGACCACGTCTCCAAGGATGTAAATTTCACAGCCTCTCTAGACTCTTTCTGGTGCTCTGTCACCCTTGCAGTAAAAAGCTCAGACAAAATTTGCATTTCAGTTTATGCTCGTTCAGTTTATGCCTCTTGTCCTCTCACTGGACATTGCTGAAAAGAGCCTAACTCCATCTTTGCACTCTGCATTGCTTATATGCATTAGTAGGATTTTCCCTGAGTCTTCTCTTCTTTTGTGCTGACAGTCCCTGCTCCCTTAGCTTTTCCTTGTAGTAGAGACTCTCCAGTTACTTAATCGTCTTAATGACCCATTACTGGGATCTCTCCAGTACCTCCATATCTCTCTTTTACTGGGAAGTCCAGAATTGGACACAGAATTCCAGGTGTGGTCTCACCAGTGCTGAGTAGAAGGTCAGGATCACCTGCTGGCAACACTTCTAATGCAGTCCAGAATACTCTTTGCCTTATTTGAAGCAAGATTGCATTGCTGCCCCATGGCCCTCTTGGTGTCCACCAGGACTCCCTGGGCTTTTTCTTCTGAGTTGCTTTCCATCTAAAGGAACCCTAACCATATATTGGTACCTGGAGTTGTTCTTCCTCTGGTGCAGGACTTTGATGTTCTCCTTGTTGCACTTCGTGAGATTCCTGTCCCCTCCTTTCTCCAGTATTTCAAGGTCCCTCTGAATGGCAGCATGACCCTTTGGTATTATCAGCTACTCCTCTCAGCTTTTTTGTCATCAGCAAAATTGCTGAGGCTGCACTCTGCCTCATCATCCAGGTCATTAAGGCAAGTATTGAAAAGGACTAGAGCCAGTGCTGCCCCTGGGGTGCAGCACTAGTTGGTGGCCTCCAAGTGGAAATCTTGCCACTGATCACCACTCCTTGGGCTCAGCCACTCGTCCAGTTTTCACCTTGCTGTCTGCTTATCAAGGCTGTACATCTGTGATATGTCTATGAGGATTTTATGGGAGACAGCACTGGAAACCTCACTGAAATTCTCCTGGTAGACAATATCCTCTGCTCTCCCTTCATTTGCCAAGCCAGTTATTTCATTGCAGAGTTATCAAGTTGGTCAAGCATGACTTCCTGTTGGTGAATTCATGCTGATTACTTCTGATGATTTTCTTTTCCTTAATGTGCCTTGAAATTATTTTCATGATTCACTGATCTATCACTTTCCCAGGGACTGATGTGAGGCTGATCTGATTGTAGTTCCCTGGGTACTCTTTTATGACCCTTTTGAAGATAGGAGTGAGATCTGCTGAGTCTTCAAATGGCTACACTAATCATCATTATCATTCAGAAATTATTGAGAGTGACTTTAAAAGGACATCAACCAACTCTATCAGCACCTGCAGGGTTCATCCCATCACGTCCCTTGGACCTGCATCTATCTCTTTTGCTTAAGTATTCTCTTATCTGATCCTCTTCCACTCAGCGTAGGTTTTCCTTTCTCCAGGCTTTTACCTGTTTCTGGTACCTGGAATTCTGGAAGACCAGGCTTGCTAGTAAAGACTGAGAGAAAGAGGCTATTCAATACCTTGGCTTTTTCCATGTTCCATGTCACCAAGGCCCTATCTCACTCAGCAGTGGGTATGTATTTTCTGTAGTTTTCCTTTTGTTCCCTCTGTATGTAAAGAAGCCCTTCTAATTGCCCTTGACATTTCACATCAAACTCGATTCTAGTTGAGCTTTGGCTTTCCTAACTGTTTCTCTGCATTTTTGGGCTTACTCTATACACCTCCCAACTTACTGTCCCTGCTTCCACCTTTTTTATGCTTCCTTTTTATGTTTGAATTTTGTCAGGAGCAACTTGTTCATCCATGCAGACCTCCTGTCATTTTTTAACAGCTTCCTGCTTGTTGAAATGGTCTGTGCTGGAACTTGGATGAGGTGATCTTTGAATATTAATCAGCTTTCTCAGGTCACTCTTCCCTCCAGGGCCTTATCCAGTAGGACTCTTCCAAGCAGATACCTGAACAGTCCCAGGTCTGCTCGCCTGAAGTCCACAATTGTGATTTTTCATTTTGCCCTTCTTCAGTCCCTTCACAATCCTGAACTCCACTATCTCATAGTCACTGCAGCCAAGGCTGCCTTTGGCCTTCACATTCCTGGAGAGTCTTTCCTTTTTTTGAGTGTGACCAGAGCATCTCTTCTTACTGTTTTTTCTGTCACTTGGAACAGAAAGTTGTTATTGATGCTCTCCAAAATCCTTCTGTGCTGTTTATGCTCTACTGCATTTGTAAGATGGGTTGAAGTGATCCCAAGTGAGCCAGGCCTGTGAATGTGAGGCTACTTCAAGCTTTGAGCAGGAAACTGGAATAAGGAATTTCTCATGTCCAAGCTTGATTATACTACAAACCTGTGATGCTTGTTCATTTCTCAAGTTGTCATATGATCATCTGTGTTTCTACTCCTGTGGGGAGAGATTTAAAGTTCAGCTGGCTGTGAGAGGTGACTTCCTCATGGGGAAATATGCCATTAGTGTAGGGTTACTCAAATAACACGTCATTGTCTATATGTAACCCATCGGGATGATTTGTAGTTGAATTGGGTTTCCCTGGCCAGGTTTTGGTAGTGGGGGGAAGCAACAGTGGTGAGTTCTGGGAGAAACCACTAGAAACGTCCTCCTTGTCTGACAGAGCCAATGCCAGCCAGCTCCAGGATGTATCCAGTGCTGCCCAAGGCTGAGCCAATCAGAAATGGTGATAACGTCTCCGTGATAACATATTTAAGAAGGAAAAAAAAAAGTTATTGGGCAGATATAGTTGCAGCCAGGGAAGAGAGGATTGAAAATTTGTGAGAGGCATCAAGGTCACTGGAGAGAGAGTGGGAGGAGGTGCTTCAGGCGCAGGAGCTGAGATTCCCCTGCAGCCTGTGGTGGAGAGCACAGGGAAGCAGGCTGTTTCCATGCAGCCCAGGGAGGTCAGTAGGAGTGCAGAGACCCACCTGGACCCTGTGGAGGAGACCCACGCCAGAGTGGGTGGTTGCCTAAAAGGGAGGCTCTGAACCCATGGGAAGCCTGTTCTGGAGCAGGTTCCTGTCAGGGACCTGTGGACCATGGAGGAAGAAACTCATTCCAAAGCAGGTTTCCTGGTAGAACTTGTGACCCTCTTGGGAACCCACACTGGAGCACACTGTTCTTGAAGGACTGCACCCTGTGGAAAAGTAAGCCATGTTGAAGCAGTTTGAGAAGAATTGTTTTCTGTGAGATAGACTCACATCTGTGAAGTTCATGAAGGACTGCCTCTAGTGGGAAAGACCCTGTGCTGGAGCAGGGCAAGGACTTCTTCCTAAGTGGCAGCAGGAATAATTTGTGATGAACTGACCACAACCGCCGTTCCCCATCTCCCTGCACCACTGCAGGGGGAGGAGGTAGAGCCTGGGAAGGAGGGAGGGCAGGGAGAAAGGTGTTTTTAAGATTTATTTTACTTCTTATTATCCTACTCTGATTTTGTTGGTAATAAATTCAGTTAATATCCCCAAGTTCAGACTGTTTTTCCTGCGATGGTATTCGGTGAGTGATCTCTGTTGGTTCTCATCTCAACTCATAAAAACTCTGTCTAGTTGCAGAGGGGAGTGATAGAGCAGCTTTGGTGGGCACCTGGCATCCAGCCATGGTCAACACACCACAGCAGACCACTCCGGACTTTAACCATTCTAAGGAGACAGTTAGTGGTGAGGGATAGTCAAATGCCTTAGTAGGTGCAACCAGCTGCCAGCCTCCCTCCTTCCCAAAATTGTTAGCACCCCTCCATAGTATGTGAGCTCTTCTTGCTGGAAGATAAGGAAGATGGTAACAAGATGCTGTTAGCCTCTTCAGTTCAGGTCATCCACACAATTCTTGCCCATGTGTGACAAAGTCTCGGATTAAGAATTACTTCTTATTAATTATTTTAATTTTGTTTCTGACCAGGCTGGGTGAAAATGGTGTCAGGGCTGTCTTGAGTGTTGTCCTCAACAATATGAGTAGGATGGAAAAATAAACTTTATGTGCATTTAGTTGCCTCTCCTTTCCTTTTGTACCACCTTCCACTTGGTCCTTTCCAATATTATGAGAGAAAATATGCATTCAAATACAGAATCTTCTCTCTAATCTCATTCTAACTCTGTGTGCTTATAAGGTATTGAAAGAATTTAAAAGAGTATTAATACTTGTAATAAGATGAGAGCTAGGCTTTAGTGCATAGCATGAATTGCAAAAGAGGGATATAGATAAGTATTTTTCTTTACGTGCTGGAAATAGGACTGCTTTTTATATGTTAGTAAACTAGCTCTTTTCTTCATGGACTGTTTAAGTTTTTCTACTGAGCAAATGATATATTCTAATGTGTTTTGGTTGGTTGAATCATTCTGCTTTAGTCTTGTTTATTGTTGATCATTAGAATACGCAGTTCCCTTCCTGACTGTTTCCTGTGAATAAGGCCCACAATCCACAATGGGATTACATTGTAGATTCACAAGATCAAACAAGTTTGTTGTTAGGTGTTTGGAAATTTTACATCTTTGTTTACAGGAAAGGTTAAGAACTTGTTTACATTCAAGTTGTATATGGTTTCTGGAGCTACTGTTTATGTCAATACATCAATTTAAGATTCCCGCTGTATTTACCCAGTTGCATCTAATTGAAAGTTTTTACCTGATTCCTCCTGTTTTCAATTGATGGTTTCCTCATAGAGTAAATGTTTTTCTCCATTTCAGTGTAAAACAAGAGTAATTATCAGTGAATCACATAAAGTGTAAACAGAAAGAAATTAGCTACTATTGGGCATTAGGAATGTTCAGAGTTTGGGAAGAAAATCTGTTTTGGGGAGACTAAGGCGTTTCTCTTGTCCTCTCAGCTCTCAGCTGTGCTGGATGTTCCCTCAGTAATGCATCAGTTCTTGCTTCTATTTCCTTCAACAGCTTGATGAAAGATGAAGAGTTAGGGCAGCCAAGAGAAATAAATTTCATGACATCATTCTCTGGTGGATATGTATAAGTTAATTAGTTATGCTCAATTTTATTCCTTTGTTCTCTAATCTGTCTAAACTATGTTACAGGCTCCACTGATCTGTGAAGACTAAATAATGTGCAGGCTTGCACTCGGTATTTTCTGACTAGGAAATAAAAAATCCTGTTTATTTCTCTTAATCTCTGTTGAGGAACCTTAACCATGGGAAGAAAATGGGAAACAGGTCTGATACAGAACTAAATGTTTACTGGTATATTTTTAGACAAGTGAAGTGTACTGACATTGTCGGGTGAAAAGAGTGTAAACATTGCTGCCGACTTTTAATTGCATATTGGCTAAGAAGTGGAAATCTTTTATTTTTCCCTAGTGTATAATATGTCTGGTGATTAATCTAGTATCCATTATGAGTGCAAGACATCAGCTCTGTGCACACTAAGTTCTTTCAGCCTCGGTCCAAAAACCATTTTCAGGCGTAATGCAAGGATGCCTACAGAGATGTGTGGGTGTGTATAAACTCTAACCTGAACATCTTGTAGTGTTCTCAAGTGGGAGGGCAATTTCGCCTCTTCATTGATTTTACTGATCTCTCTTATGAGCAAGTAGTGCCATTTCCTTCAACCTGTGATGAATTGCATGTGCTATACAATGTGTGCTATTGCTCACTAGAGGATTAAGCAGGAGCAACAAACCTGCTTCACTTTCCTCAAGTCTTTCATGAGTGGCAGACACCTGCGTCATCTTAACATTTTGATGAAAACAGCCTTCCGGTTTTTCTAGAGGAGACTGCCTAGGTTGACAAAAATGCTTACACTGCATTTGGATTGTTTACAAAAAAAAAAAAAATCACTGCATTGCTTGTGCTAAAATCTTCAAAAGCAAAGATATTTTATGTGTATTCTCAGCACTGTTAAATTAAGCTGTCCTGACTAGCTGCGGTAACCATGGTATCTAAAAGTCTGGATTACTGCAGTAGTTCTTTGTCTGGGATATGGTACATACTGTACTTGGATTTTAATGGAGCCGTTTATACAGATTTTATATTTTCTCATAAAACTCCTCAAGGTGAATGAAAACAAGCGTGGGCTAAATATTTGCACTTTTCAGTGCTCTTTCTGTTACAGAGTCTTGCTGGCTTTCTTAATTTCTAACTTCTGCAGTTTCTTTGTCTTTTAGAATGTCGGGTGGTGAAATCCACTTCCTATACCAAAATAGCATCGACTTCACGTAGGAGCACCACCAAGAGCCCAGGCCCATCCCGACGCAGCAAGTCCCCAGCTTCTACTAGCTCAGGTAAAGCAAGCGAGCAGTCTTTCTTAACAACAGCAACCATTCTCTTTCAATACAGGGGGCAATGCACTTAAAATTCCATCTTTCTGTGGAAAAATATTTATACGTATGAAACAACTGATAGTAACAATTCATTTGTTTTCTCAAGCATCTTCCCAATAAAAAATAAAACTTCAGTGTTTTATAAGTCATACTGTGGCATTACTTTGGTTCAATTCAAATAAGGTCTTTGTGGGGAGACAGTGATCAGAATGGCCCAGTGAGAGAGACACTGAGGAGGAGGAAAGTGGGAGAGACACAATGAGACACAGAGACATAGATGTGGGTAGCAGGACTGGTAGGCAATGTGCCGCCTACACATCCTAAGAACAGCTGAAATAAAGAAACTTGAAAAGAGGTAATGGGATGAAGTATCGATTGTGAGGAACAAGCCCAGAGTAGTTCTCTCTTAAACATGCCAAGTAACTTTCTTTGTAGCTAGGTGGAACAGAGTTAAATTAAACTTTAGCAAGGGAGGCCTTGTTTGGTATGTGAATGTTACAGGCTCTTTCTGGGTGTCTTTTGTAATGAATATTCATTTGTGAATACAGGTAATGGACACTGAACTCCTGTTCAGTGTGTGCTCATTTCTAAGTGAAATAACTGTTCTGCTGTGCATAAAAAATTTATGGGACTTCTATGGGACTACCAACATTTCTACTGTGTTGACTAAGTGGTACCATGTTGGTTTTGATCCTGAGAGAAATAGTACTGTTTTTACTTAAACATGCTGGAGAACTGCAGATGAGTAAATCTTAACTTCTTGCAGTTCATTTTTATAAGGGTCTGAGCAGAATACATTACATATTCAACCACTGGAACAGATGATGGTGGGGGAAAAAAGGAATATTTTTATTATAACACAATAATAATTAATATATCATTAAATTTATAGAAAGAAAAGAAACAGTGTAGTGAAAATATTAAAAATGCAAAGCATTTCAGATGAGGCTGCACTGATGACAGATGTAACCATCTCAAAAATTTCTTATGTAAAACCAATAAATGTTTAGAAAATAGGCACATATTAATTTGACAAAATATGGTCGATGGCCTGCCTATTTGACATAATCATTTGAACACTGCAATAAAGTTTTCTTACAGAATGTGTTGGACAAAGCCCTACAAAAATGTATGGGAAGCTGACAGGACAGGCTGTCAACTGGTAGGAGCTTGGGAGAAGAACTGGCTGAAAGACAGGGCTCAAAGGATTGTAATGAATGGGGTTACATCTGCCTGTTAACTGATCAGCAGTAGCATTTTGCTGGGTAAGTTCTAGGGACACTTTTATTCAATATTTTTATTGATGATCTGGATGCAGGAGTTGAATGGACGATTGACAAGTTTGCTGACGAAAACAAACTGTGAGGTGCTGTTGACTCTCTCAAGGGAAGAGCTGCCTTATAGAGGGATCTAGGTAGATTGGAGCATTGGACAATAATTAATGGGATGAAATTTAATAAGAGAAAATGCTGTATTCTGCACCTGGGATGGTGCAGAACGTTGGGCACAACAAGTATAAATTGGGAGAGGAGTGGCTGGAGAGCAACCCTCCAGATAGGGATCTGGTGATGCTGGTTGGCAGCAGTACCATTACAAGTCAGCTGTATGCCCTGAGAGTCAGGAGAGAAAACTGCATCCTGGGATTTGTCAAATACAGCATCACCAGCTGGTCAAAAGTGCTGATTATCATGATGTATTTAGTGATGATGCAGCCTCACCTTGAGCATTGTATGCAGTTCTAGGCCCCACAATTTAAGAAGGATGTGAAGGTACTCAAATGTGTCCAGAGACATACAATAAAGCTGGTAAAAGGGCTGGAAGGAATGTCCTATAGGGAGCAGCTGAGGACTTTGGGCTTGTCCAGTTGGGAGAAAAGGAGGGGCTGAGGAGTGACCTGATTTCTCTCTACAGCTTCCCAAGGAGGGGACATGGAGAGGGAGGTACTGAGCTCTTCTCTCTGGTATCCAGTGACAAGACACGTTGGAATGGTTCAAAGCTGCAGCACAGAAGATTTAGAGTGGACATTGGGAAGCATTTCTTTACTGAGAGGGTTATGAAGCATTGGAACAGACTGCCTGGTGAAGTGGTTGAGTCACCATCCCTGGTGGTATTTAAAAGATGTGTAGATGTGGCACTGAGGGACATGGTTTAGTGGTGGACTTGGCAGTGCTGGGTTAACAGTTGGATATGATGATCATGAAGGTCTTTTCCAACTTAACTCAATGATTTTATAAGTAGGAAGCATTGCTTTACCAAGAGGGTGATCAAAGACTATGTGATGGGTTGACCCTGGCTGGATACCAGGTGCTCACCAAAGCTGCTTTATCACTTCCCTACTAAGTTAAAAGGGAGCCCCCGGTGGTCTAGTGGTTAAGGATGTGGCGCTGTTACCGCCGAGGCCCAGGTTCGATTCCTGGTCAGGGACCTCCCCAGAGAAGGTCACTCTGAAAACAAACCTACGTCCTGAGGACCTCGCTGCCACCGTCCAAGCTCGCTTGGCCCCGGTAG
>JAWWES010000001.1:48975175-49135726 GCA_035583135.1 Lophotriccus pileatus | reverse complement strand
CTATTCTATTCTATTCTATTCTATTCTATTCTATTCTATTCTATTCTATTCTATTCTATTCTATTCTATTCTATTCACATGTTACAACTTACAAGGGATAAACATTTCAATCTGTTTCTAATAGAATTTATTTTTAGTGGAGGTGATGACTCTGATTTGGCTTTCTGTATCTCTTGTGTTTGTCTTCTGCAAATAGTGAAGTCAAATTGTGTGTGTTACGGGAAGCCTATTTCTAACCTTACATACATGAGTACTTACATCAATATTACTTTTATACATGGAAGCAATATTTTACTAAATGGACACTTGCTCTCAAGAATCATTTTTAAATCATATAAAACTAAAAATACTCAACGATTTAAAAAAAATGAAGTTTTATATTAGAGATTGCATTAAAAAAACAGCAGTAGAATAAAAAAGAAGCACTGACTGGTGTTTTTATACAAAAAGTTCTCCTGTGAAATACAAATCATATGTATAGATTTCACTTCTCTTCCACCCAGCAGGCCTAAAAATACTGCCTATTTCTTGGAATTATGTACTCGTGACAGTAACAGAATAGAGAAATTGCCATCTAGTGCACATATGAGCAGATAATTTTTGCCATGTCTACATTAAACATCTCAGTATTACAGAATCTCCTGAATGACTTGTGCATAACTGCAAGTTATGCTTTTGTTGTTGTGTTGTTACTGCTAAGTGCAGGTACATGTATTTTTTATTCTATGTTTTTAAACTGCTTTCAGTTCATCTTTAAACTGCTGTTAGGGATTTTTCTTTCTTTAGTGATAAACATAGAAAATACTCAAAAAAAGAGTAGATTCTTTATTCAGATCAAAGACAGTATGTACATAAACCAAAAGTTTAAAGGCATATCATTTTGTGAAGAGTTTTGTTATAAACCCAAGTTGAAAGAAGTAGGGATAAAGGACGGACAGAAAGCATTCTTGATAGTGTACCCTTGACAAAAAGCTAAGTGATGTGTATGGAAAAGAACATGTTGCTAATTAGAAAAAAACCTGACTCTTTTGGTTTGATACTTGCTGTGTTTTGAGAAGTCTGCACATTCTAGCTGCACAAAATGATCATATGCCTTCTTCAGTCTTGAATTAATGTCCATATTAAGATAATACACAAGGATAAAGGCCAAAAAAGGAGAATTGCATAGACAAAGACTGTGTTAAGATGTTAAAATCTCAAAGTTGGATATTAAAACTGATAAAATTGTAAAATGAAGGGATATCCTTTAGTTATCCTTTATTATCTTCTGTGTGCATCTATAGCATGATATAGCCTTTAATTCAGGTATTCAACATTATTT
The DNA here is from genome assembly GCA_035583135.1 of Lophotriccus pileatus. Classification (NCBI taxonomy): domain Eukaryota; kingdom Metazoa; phylum Chordata; class Aves; order Passeriformes; family Tyrannidae; genus Lophotriccus; species Lophotriccus pileatus. The sequence goes on along the minus strand of JAWWES010000001.1, from coordinate 49,134,405 downwards.
TTCCTCCCATCTGGCACAGGATAGCTGATTTGAATTCATCATTTTTAGAGTTAATGAAGGCACAGTCTTTGGGACATTTTACTATCGTTAGAGAAATAGGTATGTAAGACATAACAGAGAAATAAGGCTAAGATATGTAGAATGTCTCCTCTGGTTTAAGCACTTAAATGCCATCCTCAACAACTGTTTCTCTTCTTTGATGCAGAATTTTAAGTGATCAGTGAATTAAGCCAAATTTTGGCTTGAACTAAATGTTTATAAATGCAATGAAGTCCATGAGTTCCTTTTTCTGAGCAAATGGTGGTACAAGGTGATGAACTTTCCCAAAGTCATCCCAATAGTTTATGAAGTTGCTTACAGAAATCAAAGGGGTTATTTTGTGGGGTTGGTCATTTGTTGTTTTTCTGTCTGTGTCTCATTTTTGCTTCTCTAAGTTTGAAACAATAACATTTTACCAAATCCAGAGCTTTGAAGATGAATTCAGTAATGTTAAATTATTTTATTTTGCTTGAAAGCCCTTGCTTTCTGTCTCAGTCTCACCCTGTTGTGGTGATCCCGGCTCTATGCAGGAGAAGGCAAAGGACCCTGAATGTCCCCTCTTCTTCTTGGTGAGAACCCAACCACTGCTCTGGGGAACTATTTCCCTCATCATCTCATCTAGTACTGGGGGAAAAAGAGCCTTTAATGTAAATTCCAAGGCAGTTAGGTAGCTTTCACACTTTGGAGGTGCCCATTTCTCTCCATCACCTGTAAAGGCAGCTTCCTTGGCAAGCCTTTATACAGAGCCTACCATAACAGCACTTTCAGGCTTTGCAGGTACACGGCCATGAGAATGACAGCATAGGAGCAACAAGATAAAAAACATTATTCCACAGGCACTAAGACACACTGCCACTGCAGCATGGGGCAAAGGAGGGAACCTGTGAGTGGCAAGCAGGCTGCAGAGTTGCAGTGAAAGACCTTTATCAAAACCAGAGTGCTTAGGGCCACACAGGTTCAAATCTGTATTCTCTTTAACTGAGGGCAAGGTAACGTGCATCAGTCTGCAAGGGAATGGGAAACACACACTTCCCATTATTTCTTGAGCTATACAGTCTACAGTGAGCAAAAAGACTGCATCTGCCTTTACACCATATCTTGGCATATTTCAGAGGAATGTATGCTTTTCCATAGGTGGTATTCACCTTTCTTTCATCCTCTCTTTTTCCTTTTTTTTTCATGACAGAGCATATGTTTAATGTGCTTATATTTTCATGTTAGCCTCCCCAGCTCCTGAGAGCAGATGCATCCTATTTTTATATAAAAACACAGAATACTTTTTTTTTCAAGAGTACATGCAAGCTTGGAAGATGTGTGGTAAAGGCTGACTTCTCCATTATTATGTTTTCTTCAGTTTTTTATTTACATCTGACAGTGTTTCAAAACAGTGCCACAAGACAGAAATCTCACTGCAGGGGGATTGCTTTCTGTTTTTTTACAAATTCATTTGAGATGTTGTCTGCTTCAAAAGGCTTTCAGTCTAAATAGAGAAGAGAAGCAGGGAACAAGGCAAAGAAGAAAAGCAGAGAAAGGTAGTGTGACCTCCTGGGCAGGCAGAGGGCTGAAGTCTGGTTCCAAGTGCAGTAGATAATCCTACCTCTATTTAATTTGCTGATGTCTTCTTAAAGCCTGTAAAACACTTTGATGTTTTTTTGTCAGCATCAAATAGTATTCAGAAAAGGGCATCGTAAAAGAGTTGTTTAATTTCAGTGAGACTGCCTATCAGCCTGTTGCTGGTGACTGAAAATTATGAGTGTCTGATGGCTATTCAGTAGCTGTCAGCTTCTGTCCAGCTGCCAATTAACACTATTGGTGGCAGCCTCAGTGTGGGTGAAAAGTTAATAGATTCAGAGAAAGCAGCACTTCTTCATGATCATTATTTTTAATCAAAACAAGAGCAGGAGGAGATGACTGAAGTTAGTGTACCCTTGGTCCACTAAATTAAGGAAAGATACTTAATTCAAGTGAACTCTGGTTTAGCTTCTGAAATTCCCACTAATTTTCAGGACTTGCTCTCATCAAAAGTAGCTACTATCTTTTTTTCCAGGTTGAATATCTTACTTCTCCTCTCTGAGCAATCTCCTGTTCCCTTCAAATTATCACTCAGAATATTTCAGATGCTTGAAAGTTATTTAGGAATTTGGGTTATTTAGTGACAAGTGACTATTTCAAGAATGACTGGGTTGATACATAACTATTCTGGATGACAAAGGGAACATATGTGAAGAATGGATAGAGTAGGTCATATTAGGACTATTTGTTGAGGTTTTTTTAAATAGTACTTGGGCAAAAAAATTGTGAACCTGCATGTCAAACTAAACCTTAATTAAAGCTGTAGGTGTTCCTAAAAGAAAGAAGTAATTTAGGAATGGAAATTAGACCTTATTGAAGGCTTCTCTAGATCAGATGCTTGTGCTTTTCTCTGCTAAAAAGTTGAAAGAAAGAGGTAGAGGTGTTCCTCTGCAATAAGGTATGTTTTCATTTATTTTGATAGTTCATCCTTAGGCTGTTATACAGAAACAACCCTTCTTCAACCACCTGACTGAAGAAGGTCTTTTGTATCCCAAATGAAGCAATGTGATGTATCGTATTGTCTTTGGCAAGGTCACATGTTTTTATTCACACTCTTATAGGTATTCAGCTGACAGATTTTGTAATAAATATGCTGAAACAAAATATTCCTGAAGCCATGAGTACAAACCCACGGGAGTGATGGAGTCATACTGCAGAACCAAGGATTCCCAGATATTTTTGCTTTGATCATGGCTTCCTTTTAATTTTTTATTTATGGTGTTTGTATTTGATACTAATAATTAAAAAAATTAGGTTTTATCATTTTGTACCCTGTTACAAAAATCAAGAGTGAATAAGAGAAAGAAATTTGGTTAGACTGAACAGTTTAACCCTCTTAAAGGATTAAAAAGTTAAACCCTGAATAAAGAAAAATGCTCAGAATTGGTAGGCTGTTCACATGGACTAATTTGAGAATCCTAGTCTTCCTAAATAGGCAAAACAGGTCAAAATATTTTCATTAATCTTACGTACATGTAGATGCTCTCTCGATTAGGTACTACACGAAATTAGCAGCCAAGATCATAGATATCAGCTGAAGTGCAGAGGGAAAAAATCCAAGAGGCACTTACCTACCTTCTCGGACTGCAGAAAAAAACAACTACTAGTGTATTCCAGGAAACTGCATTTTCAGGGCAATTTCCTTTCTTCTGAGGTATAAGATACATCTGCGACATCTGTGTGTCTGCAGCACTTCTCTACTTGGAGGTGCAGGCATAGCTAACTTCAGGTTGAGTTGGAAGTGCTATATCATAGTGACACTGTAGTGGCTGAATATGTTTGGGGGCCACAGTCCCTGCTGAGCTCTGCACTGCTTGGGTTACACTGTGTAGCAGGTACCAGTGACTAACGAGGACTCAAATATTGGTGACTGCTGGCATGGGGAATGTAAACCTGACCTGAAGATGATCCTTTCTGTTGACATTTCTAATTTGTTGATCTGTTGATCAGGAGAAAGCTCTGTGTGGGTCTGTCAAGCCTTGTCTTCAGTGGCAGAGAGATGTTCTTCTATTTGCTTAATTTCTTGACCTAAACTCTAAAAAAGATGGAATATAAAAAGGACAGTTTATCACCAGTTAAAATGAATGCAGTATTTAGGTTTCTTTCTCAACCAGTTGCATGGTAGTGTAGTACCTATAAAGCCTTGTCTTTATTGGGGAGTCGTATTGAGGGCACACTTGCCTATGTGGTGCTCTGTACACTGTCTTTTGGTGTGAAGACAAAAATGACATGATGTATACAAGTAGAATACAAAATAAGAAGGATCAAAATGGTTTATTCCCTAATTATTTGTAAATATGTAATCTTACTGAGACAAAAATGTTTGGAAAGGACAAATGTAATTTGGAAATTACATCTGTGGAAACCTACAGATGCAATTGTGGCAATCAGTGATCTCACATCAGCATTTTCTAGCTAACAGTTCCTGAATATGACTTACGCATGTTGTGACTTCTGTAAATATTTTTTTTTGTTAACTTGTCCTATTAATAAGTTGTGGCTGAAAAAAAAAAACCTGCACTCCTCCTTTCCCTTTGTCTCCTCTTTTTTCTTCACAAATACTTTTCTGTTTGGAAAACAGCTTTTTTAAAACAGAGTCATCCCTACATGTTTTATAGAGTACAATATGCTAGCACATAACAGGGAATTTTATAGGAAACTATTATTTTTATACAGTGCAGTGGTATTGGTGGCTTCTCAGACTGGCATTTGATGCTTTAATTCAGTTTTTCTTACTTTTTGTTTTTATTACTTAATAAAAAGATACCCTATCAAAATTTATTTATTGGAATGCCATCAAAGTACTTTTTATTTGCAGCATTTTCACTAGTTTATAAATATTATCATATGAAAGCCTGTTTTGCATTTATGTCAGTAGATCCTGGTATTCAGCTTTAGTGTTCTATTTTATGGGGTTTTCCACATTCAGGAGGTGTGCCAGGTGCTGGAAAAACAAATACAAAGGCAGGACCTTACTCTGTTGCACATCTTCAGCAAGAGAGGACAGTAAGGAAAGGAGTTCACAGCTAAGTGGCTGCATACATCTGCTCAGAGCAGCCACGATAATTTTAATACTGTTTTAGCTTCTTAATACATATTTCACCTGTGAAGTTTTAAACTGATAAATCTTTTTCATGTGATGATGGGAGGGTACTGTGTGTTAAGCTGAAGTCTCTGGCCCCTGCCATTTCATGAATAAAAAGTGACAAGTAACCTTTTGCCTCACTCAATAACATGATTAATCACAACAGTGATTTACCAATTTCATGCATCTTTATCTACATCAAGGTTCCCTGTAGTAACGTGCTGTACCAGTCAGTGAGAAATGCAGTGCAAATACTGGACAGGAATGCAGTTTCCAACCAAAATACATTCCACCTAGAAATAGATTTTAAGGCAATTTAGGGTTGTTATTAACTATTATAGCTTTTATTCATGTATTTATTGCCAAGAGCAGCAACAAACTGCATGAATGGCATTTGTTGGTCATGAATAGCTTATATAAGAATGGTGTAATGATTGTGAGTGGAGTTCAGCAAGGGGATCAGAACCACTCCAGTCTCTTTCTGCTACATGGCAACTAATATCATCTCTATTTGCAAATTCAGTGTAATGACTCACAAGGACAGGAAGCCATAAACAAGAATGTTAAAAAAAAAGACCCCTGGGATGTACTGAGAAAGTATTAGGAATTACCATCTCTTTCCTGTTGTGATGTCAGTCTTAAGGATTACATTAGTAGTATCAGTAGTAATAGTAATGTGTATCTCCAAATATGCAGAGCATCCAGAAGACAGACAACATAACAGGTACAGGAGTTCATTCTGCCAGAATTTAAAGCCTAAGTAGACAAGTGGTAGAGATGGTACATGCAGATGCATACAGAGGGTTGGGAATAGGATGCACATCACCTAAGTCCCTTTTCCCTACTGTAGACTCTGTATGGCCTTCATTCATCAGAGTTTATATATGGAGTTCTGTGTTTGGGATAAAATCCACCAAAATTAACAGGTGGGAAGAATTTTGATGATTTTGCCTCATCTCCAGCATATCTTAAACCTCTAGGTGTGTGGGTTTGGATTAATCTTGTGTAGCTTTGAAAGTCTACACTGCAGTGGGTTCTCTTAGTACATTGTTCATCAGCTCAGGTTTAGATGGTTGCTTTGATACAACTCATGTTACAACAGCAACTTGGTTAACATAAGAAAACTACTGCAGACGTAGAAGCCAATACAACAGGTACCTGAAGACTGGTAAAAGGAATTAATCTCCAGTGCTAATTGCCGTGTCTAGAGCTTCAAAACAGCTCTCCAAAGGGAGTCCTTGTATAGTACACCTTTGTACATTGGATATGGATAAGGAGGTGAGTAAGCTTCACTTAAATCTCCTGAGGATCCATATAGATCTATCTATAAGGAACAGTGACTGGTACCTAGTGCTACGAGGTGTATTGAAGTGTATCTCTTATCTGAAATTTTCTTATAATAATAGCTGAGAGTATCTGCTTGGTTTAAAGAGAAGGCAGAGCAGTGGTCCTGTTACTCAGCAGTCTTGAGGAGTAGCTCTGTGAGAATAGCAGTAATTCAGTATTAGTTTCAAAATAACAACATATTTCTTTATAAGGAGCCTTTTAAAACTTTAGAAGTTTGAGAATCCAGAAAGCTCCTTTTTAGTGTCCTCATCCTGCTCTTTTTCTAAATGATTTCAGTGGTATTGATAATAAATTTGATTTTAGTCATTATTGGCTAGACCTATAGGAAGTTTTGCAGAATTCTGTATGAACATACATACATACATATGCATGTGTGTTCCCCCACCCACTTAGTACAGCATTTCAATGAGTGCTGATGTGTGCAAACCATTGTCCTCTGTATAAACAGAATTCAAAGCCTAGATAAGTGGAATCCTTTTCTATAAAAGCCCCCTATTTAAATCCAATTAGTCTATCTTGTTGTCCTATGGTTATGCAAACAGATTGAACTTTTATCTTAAACAATGCCTTGCACAAAGTGATGTTGAGATTGGATCACTCATAGAACCTAAGCACTATTAAGTGAGCATTATTTATCATGCAGCATAATGTGTTTTATTGATGTGTGTGGTGTGGTAGGTATACATGTTTCTTCCTTATAATGTGTGGGCCCAGTATTAGCCAGTGAGAACAATGTGTTATGTAAAAAGTAAGAAGAATCTATTAAAAATGCCTACTGTATTATCCAAAGGAATTAGCATTTGCTAGATTGCCAGTCAGCCAAGGTTTTACAGGAGTTATTGTCATTTTGATTTTTGGATGAGTCATTTGGTACATTGCCCCCAAAGGCACCTCGTTATGATTCAGTGCACAGCATATAAAATTGCTTAGGCTTTTGGGGCTCCATGGAAAGCGAGTGGGGGTTGTGGTGGCTCAGCGTTGTGAAGCAGCAGCATTATGCTTAATTGACACCTTTGATGTAGCCCTAAGACAGCACCTGCACCTCCCACTGCTGCTCTGAAGACGTCAGCCTTACGCAGAAAAGGCTTCTGCTTATGAATCCTGCATCGCGTTCAGCTCACTCTGTGAGCAGCCCCAGCTATCCTTAACTAATCCCATTGCTTCTCAGTTTGGCTACAGCTTGGCTTAGTACAGAGCAGGAATTTTGCTGCTTGCTGTTAGCAGGTTAAACACTAGGATTTTGTCCATGTTAGAGCTCATAGAAGGTAAGTCAAATGCCTTATTGATATCCTAATTATGTAAACATTCTCCTAAGATTCAGAATCTGGGATTCTGATTGTTGATTCTTTATATCCTGGTGCTTGCAAATGTGGACTGTGATATAACAGTCTTGCTTGTTTAAGAATATTTACATGTATATGTGATACTCGCTTTGTAGTGTTTCTATGAGTGCTTCAGTGTGAATATTATTGATAGCTGCTCGTGTGATTACTTTGTAGTAGAATTCTGTCCTCTGCTGGTATTGTTTTGTTAATTTACTGGATAATGTCATATGCATGCAAAGATGCTTCTAAAAAGATAGGCACTGAGACATCTAAAGAAACTTACTTACTTGAGAAAGTGGTGCTTTCCTTTAGGTCAGACTGGAGGAGTTATATCCAATTTATTTGCCTCTAGAAAGCCCTTCTGGGTTAAGTCTAAGGTAATGTTTGGGTCAGATAGTATTGCAAAAAATCTCTTTAAATGAATGAGTGAGGAAAAGCAAGCAGCTGATTTGTGCTTGCAAGCAATGCTGTATTATTTTTAGTGAGTAACACTTCAAGCCATAGCTAAATGGAATGAAAAGGTTTACATATCACAAGTGTCTTTTAAGGTTAACAAAGCACCTCGTTCCCCATCATTTTCAAGTACAGGAACAATGTAATTTAAGAAAACATGATCATGTTCTCTGCCATTGACTAAAGTCTTTCCGGTTTTGCTTTCACTCTGCATAAAGATTGTCTTCATGAGCTAAAACTCTAAGGAAACATTTCTTTTGTGAATTACCTTATTTAATGCTTGAAACATTAAGCAAAAGAGAATTAATCTGTTCAACAAAGAATGCAAAAAAAAAGTTGCTGTTTTTTGTTCCTTTAATAATGCCTTGTATTTATTTTTTTCAACTTCTTGTCCTTTTAGTGAATGGAACCCCTGGTAGCCAGCTTTCTACTCCCCGCTCTGGGAAGTCTCCAAGCCCATCTCCCACCAGCCCAGGAAGCCTACGGAAACAGAGGGTAAGGAAATAAGGAAACTGATTTCTGAGCATGGCTGGAGAGAATCCAGCTTAGCCATTATCCAATAGCCTTCTCCCCTGTGATTCCTTGTGTGTGTGTGTGTGTGTGTAGAGCCACAGGGTGGAAGAGCCTGACTATACAGTCCTTGTGGTATTTGTAAAACACTACAGTGGAATACAACTGTTCTGTGTCTGTCGAAATACTAAGTATGCTGGGAATTGGTTTATCCTTGAGGGGAAAAATAGGGGTTGTCTCCCTCCTTTTTTTAAGAACTGTTTGTTTGTGTTACTTTCTTTTTCCAAACATTTCACAAGTGGAAGGAAATGTTCACATCGTTCAAGACATTTTTTTTGTTCTTACTGCCATGGGCATTGTGTCACTTGCACAACCTTCAAACCACTTTGATTTTGAAACAAGGTGAAAGAATGCACGGTGGAATTAAGTTTTGATATCAGAGACTTGTGCAGTGAAGATACTATCAGTATCAAGGAGACGTAAGACCTGTCAGTCACTTTCCCGGATGAGAGTTGGTAGTAGATGTGGGTTCCCCCTAGTTATCATGTATGGACGCATCTACAACATTCCTAAGCATCCAGAGTTAAGGTAGTACCTATGTTACTATAGGAATCTTCTGATAAAATATTACTGGCTCAATCCAAAAGGCTGATTTAATTAATTGTATCTGTTCAAAAGCAGTAGGGCAGATGTCTATGTATCTTCTCTTCTGCTATTTTGTAAACTGTAATCAGTTCTCAATGAAAGCTTTCATAAGGCAGTACTCTGTATCTCAGACCTGTTTATAAACAGAGTTTGAACACATGCTTTTTCTGCCTTTTCAGTTTTTAAATAAAGACATAATTTGTGTCTCTCAAAATAAGGGGAGTGCATACAAAATTGGCAGTGCTTGACTTTGGGGACCAGTGTAGACCTGATTCCCCAGATATCCAGATCAGGAATAGCTGTAGTACAAACAACTCCCTTCTATCCTGTGGACCCTTCTTCATGTCTGATATATACCAGGGAGCTGAGGAATTGTGCATTCCTGAGTCTTATCTGCGGCTAGGATACAGCTATGGGTTTCTGCCGTGACTTGTTTATAGCTATGGAAGCCAACTGTGATTTTGCAGTATAGAGGTAGCCAGTGAGTGGCAGCTTGAAACCTCAGAGTAGTGTCATGGTTTTCATCATCTGATACACAGAGAGTAAAGATGCAAGTTCCAGTTGGGTAAGCTGGTACTAAAATCTTCTCGAGTGTAATGTCTTCCACACCTGTTTGTTCTTACTTTCAATCTTGTAATGAATCATAAATAAGTCACTGAAGAGGGAACAAAGAGTCTTCCAAATGAATTATACATTGGTGATGTGAGGGCGTCTGTTTAAATGGATGATACCAGTATACATTGGATTTGCATTTGCTGTCAGGCTGTTTCTTTTCATTGGTAACTTTCCTAAGCTTTCTTCCTCACCACTGATGCTTCTCTCTTCGCAGTGCAGAAATGTTTTTCTGTTAATGTTTGTGGATGTGTGAGTGGGAGCCATGTGGTCAGCACCATTAGACACAAGGGGTTTCTAGCCACAAGTTTTCTGACTTTCAAATGTGAAGAGGAGAACAGATGGGCTTCTTTTTACTTGTAAGTGTAACAGGATCACCTAGTGGCAGTATTTGGATGTAAGAGGCTGTGTAATGGTAACATAATCAGATTGCTAAGTGTACAGAAAATAAATATTGAAGCAAACTACAGGAGAGATAAGACATCATTAAAGAGTTTAATTCTACTCTCCGATATTCATATTAAGTCCCCATGACCTCAGTAGGGGATGTTTCATGCTTGTCTGTCTTTATTTTAGCCAGATTTATTTTTTTACCTGATGAAACATGGGATACATTTGTATAAAAATAGATTGCAATCATGTAAAATGCATTGCAATAATATTATTTAGGTTACAAAATCAACTTCTCTGAAGTTCAGGGATTGAAATTTTACACTTGGTCTGAGAATTTATTTCATCTGCTTTCATGTTTAACTTGCAAAGTGAATGAGCTAGAAGTTCAGTGTAAAAACATATGATTGTGTCATTAAAGGTTATAATTTTAATATAAATAACATAATACTTAAGCCCTCACAAATAATATAAAATAACATAATATTACCTAATATATGATATAATATAAATAATATAATTATAAAGGTTATAATTCCAATTAGTAAAATAGGCATTAAACAGCGCTTACTAGTCATAATTTTATTGTTAACAATATAAATTATGTTCTGTTTACTTTAAGTACCATCTTTTGTGTGTTGCCATTTAAATTTTATTTAAAGGACAGGTTATTTTATGTACCATATTGTCATAAACCAAATTTGAACCCAAAGCGTTTTGCTTTGTCTTCATTGGCTTCAACTACAGGCCTAATAAACCAGCTACAGGAGGAGTTTTATTCCCTAGGAGGTTGTTAAATGCTGGTATCATGTGATAGACATAGAGGAGAGAAGAGGAGCTTGATTTAAGTGCCTGCCTTTTCCCCAGTGTTGAGAGGTGAGGTATTCCTGCCCAAAAGAAGAGTGTTGGCTGCTAGGGCCAGTCTGGGTTTGAGGGTAATGGCTGGGCTTCTGACTGCTCTGGCTGTCTCTCTTTACCTGGATTTTGCTTTAGAACTGAAATAGCTCAGCTGTGTAATTTGGTTTGGTTTGGTTTTTTTTTCACCTCTCTCTGTGCAGTTAGAGTAGTGTTTGTTCTCTCATGCCAGCAGGTACATGGGATGCCAGTGGTAGGTACTGTGTCTGGAAGGTGATAGCATAGCCTGGTTCCCCCTGACCTAACTAATCAATCAGCATCCCCATCCAAGTGGTATGGGGGAATTTAGGCTTGGGTTGTCACAATGCTAAGGAGTCTAGGCAGGCTACAGCATTTTTCCTGGAAAGTACAGGTGAGAAGTCATGCTTTTGAATCCAGAGGCACAAAAGCAAGATAATTTCACAAACTGAGGGATTTCTCCCTGGGAATAGTAAAGACCTGTGGAGTGCATTAGGCAACTTAAAACAGGGATTAATCAACTTACTTACTGACATTTCATCATTCACCTTTTTAAAAAAATAAATTCTGTCCTTTGATGGAGGGCTTTCCATTGATATAAATAAAGTAAAAAATGCTGCTGTGGTTGATACTTATGAAAACTCTTGTAATCCTACAGATAAAATTTTCTACCCTCAGAAGCGAGAATATAAAAAGATAGAGTTTATTCTTTCTCTCTTACATATGTATGTGGATGAGTTGTTTCCAGAAATTCAGAAACCAGAGAAGATATTTTTTTATAATCCTGTGTGAAGTTCAGTCTATATTTGAGGAAAGTAAGACTTGAAAGAACTTCATGGGTGTAATACATGGAGTTGAAAGTGAACTAGGAACAAGTTATCAGCTATCCCAGGTAACTATCAACCACTTTTCAGTTTCTGAGTATTTTAACTACAAGGCCGTGTGCCGTAGTTATGCTTTCTTGTAGTTTAATTATTTCTTTATATGTACTCTTAAATAGAAAATTAAGTTTCTTGTTTTAAATTGTTATGTACATCATTATGGGTTTTTACGGAGGCTTAAAACACTTGAAATTCACGTTTTTAATGCTTGAAGTAGAGTTATTGTATTGCACACATATGTATTTCCAACAGAATGCAGTTAATGATATAGACTCAGAAAAGGTGACATGGCAATTATAAAAATAAATATACGTAATTACAACCCATGCATTTTATTTAACTACTTTTTGTAATAGTTTCTGAGCTTATTTTCCCACTTGTAATCAGTTATTATTTCAATTAAGGTGGACACATTTTATACCTTGTACCTGATTTTCTGTTGCTTGTCATTATTTTAAATATTTTTCTCCTTCCCTAGAGGTTACAACCTATAGAATAATAAAAAATCAGATTTAAGACACCTTTTGACTATTCAGACAAATAACTTGAATTCCACATATATAAGGGGTTTTTTGAGTTGTATGTGGCAAGAAGTCTGATTCATTCAGAATTTTTTTTCTTTTTGTAAATCTATGCAAAATAATAAATAGATTCTCCTCCTATTTTCCAGAAACACAGCTCTTTGGCTAACTTTCAGCTAAAAAATTCTTTCAGAAAGAAAAACTTTTTAAAAGTTTCAAGTATTTAAAAGATGAAAAAGCAGAGAAAATTACACTGAAATCGTGTGCATGGTTTTGCTTTTAAGCAACCATAGAGTTATTAAAATAAACATAAAAATATTCTCTAAATGTTAAAAGTCAGAAACATCTCCTTTGTCAGTTCTCAGTGCATATCTTTTTATATTCAGAGGCAAGGACAGTCACCTGAGAGATACTATTCAAAAGTTTGGGTGGTACCCTCTCTAGCAAATCAAAAGATTTCTGTACTATATATTAGAAATTCCCATACTGCATATGCTCAAAAGAAATTTTAATAATTAACCAACTAATTAGTATTCAGAAGAAGATGGTCTTGTCTGTTTAAAATTCTTCTCTTGTCTGGATTGTTCTCAACAAAACAGAAATGTATCTAAAATCTGATTTTCACTCTGCCAGTCTAACATTTCTTCTACCGTGTGTACGCACACCCACTGGCAGAATACATACAGAATAAGCATTCTAGAAAATCAAAGCCTCCTTTAAGGGGCTTAAATCCCTTTTATATCATGCCTGCAAATAAAATATAAACCTTCATAGATTATTGAAACCCTTGTAAATTTGAAATTTATGAAGCATTCACTTTAGCTGGTACTTGTTTTTTAGAATAGCTTTCAAATTTGTTAATTTCTTGTTTCAGTTATCTTCGTGTGATTCAAAAAAACCCAAACAAACCCAATCAAGGTCAATCTTAAAGCTGACTCCATCAGCGTTCCCATTCTCATGTGTTCCTGTATTTTGTCTTACAGATTTTTTTGCTGTATTTTGTTCATGTGTTCTATACTGAAAGGATCCCCCAAAACACCTTAAAGATATCAGAGAATGCCTATGAGATGTGCTGGGCACCTGCCTACTCAGAATCCCTCTGAACAATCAGTTATGCTTAATTCACCTTAAAAAGACAGTCCCCTGTCCTCTACCGCTTCTCTTTTCTGAACTTTCTCTCTCATTCTGTGCTATAGTGTGTCTTGACAAGGATTGTTGTGATGTGTATGCGGGATAGGGCAATGTATCATACCCTAACACCTCTGGCATTTGAGGATTATCTGATCTGTCAGAGGATGCTTGGAGTGTGTGTTGAAAGAATGAAGTGGATCTGTACGCTCAGACTCTCCCTCTGCTGTCATGAGCTGGTTGCTTGGCTACCATCAGAAAGAGACGGTGACAGGGGGATAAATGTAAAACACACTAGCTTTTTATACTTATACATACACACTGACACAGAAAAACTGTGGAAAAGAGATACCATTTGTCAGTACGATACAGGTAACAGCAGTGTTCAAGTGTCAGCATTCCGGGGCTCAAATGTTGCTGGATCCATGCTATATCACCAGTGGGTGGCAAGTTTTTACTACCTTATATAAGGTAAACACTTACTTTACTACTGCTGTTTGCAAAACAGCAAAAAGGAAAATACATTCCTTTTAAGGTTAAATTCCTATTTCCAAGTTTCCAAACCATCAGGAGACTCTCCGGAACAGACAAATATTGTTTTAATAGTGTTTAATTGGGAAGAATCAATAAGAAAAATAATTGCAGCATAGAATATGTTGTATGTTGAAACTTCAGCTTTACTTAATAACCATATATTTGTTGATTAAAAATAATAACATAACATTAAGACAAAAATATGAGTATATGGAAAATGTATATTTTATGTTAAACAATGCCTTCTGGTCCACAGTAACCAAAAGAATATAAGACAGTTACAGTGCAACAAATCAAACACAATAAACAAATCTATACTGCACTTCATCTTACAGGACCTGTATCGCCCACTCTCTTCGGATGATATGGATTCAGTAGGAGACTCAGTGTAAAAGAGAAAATGGAACAATGTTTATGGTTTGTGATTTGATGAAGGTTTAACATTTTTAAAGAAAATAGCTGCTAATTTACAGTAATAGTGAATCGCACGAAAGAGTTTTGCATATTTAATATTAACAACATGGGGCCAAATTAATTCCAGCCTGTGGGGGTATTTTTGGCTTTACCACTGCATTTTAATGCAAGAATTTGTAATGAATGAGCCATTGAATATGTCCGTCAAATCTAGAACAGCATTGTGCATACCTTAAGGAACAAGAATCGGATAAGATGAATATAACGCACAAATCCATAGTGGGCACAGTTATGAATAGGGCTATTTTTATCATCTAAGGTACTGATTATATGTTCTGTTTTTACCATAGGTATCTTTATTCATTTTGATATGAACAGTTAATGAATACTTTGCTTTTACCAATGAATAGGTAAAATGCAGAGAAGAAAAAACCTGCCATATTAAACTGCTTGCACCACGCTGTCTGATCTCGACACGCACATTTGGAACACTCTAAGTTTAGTCTTTTTATCTAAATGAAAAGAAAGTGAAGAAATCCTGTGTGGTAACAGGACAAAAGCAAATGCTTTCAAAGCAGTGTTCAAATCCTCTTCACTGCCTTACCATCTGATGATTGTAAACAGAAGGACGTTCACAGGCAATTATGAATGTTTTACCTAGCAAGAGCTGTTAATGCTGATCATCCATGTGTTGCAAGCAAATATGGACAGATTTCTGATCGAGAAAGTATGGGGCCCTGCTAGCTAGCAATGTCGTGTGACATACATATACACCTTTTGGAGAAATACATTTTGCCTGAGAAACTAGTGATTATTTTCCCTTATGTTAAGAATGGGAGCATGATTTTTTATTTGCTATAATAACACATTTTATGCATTTTAAAATGAAAGCCTATAAAAATGGCGGTATTATAAATCATCCTCCTATTGACCTAATTCCCATGCTTTCACAATTTCTAGAGGTGGTCATTTTGTACAGCATGAATATGCAAAACTCCTTTAGTGTTAAAGTAGGTCGCGCATTATAACCAGTTGCTTAACAAATATCTACTAATTTTTGTTTGTTTTCTGCTGCTTTATTGTGAGAATCTTAGTCTACTTAATTTACGTAATAGCAGTATTTTCCATTGTATGTCGTATTTAAGCCCATAGTGATCATATGCATTTGCAGTCGTGTACCTTTCCTTTAATTTTCCCAAATACTAATGATTTAAGAATTAGAAATCAGTGTGATTCTGATTCTCAACAAAAGTCTATAGAGATTATATTTTTGAGCTACTTAGTGATGATTTAATATATTTTGAAATCAGGAAAATTTACTTAATTGCAGAAAATGCTTAGCTGCCACATGCCAACTTTTAAATGTAGTGAAATAATTCCTCTACACTGATTTAATAAAATAAAATAATAATATTCAGCAGATGGAAAATGTTGGCATGTGATGTTATGGCTTCACTGTATCAGTAGAATTTTCTTTATGGAGGATATTTGCAAAAAGAAATAAAAGGGCAGCAGAATACAAAACTTATCTTCTCTGTTTTCAACACTTGGTTCCAGTATCACCTGAAGAGAAAGTCATTGATCTGGCAGGTTTGCTGAAGCAGTTAGGTCATTCCTTTTTGAAATGCATGTTTTGTCATTCCTGCTTCAGACTTCAACCTAAAACTGTTCCCAGCCGTGAGAACAGCACGTCCCCTGCCCCATGCCCTAATCCTAAGGTTGTTCTGTTCTGCTGAAAAAAATCATAGTTGTGAAGTTACTTGCATTTTCAGCTGTTGTGGGAGTGTGTCTTTATAAAATGTTGTATTGATCCCAAAAAATGCATTGGGATCAGTTTCCAAAACTTCAGGCAACTCCAACAGATTGAATGAAATACGTACCAGGGGTTTGAAAATTGTTTTTTCCTGCAAAGAAAATAAATTCCAGGAATTTTATTTTTCCTCCCCTCTCCCATATAGGCTACTGCTGCTTAAGGCAGTATATTAAGAATGTTTGTTCTGCGCAGCGAGCACAGATTGCCAGCAAACCTGAATCTCATGGCTTTGCTTAGCTGTGGAAAAGAAAAATGGACCTTATATCAGTAACTGTTATCATAGCGAGTTCTCCATCAAGACTGTTTTAAAAAAGAATATGCTAGTCCATAACATTTAATCATTTCAACATATGACTTGTATTAAGGGGCTATTCAGGGGCAATACGTATCATTAATATTTCATTTAAGGAACGAAAGTCCCTTGGAGATTGAAAAGGTACACTGTTTATAGACTTTGAGATCCTTTTTGTGTGGAATGTAATTCCCATTATACATGAACAGAAATGAAATGTTTCTTTTGAGCAAGACCAGAAGGTTTCACTTTATGGGTGAAACTGAAATTGTGTTTCTTGATGCTGTAGTTCTGCTTGCAGCAGCACAGGTTTTAATTTGTTCCTAGATTTCATCAACTGCATTAAATAACAGAATAGCTTAAGCAACTTTATAGTGTTTGAACCTCTGATAGTTCTCTGTATGCTGCATTATTTGTGCCTACTCTGAGGTGATTATGATGTAGCTAAAGAGTCTTGTATAGATTGTGAATGCTTTGCTTCTCTTTGAGCTTTATGAATAATTATGATTATTTCCTTAATGCTTTCTGCAACTTTCTGTTTTGTTTTTTAAAAATCTCTTTACTTCTTTCATGCAACAAAAAGTTCACGTGTGAAGCACAGAATGTGTGTGTTTATATTTATATACACACTTACATAGATTAATGGCTTTGAAACCCATGTGTAGTTACGTCACATTCGTGGCTTTAAACAAATAAGGGGGGAAAATGTTGCTAATGGGAGGACGCTCATCTAGTGGGATTCACTACAGCTCTGTTAAAGTCAGTGAATCTGCACCAACCAGTACCTGCTGAGCAGCTCCCTTGAAGAAGCCTGTATAATTTTAAAAGATCACATCTACAGACAAGGGCTAAGTTCAAACTGAGCAGAAATTAGTGGCAAAACTGTGAATTGCTCCAAAGTAGGAAGGATAGACCTTATGCACAAATATATACACACAGACAAAACATTAATCCTAAATTTCAAATAGTATTATTTTGACATATTATGTCTTATGCCTCCTCTTGAACCACATTGTTCTGAAGTGTATTATCATGCAATATTAAAATTTCTTTTGTTAAAATCAGTAAAATCTTTAACATTCATTATGCAATGTGAAAATTGCACCATGTAAAATAATTCAGCAACAGCACATTATATTATTTTTTCTCTTCAAACCATTTTCACAGGGCATATTTGGCTGAAAGATGAAAATTATGGGGCATGAATATTGAGGCTATAAATGTATATTATAAGAAAGTATATATTGTGTTGAACAGCCTTGAAGAACAACAGGGGTGAGATTGTGTGGCATAACAATTGAGATAAATAATGTTTTCTTTTGCAGTTTCATAATCCAGACTGCAGTGTGAACTTTATATAGTGCAGCATGGTACAAAAATGTTTGCACTCTGAATGTTAAAACGAATTAACAGTAATATAGAAAAGAACCTCTGATCAACCCAAGTTTACTGTTTTGTCAAAAATAGTAGAGAAATGAACAGACAAAACAATCTTCATGGTGCTAAATTACTTCATTACTTGATGAATACTTAGATTAATGTTGTCTGTGCTTTTTCTTGTGTCCAGTTAATGGAGTGCAACTGAGTACAAGATTGTTCTTTATTTAATCTTCACTTTCAGTTTTATCTGTTAGTGACAGGATGAGAGCTTGTAACTATGAGCAATGAAAAATATCCTTATGTAACACAGCCAGCAGTAGCTTCACATGCAGAGCAAAGCAAGCAAGTGGTTATCACACTCTTTGGAAATGGGTGTGTAATACACAGGGAACCCCTCCGTTCAGAAAGCAGGGGTTGCTGAGCAGAGCAGGGGCTATTCTGAGCTGTGTTTGCTGTCATAACACCTTTCCTCTAGCTCAGTTTGCCTATTTTCACCTGGCACCTGATCTCATACAGGCTGAGCGCCCTAACTCCCTGCAGAAGGCAATGGGTATGTAGATATATGTGTTGTGTACACACGCGTTAGCAAAGGGTTGAGAACACACGCACTGCACACATACATATTCGTATGCATTTTAGTGTCTGTATTTTGCGCATGTTCATTCTATTTGAATTTGCTTAAATTAACCCTCAGCAGTGAAGTATGAAAAAAGCTGTACTGTATTCAACGTGTACTTGTTGTCTGATATTATATGGGGTAATTAGATTGTGGTTTGCCCTGCAATACAGTGTTTTGGAATTTGGACTCTAGTGAAAGAGGAGCTAACCATGTTTGTGCTAAGGCCTCTTCATTTTCTTAGTTGCACTATAATATTGTAAATATTGGCACATTTACAACATAAGTTTAAGATTTTAAAAAGTTATGCATACAATTATTTTTTTTAATGAAAAGTGCTTGGATATTTGCTTTTAAAAATGTACCATTTTTGTATTAATGTGATGCAGGAAACCAAAAAGAAAGCTGTTGATTTATCAACAAAAAATGTAAAACTTGCAAAAATAAATGCCGATGAATGTTTTATTTCTTATAATCAGCTGAAGAAAATCACCTTCATTTTTGTGCCATTGTTTCATCATACTGTATTGTAGTTGTGTTTCATATTTGACCATGTCATCCTGGTTGCAATTTGTTGTTTCACTAGATTTAACATTACTGTAGATTATTTTAAGTGATGTAATAAATATATTTAAAAAATACACACTGTTCAGTGAGTTTGTTTCAGAACCAAATTAAGAGGCTTTAAAAACATACTTGCAGTTGGTATTGCTTTTTCATTTCAGTGTTGTCCATCTAACCTTAGAATAAGCATATGGGATTCATGCATCACGTTCCTTTAAATAGTAGATGTATTCAGTGTCTTTTTTTAATAATAAACTCTGGTCTCTAGTATATAGATACAAAAAATCCTTCAAGGAAAAAAATTGGTTTCTAGTGGGTCTTTTCGAGAGAGTAAATATACCTGCCTTGAATTACTTAGGAGTAGGTTTGTGTGCACATGATGGGGTAGATTTGAAGTGTGAAGTGGGGAATTAGTAGGTTATCCAAAGCAAGGTACCAGTACTAACAGCTCAGCTACAGCAGGACTCCCCCTCAGAAAAGTATTAGTAAAATATGCTTGTGAAAACCTAATAGTACTGAAACATAGCAACAGTGGTTTAAAATAAGTACCTCATTTTTTTAGTATATTTTTCCACTCTTTAAAAATAGATATCCATAGCCTAGTTTAATTTCTTGTTTGACAGGGGCAGGGGAAAAGAGATGTTACAATTTCTGACATGTCATCTGCTGTCTTAATGCTTCAGCTGATGTTCAGACACTCTCCTGGAGGGATCTGTGGGCTTTATGAAAGTTCTGGTTTTGAAATCCTCTTGTTTGCTAGTAAATAGGTCTGCCTAAAAAAGGTGTACATACATAGAAAATAAACAGTGCTAGAGAAATGAGGAAGACTAGAAACAAAATAATTGAGGTTCCTGCCTCTATCAAGAAACAGATAAGAATACCAGGAAAGCTTTAATATATAACTCAAATAGATTAAAAGTGGTAATTATGCTGTGCCCTTAATTAGGTGGAAGTAATAAGAGCCTCTTTTGATGGCCTTTCAATATTTATTCTATAGCTGACTGGAAAATTTTACCTCTGGATAACTTCAGAAAGGAAACCTTTATATTGCATCACTGCTATGTAACTTTTAACGTTAACCGCAGTGAGGATACAGTAACAACTTCCAATACCGCGAATCTGATACTCCCATCCCCCTTATTTTTTTAATTTAAATAGCATTAATTTTTTCTGAAGGATGCCAAAGGCTGAGTGAATCTACACTCTGAATTACGGCTCAGCTTTGGAAGCAGCTTTAGGAGCTAGTGAAGGTTAAATTTAAGTTTAGTGTTAAATACCATGTAGGAAACTATGTTGGTCTTTCATAATTTTCTTGTTACACAAATCAAATGGGTGTATAAGCATCCAATACTGAAGCTCAGTAGGGAATCTTAATAAAACAAAATGCTTCAACTTGCAAATTTTAACTCCAGTCTGTCAGCTCTATTTCCTTGCAAACTCTCCCATTTGTCCCTCTGTCCCTCAAAGAAGAAAACCAGCACAAGACCCTGAACAACATACACCAGATACTTGCTTGTGTCATTTGAACTTTTCTCTAAGACGTGTAAATCCTGAAGTGCATAAATGAACAAAAAAAAAAAAAAATCACTTTCCTATGTAGGGCCTCTCTCAAAACTGGGCAGGATGTAGAATTGCGGATAAGTAGCAGATTTACATATATCATTTTATTGTTCTTGTCCAGATGAAATAGTTTATAAATAAATTTGGACCCGATGTGCCAGTTTAGTGCAGTGTCCAAATTTGAAAGAAAAACAATTGCATCGTTTCTCTTTCTATGCACTGAACTCCACTGGCTTCCATTCTTTCAGGCTGAAGATTGTAGATTGGATGTTTCTCCACAAAGTAATTTTTTTGCCAATTCTGTACTGTTTACATGAAAGTTTTTTTCCCCTGTCTCAGCTGGCTGGGCAAAAAAATGTAAGGTTAAACAAAAGAAAATGGAAAACATTTTCGCTGGATATAGTTGGGTGTAGGAATTTCAGTGTAACCCTTTGCTTCTCTCTAAATTGAATAATAAAAAAACCAGTTTATCTTCTTGAAAGTTACATCAAAATATATTATTTGACTGTTTTAAATCAGCTGTCCTCTCCTTTTGTTCCCTGGTGATGTACCATTCTGCCGTTTATTGACTGACTTTTTTCTTTCTTAATGCTGTTACATCTTACAGGAATTTTTTGATCCCTTCAAAGTCCTTCAAATCTAATACTTGCATTGGACTGTTTTCTTTATTTTACCATTAGCTGTGATCATCTTTAGTTAAAAGAACTGACTGTGTCAGGAATTCATGACAGCTGCCTTGCAAAGGGTTTTTATAACCAGACTGAACACTAGTATGGGCTCCAAAAGAGGTGAGCATGGTTGCTTAAACTGCTTAGTTTTGGTTTTCATGCTATTTTTCCCTACTGAGTTGAAGTTAATCTTACACATATTACTGACATACATATCTTTTTGTATGGTTTTTTTTTCAGTTCTGTAGAATTCTTTGGAATAGGGACAATCTTAGGAGGTATAATTTAAAGACATTAATAATTTCTTTATCCTGCTTCCTGAATTTAGACTTTGTTTGCTGATTTTAATCCTCACTTCATTAAGCCCATTTCTAAAAGAGCAAACTCTGCATGAGATCCAAACTTAGCTTTACACCTGTGTGCTTTTCTGTTACTCATATTTCATCCAGATGCTTCCTTCACATTAGAAAAATACAAAGGAATCTATTGTTGAGAGACTTTGTAGGCTCCATATGCCCTAATAAAGGTTTTGAGCAGTTTAGAAAATAGAATGATGTGTTTGAGAATCAGGAATCTGATTTGCATTAACAAACTTTCTAGTCATACTTGTTTAAGTCTCTTTTCATAACTGCTGACACTAGTAGTCCACAAGAATAATTTCCGCTGTTTCGTTGGAGTGGGATTTTAAGATTAATTTAGGACAAAGGTGAGTATTTGGAGAGAGAAATTACAGTAGGTTTTATTTTACTGCCTTTTTTTTTTCATGGATTTAGCACAATTTCCACTGAGATACAAACTATTTACCAAACAGTTGCTAAATAAATCTCCCAGTGAGACATGGATGAAACTCTATAGCACTAATGTCTCGATTCACATCAATGACATGTGTGGTGTGCTGACCATCTGTTATATAAACCTGAATAGGATCTGAAATCCTTACACCAAAGACCTGATTTTTTTATGCCATTGCTTTTATGAAGGTGTGCCATAAAAGTGGCCATATGCTGGCAACCTGTGCAACTGGACCCCTTTTAAATCTGTGTAAAAATGATGACATTCCAAGCACCTCAGCATCTCTAAAACAGCTAATTGCATTAAAGTCTGTCAGTTTAAGAGATTATGCTCATGCTTAGGGTTTGTTTTTCCCCCCTCCCCATCTGCAAGATCCCTGATGGGGTCCACATCTGTGAGAGCAACAGCGCGCACAACAGACTGCCTCGCGATTGGCAAGCCAACTGGAAGGAGCACTGAGACCCACAAGGATTGCTGGACCCGGAGGGCTTTCAGCTTGTGAGAACAAGGAGCTAATTAAAGTCTAAATAAATGGAATGCCCTTCTAGCTGAAGTAAAGATAAATAAATAAATGCCTGCATGTTGTTCCAGAGGACTGAATAAAGACAGAAATATTTGTGTCGTGTTTACCTAGTAATGTCTCTTTAATTGTGAAAGAGGGGCCACCAGCAGACTTGGCGAATGTGTTTCCAGTTCCTGATTTCTTTTTAATCTGTTGTTTTAATAGGAGGGGTCCAGGTAATAAAAAGTATCTTTTTATATATTTTTCAATTATTTTCTAAAGTTTAAAAAATCTTGGTGTTTATTTTTAACACATCTTCTTACTTGCTGCTTCCTTGTCACTGGCAAGTTCTACCTCTGCTGCTATGCCAGTTCTTTGCAGGCAGATGACACCAAAGGGTCTGTATGCTTTTTTTGCAGACCAGTGATATGGTATATGCTACTGATTCATTGCTTCCATTCTTCTTCAGTTAACTAATAGCATCTTAGTTTTCCCATCCTATATAGGGTCAATAAGAAAAGAAATAGGGCCATTTAAAGCATCAGTATGAGATTTTTTTTTTTTATTTCCTTTCAATTTTTTTATGGGCCATTTTTTTTCAGTTTGTTAGATGAAACCTAGGTAAAATACATATTTAAGGAGTTATGCCTAAGAGTAAATTTAATTTCAGTCATGTGTAGACCATTAAGATTATTTGTATTTAAATTCAAGCCCTTGCTAAAGCGCTTTGTTAAAATGGGCCTTTGACGGTGTCTATTTTTGGAAGGACTGAGCAGTTTCAGTTCTCAGCTAAACCCTGTTTTAAGGTCTTTGAAAAATTAGGTCCTCAAGTAGAAATTTGAGTCTCTCTAGGCACACATTCTGAAAAGAAGGGGCTGCCAAGTTAGGTCTCGATTTTCCCATCTCCCATACTCACAGATGAAAGCAAAAGGTGCAAGACTCTGTAAAGAGAATATCAGGCTGCTAAAGAAAGCTGCAGTGATGTGCAGTCAGCAGCTTTGACCTAACATATACTGAGAAGTGCAATCTCACTATTTAAAATGCAAAAAAAAAAAAAATTTAAAAGTAGCTGTTTAATAATCTTTTGAAAATCTAGCACTAATCTTTTTGTGTTTATACTCCTTAAATACTGTAATGATTAATTCTTGATTGTAGAAGTAACAAATATTAAAACCTGATTCAATGGTAATTCCTTTAAGAAAATATTGTGGAGTGATGAAATAAGTATGAAATTGGATGCCTGTCTAGGAAAACAAACAAACACAGTCGAGTGAGTAGAGAAAACATGTTTTTCTGCTTATTTTACAAGCAGGACTGTAAAGGAAACAATTCTCCCATTACATGTGTATAAAAATAGTGTTTGAGAGTGACTTCTCCAGACATGAGAACTCCTAGCATTTTTCCGTTACCTTCAACCACATCTGCTCATTTGTTCAAAAATGAACCAGAGGTAAGTTTTTACTGAGATGTCCTGCAGAGTTTAGCACAGGAATAGCACATACATAAACACATCCTAACTATTAAACAAGGGCAGCAATATCTTAGCAAACTGCATAAAATCAGTCAGTGCTCACTTCTGTTGTCAAGAGGCAGTCCAAAAACTGATTAAGGCATTTTTCAGTTCTGATCAAAGCTCAGAAGAAATGCTTGGATGAAAATAGTGAGCTGGGGTTGATTAAAAGGAAAAAAGGACAGGGAATCTCTTGGTAGATGGGATGTGCAAGCTCTCAGGATTATTTAGTGAAAAGTAGGCCAAGTTCAGGCTTTGTCTAATCATCTGAGCTTAATCTATTGTGGGACAAATAAGAAGTTATTCTGTTCAAATGAACTCAGCATATTGGCCAGCTTTTAAGTCTGCTGACTGTCCTCTCCCTGGCTCTGTGCTCGGCAAAGATCCCAAGTGCTACATCTTTGGTTGCTCTTGCTCCAGTCATCTGCTGTGTTCTGCAGTGGCAGACAAGAAAAACCATTCCCAAGTAGCTGTATTTAATTTGAAAAAGTGGATTGGCACTCTGATTGTGGGCATCTAAAAACCTTGCAAACACTGATAAGAAAGTGATAGTGTTAGTTACATGCAATGCAGCCTGCAATTTATGTAATATATAAATTGAAGGAAATAATGAAATACTGCAGCACTTTGTAACCTTTCAGCATGTGAATGATGTAAATGCAAGAACATTTTAGTTTTGAAAATCCTGTGAATATTTTTACCTTATGTTGAAACATGAGGACCTGAGGAAATGTTCAGTTTGTCTGTAACTTTGAAGGACCACCGTTATATTTGTAGCTTCTTCTGACTTCTTTTGAAGATAGGAGAATCCTGAAGGTGTGTTAGTATAATTGTTATGCACCACAGAACAAAAATTCTGGGTGAAATTCAGTCCATCCCATATGTCTGTGTAGTTTCATCCATCTAGATGCATGGTGAAACAGTTTTCCTAAAGTACATGCCTAGAGTCCATAGTTAACTGATAGACATTGATAGGTGTTTTGGGAAGCTTCCCTGGTGAGATTCTGCCTCCAATACTTCTGGTATCCAAGGTGGGTGCCTACGAGTCTCCTTCTAGAGACTATAGAAATACTATCCTCCCCCCATTAACTGTACAAACTCGGACACTTGCATTTCAAGTACTTAAGACTGAAGTACAGGGTCATGCCTGAAGTGAACTACACCCAGTCAAATGCTTTTACAAAAGACCAACCATTATTCACAATGACATTTTATTTTCTCCATACATTACCATAATGATTTCTCCCTTCTAGAACACAACTGGAGAGGATTTCTGCAGAGGGAAGTTTGTAAAAGTGAGGAATTCTGCCCATAACAAAGGCAGCTATGGGTGTTTTTGCCTCTAGTGCCTGCTGGGTTAACAGGGCCTCTGAGAACACAGTCTCCTGCCTGCAGAGGGCATACAGCTCCTCAGTTTTCCCTGCAAAAATGTATTTGGAAGAGGGAGAAACTAATGGGGCATACATCAAAGTACACTGATGCACATGATGTATCAGGAATATCTCCATGTACGTAGGGAATACCAAAAGTGTAATTTTGGAGGAAAAATTGGATTCTTCCCAAGCACCCCCATATCTCTCCACCAAAGTAAATTGTTACTTCACACTGGGAACACTGAAGCCTGTCCGGGACATGTGTCCAGCAGGAACGTGCTGGAGGTACTCGTGTTTCTTAAAAATCATCTGTTTTCATTTGTGTCTCCATTTCCAGAGCTCCCAACACAGTGGCTCCTCTACCTCATTAGCATCCACCAAAGTTTGCAGCTCTATGGATGAAAATGATGGACCTGCAGAAGGTAACATTTGGAGGCTGACATTTCAAAGCAGTCAGCGTAGTGATAACAGCAGCTGTGTAGGAAATGAGTCATTCTTCCTGTCGGAGAAGGTGGGAGCGTTGCAGGCTGGATGACTTTCCATGAGGAGGCTTCTCAGCCATAGCAAACCACTTAGGTTTGCTCTGGGTCAGATTTGATCTGGACATCACTCTTCAGAGGTATTTTTATTGCAGAATACTCAAGGTATTATTTCTGCAGGCAACACAGTATTTTTGTCTCATCTATCATGGTACTAAAGAGCATACTGCAGTCCTAGGTCTTTACTATGGCCAGTCTTACCCTATACTAAGGCTTTGAGCAAGTTGGCTAAGGGATAGTGTCTACTTGAACGCTACACACATATACATATATGTATGTATGTGTATTCCTGTTTGAGACTAACTCTTCATGTCTGTAAATTCAGGCAAACCCCAGCCTTCTTGTGTCAAAACATTCACTTTTAATACTAAACTGGAATAAAGGACAGCAAAAAAATACAGTTAAAAGCACTGTCTTAAAGAGTGTAAACACAGATCACATTTCCGAGAGGCGTTTTTTTTATGTTACAGTATTTATATAGTAGTTTGTATCAGCTGCAGTTTACAGTCAGCTTTTAGAAGCATGTTAGGTATTTGTAACACTATTTCAGATATCTTTAAGAATAATGGTACAGGAATGAGCACTAAAACACGTTAAACTACAAACTATTTGTATGCTTAGACACTGTGTAATGCAATTTTACCTAAACATCTGGTACCCAGGTTGCATGCGAGGTAGTATTATTGAGAACATTTGTTTAAAAACTAAATATTTAATATTGGGGGATGGGGAGAACTAGCACTTAGCACATGAGGAGTTTTATGGATGTCTCAGTTTACAGGATGTAATAAAATAAGTGCTTGAGTGTTGGGCTTCTTTGGTACATATATTTAATCATGCTGTGTCAAGGAGTTCCAACCCTTTTTGGAGGTTGGTCTGCGCTTGTGCAGATCACAAAGGCCTTCTCATAATTAAAAAAATACAGCTTCGGTTTTGTCTTGGGGGCATATTGCAATGGGAATGGTAAACTATGTAACACTCAAATGGTGGTATGTTTGAGCCCCCAGAAGTCTTATTTTTCATTATTGTATCTGCATGAAACCTGTTGAGTATATACAATGTCAGCAGCATGGTTTCACTGTACAGTAAGTGAGATACTGACTGAATGGTTTCCAGGCTCCTAAACCATGGACTTGAAATACATGTTATGTGCAACATCTGTGTTTCCTTCACTAACAATAAAAATGTACTAATGATTCTTTCAGAAGTGTTGGAGGAAGGTTTCCAGGTTCCAGCATCGATAGCAGAGCGATATAAAGTTGGAAGGACTATAGGAGACGGAAATTTTGCTATTGTGAAGGAGTGTATAGAAAGGTGAGGAGGATAATATGCTTATTACTGCAAAAAATAATCATTAATGTCATACTTTTTCTAGATCATGTCTTTATTTGTAGAATATAGACATGTAATAAGGTAATGTCTCAATGCCAGATGGAAAAACATAGTGTTTTCTCATATGAAAAAAAGAGTGAGTTCAAGGGGCAATCTATGAATTTGATTCTTTGTGGGGTTTATATCTTTTGGGTTTTTTTTGCTGCACTCCATATGATTTTACCAGTTCCTTGTGTTAAATCCTTCTTGTTGCACTTTTCTTGCAGTATGTTCTTACAAGTCTCCTCTTGCATTAAAGCAGTGGAACATTTCACATGTAGGAGCATCCTGTATAGATGTCTGGAAGTTTTGTTTTGTGGTGTAGTGATGATGGTCAGCACAAAGAACTGACCTCGGAATCATCTATTCTGCCATCTGACACTGAGGACTAATCTCTTTCATGTGTATTGTTAATTAAATAGACATCCAATTCCTGCTTGCCTGCTTTGTGCCATTATATATGCTCCTTCCAACTTTATGAGCCTCACTGCAGACACCAAAATCTAACTTCTTCAGTGAACTTTGCTGTTAAAAGGTGAGAACAGTCACTGATTTTAGACATCTACTCCAGATTAGAGAAGTCACAAGTTCCCTTAAATATCAGTGTTGCTGAAAATGTCCAGGTTGACCAGTTCAGGTGTCTGCTTCTAAATCTGTTCAGGTTTGAACTGCCTAAACCCAATCTTAAGAGGGTAAAAAATAGGGAACAAGAACTAAGCAGAACTGCAGGTGGCTTTTTGTGGTATTGTTAAAAATAGGAGAATATGAGATATAAAAGACAGAAGGTATTTCACCTGTATGTGAAATGATTGTAAGATTGCTTATGTTAGATACTAGCAGTGCAGAAAAGCAAAAAGCTGCCAGAGCTAGAGATGTCCAAAAGAGAGAACAATAGACATGTCAAGGTTTGATAATGAAGTTTCATGAGTTAAGTTTTCTACCCCCTTTAATCATATCCTAGAGAGGAGACTCTTAGAGAAGACTGTAACCTCACCTTTGGGCTCAAAGAAAGAACCTCTGTTCTTCGTCCTATAAGAATATGATATTAGCCCTAGAGAGTGAGATTAGATCTCAGGGCAGATGATGATAAATTAGCTTGACGGGTTTTAAACTAGTCTCCTTGGAAAAAGACAGGTCCCACTCTGCATCTGAAAGTCTGGCAAATCAGAGACCATGAAGACAGCTGCCGCGGAAAAGGGGAAGAGTGGATTTTGTATCAGCTGACAGTGTGCTTGTGGGATTTGGCCAAAGCTCTGGTGAGGCCTTTAGAGCTCTGCCACAGTGAGTTCACGGTGGACCTGGCCATCTAGAGGGCAATAGCTGTTCAGATCAAAACCCAGGGTCTGAACACTAAACTGGAGAATATGGAAACCTAAAGGAAGCAAAGCAAACAAATATGAAAACAAGAAAGTGCTGTAAAATGCTATGGAGGGGCATGACTGATGAAAAAGATAGGTGAAAACATATAACCAAGAAAAAAGAGAAAGGCAGCTGAAGGTAAATTGAATAGTAACTGAAAGAAACAGATTACAAATGAAAATAAAGAAAGGTTGTGCTTTTGACATACCGTCATTCAAGAGAAAATACTGTTTGTGCTGAGAGACAGTACAAATCTGCTAGTGTGCATTTTAGAATTTTTTCCCAAACTGAGAGAAAATACACGAACAAAATTAAATATAGGTCTTGACACACCTAAAAATAATACTGATTACAATATCCTTGAGAGCTTGAATGAAAACTGTTTCCTGTTCTCTTGTCTATCTCACTGGTCCCAGAAGTATTTGGTAGCATAGTGTGTCTAATGAGTATGTGCTCAGATATCATGGTTATCCAGGTATTCCCAGATACATTGTCTTGTGGTCTCTGAGTTATACCATTCTGTAGATTCCATTTTTATCAGAGAGTTACTACTTTGGGAGAGCTTGAAAATTGAAGTGGAATTATTTCTGTTAGTTTCCACTTCTAAATCAGTATACCCTTGCCATCACAAGTGTGGAAGGAGAATTAAAGACTCAGAGGGTAAATTAAAGCCAGTACGTGTGAAACCCCTTCAAAAACATTCTTTGCAGTCTTTCTGAGCAAAAACCACCTCACTTCAAAGTCTGATATGTCCATCATTTGCAGAGCCAGAATTGATGGGGTGATACTTGGGACAGAGGACTTTTCCACTTTCTTCTGAAGTACAATTCCTGTGTGCAAAGACTTCAAAGGAATAGCACCATGAGGTGTTAAGCAAGTAGGAATGGGTCTTGTTACACAGCTTCACTGGTCATGTGGATACTTCTCCTTAGCTCTGAGATCATTCTGTGTGCACTGGTTAACAACTCTGGCTCTTCAATACATTCACGGGCATTTTCCTCTGCCAATGAACAGTTCAAACAGAAACCAAAAACCATCTTCAAAATTTTCATGTGCTGACTTGTAAATCTCATCCTGAGCATCTGTGAGCACACAGGCACATGTACAAAAATACATTTAATGCACACACAAAAATAACAAAGATTTTTTTTTCTCCAGTGCAATGGAAATGGCTGTGAACTTTGTAAAAGTTTAAAAGAGCCAGATATGGAGCCCTCTCTTGGATTAGAGATCTAATTCTGTGCCCTGCGGTAGTCCAGTGGGTCCAGACTTCTGTCCAGCCATAACATGTTGCCTAATTTTTGTGGTATCTTTTTATTTTTTGGAGTGAGCAATAGGTGAGAGGTGAGATGCCTGTTTCACGGTTGAGTTTCTGGAATAGCTGTGCGTATTTTTTGGCGTTGTGTAAGTTGCAGTGATGCTGACAACCTGCGGTTCTGAAGCTTTTTGGGGGAAAGGATTTGCATTATCTTAGCTTTAATTTTCTTTTTACCAAAACAAAGAGCAGTCAGAGTTGTCATCTGCTTGTTACATATCTGCTCCATCATATGCACAATTTGTCCTGCGGTGTTTTTATATGTGCTCATTTTTAACTTTCAGATACTTCCAAATTCTGACATTTCCTCACTAGCTCAGATTTCCCAATGTTTTGGAGTGCATGAAGTCTCCTATGGCCAACAAAAACCATCAATTTCCTTACTCATGACAGAAAGGAAGCATTCCTAGGGCAACCAAGCAGCTTGAAAGAGACTCCTATTGAAAGAGGCTGTATTTTTTCTGAGTTTAAACCCCAGATATCTTAATTTCTAGTATTTCTTGTCCTATCCCCTTTTTCTAGTCCCCAGAAATAATGTCCAGAACTCTTCCTGTTCCCTCACTGAGCTTTGACTGTAGCCACTGAACAGCAGCATTGGAAAGGTCACCCTACCTGGAGTGAGACCCATTTCAGGGGGCTGTAGCATTAAACCCCTTTGTGGGGAAGTACAGATATGAGAAGTTTTTAATTTTTCTTTGCATAAATCTTGAACAGACATGTTGTACTATTTTTTTTTCTTTTCAAAGTCATAAACTTATTTATTCTGTGTGATTTCTTTGGATAGCCTTTTAATTGATGTCCTAATAAAGACCATCTTTGCTCTTTGCTGACCTGGCAACTCAAATATTTTGGGGGTTTCTTTGCTTTTTACTGAACTTCTCATTTTTCCTTAAATTAGCAACTAGTGGTACATCATTACCAGAGGAGTTCTCCATGTTTTAATTTGGCAATGACAATGTCCAGTTTTTTCCAGATACAGTGCTTTCAGTTTATTACTCAGTTTGCATGTCCTGTTTGACAAACTGAACACACTTTTAGACACATTAATTTCTCTGTTTAACATACTATATATCAATTTAATATATTGGTTTAACTTAACTGTGTTTTGTGAAATGAAGAATGAAAAAATGACCCTATATTCTTGAAAGGTTATTTTTTTGTTAATTTTTAGTCAAACATATGCTTAAGGGCAATGTAATAGACTTTTTAAAGCTGTTTAGGTTATTATTACAAAATGAAAATGTTTCTTATATTTTTATTTCTTATATTACCCATTCTTCATTTAATTTTACAGCGAAACTAGGGCTTGTGAACAGAGCTTCTTGTTTTCATTGTTACAGTCACCTTTCAGTTTTGTAACTTGATTAAGAAATGGAAGCTGATACTTCTAGCTTGTCTACAAGCTAACTTTTTCTATGTTAGCATTCTATATAATAGATATCTACATATATGTGGTATAAGTTTTCAAAAAAACATAGTGCTTAAAAGGAAATGTGTTCTCATCCTGAACTAATTTCTCTGTAATTTCTAACTGTCTGCTGAATCTTTCACATTCTGTCCTAAACTCCAACATATTTAAACTCTGCTAAATATCCCATACTTACTGAATACATAAAACATTATTGCAAGGACTGACCTTTTTATCATATCAGCTGTGAGTACAGATGTGCAAACAAATTACTTCTTTTCATTTTAAGTAAAAAGTAAGTATTTTTGATGCATTTTTTTGTATTATAGAAAGCAAATCTTTTTTGTTTTGAGAATGTTTGGATCTGTGGACAATATATGGTATTTTTACAAAAAATCAGAGTAACAATTACCATTATAAAATAAAAAAAAATCAAGTGATTTTTGGTTTGAAAACATCAAAATTTCTTTATTGAAAAAAAAGGTTGATTTTTTTCCTTAGGCACAAATATTCAATAACTTTGGCTTAAGTTCACAATACCAATCAAATCTAAGCTTTATTTCTTGAAAAAAAATGAATACTTGAATAGAATTCTTCACTAGACTTATTGTACTCAAATGACAAATATAAACTTGACTGAGAAAAATATTCAATATGATTGAACATAATTTTTTTTTCTTTTATCTTTCCTCAGATCAACTGGTAGAGAATATGCTCTGAAAATAATCAAAAAAAGTAAATGTAGAGGAAAAGTGAGTACAAAAAAACATATGAGACCAAATGATTTTTTTTTCCAAGAAATATTTTGTAAAAGATCTGTTTGGGAAGCTGTTGGTATTTGTCTCCTTCCTCATAGCTCTTAGAATCTTTTTGCTTCAAGCTTTTGCCTGCCCTCTGGAGACTCTTGGAATATCAGTATAAAAGCTGTTGTATGACTTTCCAGATGCATGTATTGATTCTCCAATTGGTTGGTTGTGTTTGACTCTTTGCTCTTTACCCTATAATTATGTCTTCTAACTTTCATAATTCCACATGTTATAGAAAACACAATAATAATATGAATAATTACAACAGCACTGGTCACTGTGTCTGAAGAGTAGGTTAATCAAAGTGATGTAAGTTTTATACCAAGTAACTGTTAGCTTTTGAAATCTGTAACAAAAGGTTCTCTGAGAAGATGCTATCATATTGTTAAATCAAAAGATCTTAGATCAGAGAGAACTTTAAAACCTTCCATATTTAATTTTTCTCTGCATCAGAAACATCTCTTCTTCTCCATTTCTTTTTCTATGATCCACTTTCTTTTCATTCAGTTACCACACTGATGTTGTTTCTAGACATGTTACTTCTACATTCCTGGAGGCAACATCTGTTAGGTTTTTCAAAAACCCTGAAGAATCCACACAGGTCCCATTCTCTCTGCTTTTTCCACTGTTAATTTTTTTCCCACCAATTGGTAGTCATTAAAGAATTTTTTTTTGTGTGGCAGGAACACATGATCCAGAACGAGGTATCTATTTTAAGACGAGTCAAGCATCCCAATATTGTACTTCTGATTGAGGAGATGGACATGCCAACTGAGTTGTACCTTGTCATGGAACTTGTAAAGGTGAGTGTTTTGGAGACAAGCTGCTTAGCAATTGTTTCAATCATATTGAGAAATTCCACTGGTGCTAACGCTTACCAAAAAAACATGGGAACGTAGAATAATTCAGAGTCGAAGGGGTCTCTGAAGCCATAAATACCAGCCTTAAAAATAAAAAATTATTCGATACAAATTTTTGGGTTTTATAATTTATGTTAAATCTAAACAATATTACATGTCTTTTTTCTCTGCTAATATATATTAACACAGTGTCAGACTTGCCTCCCTGATAGCAATCTAAATTTAAGCTGAAGTAAGGCAGAAGTAAAAGAGAAAAGCCTGCTATCTAAAGCATGGTTCTATTCTGAAAAGTAAATTTTGCAATGCAGTATTTTATATTTTGGACCCCATTTACTTCTTCATAGTAACTTCCAGAACTCATGCATTTGTTTCACTCTCTGGTGGAATTATATATTCAAACTGGATTATGAAGCTCAGACTAGGTCATCTTTTGCCCCCAGTGTCAACAGTGCAGTGCAACAAACATAAGTTTAGCTTCTGTTCTGATACTAATGCACCAGTACGTCCCTGTGCACAAAAGGTGGTAAAAATACATTTACATAAATTGTGCAAATTGGAACAGAAAACCATGGAGGATGTCTTGTCCTCCATGCATACTTTAACAGGATACACCTGTTTTTCCCATTCACTAGTGGGATTTGCAATTCTCCTTCCTTCCTTGACTATTCTGTGGGAAGAACACCTTTTCAGCAGCCACCTCCATTTCTGTGTAGTGATCACCACATTCTCCAGGAGCAGCCTACACCTGGGAAATCCACAATTTAAAGTGTTTAAGAACAAATACAACAATAAAGTTGTGCAGCAGCAGCATTTGTGTGCAGATCTCAACACATAAGCAAATCAGGCACTCTGAACCCTGTCACACAGATCACTCCATTTAAATTACATGCGGTCCTCTTCAGTGGGTATCCTTTGTATCCATGGCTAGAAACAGGCAGGCACCACCAGAGGCCGTGAGACAAAGCAATTTTTGGCAAGCAAGACTGTAATCTCATTTGCTCTGGTTGTATATGGAGATAAGGGGATCTTAAGGACTTAATGTAGTCACCTCATTGAGATTTTACGTAGGATGATCCCAGGTCCAAGTGTTTCTTAAAGAACTTCTCAATCTCTGGTCTGGAATACGAGAGCAAGTAAAATGACAAGATTTTTTTGTTTGTTCCATTATCTCCCATGCTCTCTGGCAACACCAGTGACACAAGCCATGTTCCCAGTCCAGAGCTGGGAGACTGACAAGTGTGGCTCATGGGTGCATGGCCACAGATTTTCCCTGTCCTTGTGGCAGTCTGGGACAGTCTTGTTATCCATGAGAGGCTCAGGCCATGCCCCACAGCTGAGGAGATGTCAATATTGTCCTCTTAGGTTTGAGCCTGACAGATGCCCCACTTTGCTGAGTGGTGCTGTGGACCTTACGGTCCCACTAACCCTCCCACCACTTCCAAGATCTGAGGAAGAACACTGGGATATGCTGGTGGCAAGGAGCATACCTATTTTTTCTCTAATGGAGAGGTTAAATCCTACGAAAAAACAAAATTACTGACACTCTTTCCCACAATGAATCCCTCTGTGTAACCAGTCCCAGAATAATTTTCCCAGTCCCTTCACAATCACAGCCCTCTCTCACTCTTAGGCATGAAATGTGAAATAGCACAGCCTGAGGTCAGATACTATTAGCCATCTAACACTAACCATAATTACTGCTCTATTCTATGATAAGTGAGCTCACTACGAGCTCCATACTACTGTCGTTTTTTCTGTGTCCATGAGAGTTCGTTCAAAGGTGCCTCAGTCCTCTTACACAGCATTGTAATCTAATGTAGCCGCAGCTTCAGCCTGCATTGACAAATCCTTCATCTTGGCCCCAGGAGGTGTGCTAAGAAGTAAAAGCTGTGCCTTGTCTAACCTGCCAAGATGGTAAGCACATAGCTGGTTTTATGGGTGCATCCTGCTGTGCTATTCATGGTTGAAAAATGTGCAAACTGTAGTCTCCAGTGGATTTTTAATCGAAGTCCTACTCAGCTAAATGAGAGAGGAGGGGACTGACAACTCAAGAAAATAACTAGTTTAAAAGATGTATATAACAAAAAACATGCATTATATTCACTTTCTGGAAAAATCTGTTTTCTTGTGCTCTTTCTTCTTTATTCTTCAAGATTGCAACACAAGCTAAGATATTTATGCTTTTAGCTATGCTATGGAAAGGTCTTGTAGACATCTCTGTGCTTCTGGTATCCTAGAGAGCACTGTTTTAATATTCTTCACTTTCATGTGGAATAATAAAAGAAATTTAAAAGTAATATCATGATTCTTGAAAGTCAACTTTGTTTCTTTGAAGCAGGCATCTATTCCTCAATATTTAACTGGGAAAAAAAAGACTCTATGGGCACCACGGAAGGTATTTCTGGAAGGAAATTAATTGTTAATTCACCAATTGCTGACTGTTACCATTTCATAGTGTGCACTGTTAGAATTGATTAACCATCTGTTATTGACTAACTTTTGAAGACCTGACTTTAAATCAAACTCACAGACAGGAAAGAAAGGCAAGCAGAAAAGGCTTGACACTGCAGAGCCCGGTTTCAGTTAATACCACCCTGCATTAATTGGCAGTAACATGTTTGACATAAGTGGCTGCTGAAAATCCCGCCCTCACCTCATGGCAGATAGGCCATTCATTGCTTTGTAAAGTGTAAGAAAAAGCACTTCATAAATACAAATATAAACACATTGCAAGTGGTGCTTGTAAAAGGAAGCAAAGACCTGGTTTCTGGCACATTGCCTTTTTACACAGAGAACCAAAATTGTTATTCAAACCTAATAGGGGTTTAGCCAATTTAAGAAGTAAGATTTATTGCAGAGTTTCCTTTACTGTTCCAGGATATGATTTCACTTTTGCAGAAGAAAAAGAGAGATCATATCATTTACATAGCAGGGTAATAAATAAATAATTGGTTACTGTAGATCCAAATACACTTCCTCATGTGCACAGATGATAAAAACTGCATTCAGATGTTCCTGGTTCCGTTTCAGTCCTGAACAGGGGATTTAAGACTGAAATGTCATCCTGAACTCACCCCTTGTGCCTGAATAAATGATAGTGACCTGCTGTGTGAATCAGCTTAGCAGAACCTTGCAGGTTGAAGTGCTCTTTAGGGGGAAGAAAGTCTGAAAACAATTCTGCCTGATATAGCTGTCAGCTCTGTTAACTCTTTGCAGAATATCACCTCTCTTTTAACCACAGAGAGTCCCACAGACTAAATATATGCTCTCTGTTTTTAGCAGGCTACCTGGTAAGAAACTTTAGTGAGTACAGTAGACTGCTTAAATGGAGAAAATTGTTCTGCTTCAGATTGGCTTGACCATCTGTTAAATTGCTCTGCAGCCTCTATCTTTTTCTGAGTTTATGTTTCTTCTGTGCATGAACATTTGTTTCTTTTCTTCTAACTTCAAGCCAAAATTTTCTTTCTCTTTTTAAGGTTCAGCTTTTTTCCTTCTTGCCCTTTATATCTCGGCTTGGACTATATTCTTTTTTTCAGAGGCAGATGCTTTGCTGATGTTATTGACACTTCTCCTGAGCATCTGGAACATATTAGATAAGACCAAAGATCTGCCTAATCCACTACCTCATGTTAAAAAGCAGCTGGTACAGGGGTTTCACAGGAAGGAGCTTAAGGAAGACAGATTATTTATCTCACATACTTTCCCACATGCTGATATCTAATACTTAAGGATCAGATAATGCCATGAAGTACATGGTATTGTACTTTTGCCAAATATTTGGTCTCTCTCTCTCTCTAATCCTCTATCTGGTTTAGTTTGGCCTTTTGTTCTTCCTTTTTCCTGACACTATGTATCTTGATGTGTCTTGAACAGTCACTAGCCAGAGCAAGAGGTTTGATGTGGTCCAGATTTGACAATGGTTGGCTGTAAACAGTTGCCAAAGAGGTGGGGTTTTGCATCTACAATGTGAATAAACCTATCCTGGCATACTTCAGCTGCACCTCAACTATGCAAAATTTTTAATAGTTTGTTTGGATTTTTTTTTTATAACAAGTAAAGTCTGTTTTATCAGTCTTGAGTCTTTGGTGGTTCTCTTTTCCTACACTTTTTTCTGTAGCCATGATTTGTGGAAAAATTTTTTTTTTTTTTTCATTTCTTTTTTTCTTTTTTACTCCTTATCCTTTCTCTTAGTGGAAAAATGTTTACTCTGGAGCTGAGCCTTAAAAAACCCCAACCGTCAAATAATATTGAGGCTGTTGATAAAATCATGACAGTTGGAAAAGCTGGGACTCCTCTATTGCCTTCAGAAAAAAACTTCATGTTCTTCAAAATACAGTCTCCTGTGGGGCTTTTTTACTTGAAATTTTTACTTCAGCAGAGATTTTTTTTCCTTTTTTTTTTTTTTTCCAGAATTATGCTTTCCCTCCTTTTTTTTTTGTTGTTGTTGGACTGTGTTTTCTTTGTGATTCTGCTTTGATTTTGGCTAGAGGCTCAATACCTCTAAGTAGTATCTTTCAAAAGATGATTGGGTTTTCCTTCACTCAGTCAAGCTTCCTTCTTAATCTTATTTTTAAACATGCTCTTCTCTGGAAGTAGAGTCCAAAGGTCGTGGCTGCCTCAGATCCTGGTGAAGATCATTTCAACTTTGAGGACTTTTGCTTAATTATTTTTCTTTTCTTCTTTCCTTTTTTTGCTGTTTTTTCTTTCACTGGCAGTACCTTTTAGCTGAATTATGCAGCATGATGAGCTGGAAATGGCACAAGCTACCCTGCTGTGTCTTCCAGTGCCTGACATACATGCTGTAAAGTTCTTCAGTATTAGCTGCAAGAGTCATCACACTACCAAAAACTTCACATCTTGTGTAGAGAAAGTGGTGGTTTTTGAAATCCATGATTTCAAAGATTTGTGAGATGAAAACAGATGATAGCAGTGAGGACAGGTACCTAATTTGAATTTTACTCAGAGTTCCTTCATCTTTCTGGGGTTCAGTCAGGCATTGGGCAAAAATTTGGTATCAGTCTGTGATTATAATAAAGAGTGGAAACTCTTTATAGTAAAGAGTTATTTATTAAATAACTCTTTATAATAAAGAGTCGGTACATGGCATCATAACAAGAAAGTATGTAGGCTTGCCAGAAATTTGTAACATGGGCTCTGAAGACACAGGTTGGCAAGTGCTGGGCATGTTACAAAAGCAGCAGCAGGTGGGAACAGTTTGCAATAGAAACTCCAGCCTCTTGGCTGACCAACTCAACCGTAACAAAAGGTTATGACTTACTGATCTGCTCAGCTGACATAATGGATGTAATCACAGTACCCCTAGTTTACAGCTGCAAGAAAAACTGTGCTGTTTCTCTCTCATCCTCCTCTTCCTTCTCTTCCTCCTCCTCTTCCTTCTTCTTTTCCTGTATAAATTATGTTCCTTGATTTTCCCTAAATATTTTGGTCATTTCATAAGCAGTATTGCTCATATCCTGTCGTAATTTTGCTCCAGGGAGGAGATCTTTTTGATGCTATTACTTCCACCAACAAATACACAGAGCGGGATGCCAGTGGGATGCTTTACAATCTGGCCAGTGCCATCAAATATCTTCACAGCCTGAACATTGTCCACAGGGATATTAAGCCGGAGAATCTACTGGTAAGTGAAGATTCATCTTTCAATATTGTTGATAACTTGGGAGTGTGTAAGAGAAGGTTGCATTTCATCCTCCTTCCACACATTCACCCAGTTAATTTCAATGTTTAAGTAATTGTGTGGGGTTTTTTTAATTTTAACCTTTGCATTGTGAAGCTCTTCTAAGAATAAGAGCTATAATTAACAGTAACATAGCGTGGTGTCTAGACTGTTCTGTGTGACACAGCAGCAGAGTTATTCCTGGGGTCACTAGAAGTGACCTTTTAGTAAACTTCAAGATAATTTCAAGTTTCTTATAGATATAAAAGTGTTCTGTCCTCAGCAGACTATTCTGTAGTTTTGCCTCTGCCTAACTGACAACACTTTAGTTTTAAAAGTATGGTGCATGTAAACGCTGTGCCCTAATCATGTCACACATCAGAGCAGAGACAGGAAGAGACTTCAGTGTCCTTTCTTCCCCTACTACATCTCCCATATAATTCTATAACACTTTTTATTAAGCCACTTTCCTAAATAGACAGTCTAAATCTTCCTTTTTCTCACTGAATCTGCATGAGCCTTATCCAGTGAAGGCAATGGAAAACATACCATGCTTTCTTCTAAGAATTTTGCACTCTTGAATGCAGCAATTGTATCCTTCACATAGGTTTATTTCTTCTGATAAATTAACTTCTCCTGATTAGTCACTGTTTTGAGTTTTCCCAAGTTGCTGACATGTTCCAGTTGTAACTCAGAATTGAGATGTCCCAATTCTCCATATATTCCGCAGCCATAAAATAATGTTCATAGAATCATAGATCAGTTCTTTCAGTTGTTTGGTCTCTGCCATGACATTTAGTCCTGTTTGGCACTAAAGAGGTTTTATGAGAAAGTTGAGTGAAGTAGATCTTACTAATCTTCCAGAGAGTGGGATTTTTACAGTTGAAGTTCTTCTAGTGGCAGGTGCTTTTGCAGTTCTGGGTGAGGAATTAATTTGCCATCATTTTCCAGAAACTGCTGAAAATATTTCAGCAGTTGGAAGTTTCACTAGACAACGACTGATATACTTTTCTCGGCCCCTGTGCCCCTTGTGCCGCCCTGGTGCTGGTGTTGATAGATGGCTATATGCATTTGCTGCAGCAATCACATTCCAGGATTCATTAATGCTGTGCCTGGAGTGTGCAGGAGGGTCTTGGTCTGGGGCAAGGCTTGCCCTGCTGCTGTTTTACTTGTCTAAAAATGCCTAAAGTCTATTGTTGTCATACATAAGCTTTTGGGGGAACAGAAAGATGGGTTTGAGATGGGGGCAGCAGGGAGGGAATTAGATTTGCCTGCCCAGCTTTTCTACTAATTACCCACTACCAGGCATGATCACACTGTTCACATTGTAGCTGAATTGTTTCTGAGTTGACACACATATTGATCAGTTAGGGTGTGGCTTTTAACCTCCTGCAGCATCCTATTTCTTGAAAGCCAGCATTTGATTCACAAAGTATATTAATTCTCTCCTGTTAATCACGTCCTTGAAAGAAAAGAATGCTGCTTTAGAAGAGCACTTTGGAACTAGCCTTACCTGAGCTTACCTGAGCTCTGACCCCGCTCTGACAGTGGCCTTAGTGTCTCTGAACCTTTCAACTTCTGTTTTAGCTGTCAAATTGAATGTGTGGTTCCTTGTGTCACAAGATTGCAATTAGTTATTTTCATGGCATTTGTAAAACACTTTAAAAATGCCACATGGGTCTTAGCCTTTATTTTGCTAAATACCTTCTGCTTGCCTTTTGTAGCCCTCCCTTTTCCTTGCAGCTCTTCAACCCCTCACCTAAGTGATCAGGGCAGTATTTTTCCCTTGTTGTTCTTGTGCTGTGTCTTTCCCCCCGTTACTGTCACAGCAACTGTCACACTGCGCTGGCACAGGCAAACGGCTGGTAGTGTTGTTACAGGAGGTTCTCCTGGATACTCGTGTGAGAATAGCCCTTTCTCCCCCGCCTTTTTCCTGCCCGTAGGTTGCAACTTTACATTTAGGGGAACCTGTAACAGGCCTGCCCAAAGCAGAGCAGCTACATGGGGTTGGGAACAGCATCGACCCCGGTCAATACATGTCCCAGGGCTAACAGCCCCAGTAGCAGGAAAAAATAATAGAGAGGATGAGCAAGTTACTGGAGGAAAAACACGGGGAGTGAAGGGGAACATTCTGCTCTGGAGAGGGCACCCAGAAGACGATGATCATCTGGAGCCTCTTTATTTCATCTGTTACCAGCCCCTTGGAGAGCCTTCCCCTTCTCCTTTCTCTTCTTGGTTTTTTCCTTTTCCCCAAAAGTAACTTCCATGCTTAGAACGGATGTGTGTGATGGGCTATATGTCCTGCTAGTAAATCTTTGTGTGTGAACCTGTCCTATGTGCAACACCCATTTTTTTAGTAAATGCTAAATATTATCGTCAAGGATAATTATTATCCTTATATATTATCCTCAAGGCATGAAAATGCTACCTAACAGTCCAAGAGTTTAGGGTATGCTGAATACCTGTGATGTTTTAGGTTTTTTAGGTTTCTTTGTTCTCTAGGGAGTGTCTTCCATATTTTAACTGGAACATTTTTCATAATTGCTGCTATTTAGCATGTTTATTTTGTCAAGTCATGGGATGTCTTTATAGCCATATAATAAACCCTAGAGAACAACTTCTCTGACTGTTGCCATCTGCACTGATCACAAGAGCAGCTTAGAAAATACTGACAGCATTTATACTAATAGGATACATATGGTGGCACACAATTATGTGTGGCTGCATTCAATTAGTGTTGTACAATTACACAGTTTTATTGCTTAGTTAAAACAGTGAAAGCACTTCATAGTGGGCAATTTGCACTAATCCCCATTTCTTTAATTGCCCTTCAGTATTTAAATGCAGTGGAATATGTATAGCATTTATTCTGAATAACATGAGCATTACATTATCTTTCCCATTCCTTGACTGGCAAGTAACATAACACAGCTTCACACTGGGCTCCTTTTTATATGGAGTTACAATGGGGTGAGGAAAAGTTACTTTCTTCAGTTTTACAAGTCAACTGAAGTAGTTTTCCAAGGAAAGTAATTCCTAGAAACAGATGAGGTAAAATACTAGAAAATATACAGTATCAAACCTTCTTCATTGGTAAATATTGTCAAACCAACCTCTTCTGTAATTAATTTTTAGTGTCGATGGGTCACACAAGGTGTGGTCTGTTGAAGGAAGGAACTTACTAATGTTCTCTGGGTTAGCACAATGCAGAAAAGGCTTTGTAAAAGATAACTGCATGAAATAGAATAAGAAATGCTAATTAGGCTGAATCCAGCTCTTGATGTCTAAGTGCACACTTTACATTTTCAGCAAGCGAATATTTAAAGCCCTAGTCTCTAGACTTTAATTAAAACTGTTGTTGAAATTAGATTTATTACTGCCATTTCAGAGAGCACTTTCTTTAGTTTCAGGAACCAGATGTATTTAACAATCTGTGTTTTTAATAAAACCATAATTGCCTTTTTTTTTTTTTTTTTCTTTTCCTCAGTGCTTTTCTATAAGCATATCTTTTTTTCTGGCTTAGTAGAAGAGAAATGTGAATCCATTTTAAATTGCTGGTCCTCTTAAAGATCCAGTTGAATTCTTAAAAATAACATAATGAAAAGAGAAGAACTTTGTTTATTCTGAGTGTTCTGCTTGTGGCTGTATCACCTGGTAAGCAGAGATTCAGGACAGAGAGGGGTTTTCTCTCTAGAAATGACTGACGTTAACAGAGGAGAAACTGGGGGATGAGGACTGTATAACATAACTAGCTATTATGAGCTATAGCAGACCCATAGTGAACAGTAGTGAGAGACTTCAAGTAAACTGTTCAAGGGTCCCTACAAGAATTTATTGTGTATTTATAAGAAATAATCTAGTATTTTCTTCTTCAAACAGTTGTAGATAAATGTGATTTTGGATTTAAGAGTAGCTGCTCAGGATATGTATTAAGGATGATTTTGGTTTTGATTGAGAAGTATGATATCTTCACTTTACGCACAGTTTTGCTGCAAATTGTTGTCAGGATATCACCACTGGGAGCCAGACTACAAGGAGTTTTGACTTGGGTTGCAAAATAATGAAGTGATGCATATATACTAAATTAAGACCTCCTGCAGACTATTTCGATTTTTTTAAGGTGCCATTGTAGAAAACATATCAAAATGGGAAGCAAGGACTCCAACCAGCAGCTGAATTAAAGAAAGACTCACAACCTCGTGTTTGACTTAGATACGTTTTTGGGTTTTTTGGTTTGTTTTTTTTTTTTTTTTTTTTTTAAGTTTTCAGTGATTACAAGTTTAGGGCTGTTCTTTTGCTCTGAACCAGCCTTTAAAATAGTGTATTTTTTATTGATGTTTTTAGTGTTTTTCTTGTGACTTCTAATCTCCCTTTGTACCCATAAAAACCCACGAAAGATCACGCTGCTGCTGTAGAGACATGGTCTAGAGGTTAAGGAATTTCACGTATATCCATTAGCAGCCCTAACTGCCGACGTCCCACTGGTCATGACAATAACATGCCAGTAAGACACTGATTGGTGTTTAACACTGTCCAAGGAGAGGACAGCATGTCTAGGTGAAATAGTCCAGCCAGGTTGGTGTCGTGCGATTTCAACACACAGAAAAGAATCTGGAACAGTGTAGTCACTTTTGTAGTACCTAAGTGGTTGAAGTTCCCCTGCAAACCTTTAAGCTCTCTGCAAGTAAAATGAATAAACTCAAAACCCCAACGCTGTGAATTGGCTGTCAGTGGGGAATTAACCTAGGAAAGTCACTGTTGGAACACCATGCATTTGTTTCTGGGTTTTAGTGTCTAGCAAGTGGTATGTCCCTTGTTGGCCAAGTAGTGAGATAAGTCTTTCCTGAACACCATGATTGTGTTCAAGGGAGTTTGTCCAAATTGTCCGTGAATTTTCAAAGCTTACAGAGAAATATGTTG
This sequence comes from Lophotriccus pileatus, assembly GCA_035583135.1. Classification (NCBI taxonomy): domain Eukaryota; kingdom Metazoa; phylum Chordata; class Aves; order Passeriformes; family Tyrannidae; genus Lophotriccus; species Lophotriccus pileatus. Next base: position 49,090,751 of record JAWWES010000001.1, on the reverse strand, counting down.
AATGTAAGGAGGAACATTTCAGGCAGTTAGTAATTATATAGTAGCTACCTTAATGATATTGTGATAAACCCTTGAATTTTCCTCCAATTTTAGGTTTATGAACACCAAGATGGAAGCAAGTCCCTGAAGTTAGGGGACTTTGGCCTAGCAACGATTGTGGATGGACCTTTATATACTGTTTGTGGGACCCCAACATATGTAGCTCCAGAAATCATCGCTGAAACTGGGTAAATCATTTCTAGTAATGATTTATTGATGTGTACACAGTGGAGCATATTCTCAACATTGTGCTAGATAGGAGTTCTTGCAGTTAAGACTTTTATGCTGCCTTTGCTTGGCTATGTTGCAGAATCATGACTTATAGGACAATTTAGTTGGAAGGGACGTCTGGAGGCTGTCTTATCCAAACCAGCTCAGAACAAGGCCAGCTGTGGAGTTGTATTTGTCAATCTCTGCCAGTTGTTGACCTCAAACTTCTCATCTTAACACTGAGTTACTAACTAGCCGTTTATAGATACAAAAAGTAATTCTTAAACTGTTCTCAGAAACTGCTAACTACCATTCATTCAATTTTATTTCATTATCACACACTGTCCTCTTCTGATTTGTTCCACAGAGTAACTGCCTGCTGGTTTGAGCAGGCTGTGTCATCTTTGCAGACTTCATGATGATAGGAATCACTGTCTAACTCAAGAATATGAGAATATGCCCAGTTTCTTCTGTGCACTCCCACATTCTGATCTAATTATAGTTTTGTAAGATATAAATGTAAAAAATATTTGAAAGCAGAATTAGGATTGGTAGGTAGGTAAAATTCAGATGAGAATTTATAAGAAATTATTCATAATTCTGAATGTTTCCTCTCTTCTTGCACTGTAGTCTGTAGGAGTCAGATGTCTCTAACCATGTCTCTCACACTTCTAGATATGGCTTGAAGGTGGACATCTGGGCAGCGGGTGTGATTACTTACATCCTGCTCTGTGGTTTTCCTCCATTCCGTGGGTATGGACTGATCTATTCAACCATCCTTGTTATGCAAACTAGTTCCTATGCAGCTTTTCCATTAAGTGCAGAAATTCCCACTGGTAAAAGTTCTCTGCTCACAGGGTTTGTTTTTTTTCCTGTGCTCTGCATAGTGTTTTATACAAACCGCATAAATGTCTGTGAGTTTACTGTAAGATCTCTGTCTCATGTTTGTTTATTTTAGTTTAAACTTCATTGCATTACAAAACAAGATCCTCCATTACAGGTTCTGTGTGCCTTTGCCTGATGTTTTAAATACACAATGAAATAAGCGTCTTCTTTCATGGACCAAACACAACATATTTTGTGGCTGGTAAAAGGTATTTAAAATGTAAGCCACTTAATAAGGACATATCAGATCTTTTATTCCCCTCAAAGCAATTGCAAAGTTGTGGGCAATCCAAAAGACAAGCTGGTTACTACAGAAAGAGTGCACCAAACGTACTGTGTTTTATGATCTCACCATTCACACCCATGGCTGCATGCTTGGGGGGAATCAACAGCTTCCATAAGCATATTAAGGTATCAAGAGTTAAAAGCAATTTCAAAAAGTCTATTGAAACCACTCCTGGAAATAATTTTTCTTTGGGTTTTGTTGTTGGTTTTCTTTGGTTTTCACCTTACAGAAGTGGAGATGATCAAGAAGTACTTTTTGATCAGATTTTGATGGGACAGGTGGATTTTCCATCTCCATATTGGGATAATGTTTCTGACTCTGCAAAGGTGAGTTTTATAGTTGCTGATACTTTCTTCTCCATTATTATTTCCAGTGGGAGTATCTAATGACTGTTGTTCTTTCACAGTGCTGTATTTGACATGTCTCATACATCTCCTGCTATACCTATAAATTCCTCTGGGTCACCGAGTATGTTGTCGTATGGTTACTGTCTGTTAGACTGCACGTGGTTCTGAAATGAACCGTGTTCTGAAAGGACATCATATCTCTATGTGATGTTGCACACAACAGAAAAATGAGCATTCCTAACTGATTGTGAAAAATTTTAAGTAACTTCACTTGATCTACACTTCTTAGCATGAAAGCTCCCTGATACTGTTCTTTGTATGGACTTACAGGGAGGAACAAGTACCAATCTGGAGCCTTTGAATATTATGTAATAATATTATAGGGAGGCTGATTTCCATTATTAATCCCATTAGATGTTATATGTGGTGTTTCTTTCTGTCAAAGAACCAGGCCTCCCCATTGCCTTGTTGTTGTATTGTGGTATGAAATACAGACTTGTTCGGGTCACAGTTCTTGGACTGTAGCCTTTGGTGTCCTAAGGCAGATACATCTGGCTTTTACAGATATGTGGAGGGTGATCAGGACTGACATTTTAGCCTGTTAACTAGTGCGGTTAATGAATGAGATACAGTCATAGAGTTGGAAGTCCTGTAAACCACATCATTGTATTGTAGCAGACTTCATTTCATAGCATCATTAATAGGAACTCTGCAAGTCCTTTGTCAGTGGTGTTTTCCTATGAAACTCCTTCATCCAAATAGTTCAGTCCAAAAGCATTTGAAGCATTAGCCTATCCATTTAACTTATCTTTGTCACCAAGAATTATTAGCTTTGATCTTTGTTGATACACATTTATTTGCTGCCATATTGCCATCCTGGTTTTGCCATGCACTCCACTCAGTGGTGGAATTAGGTATATGTTTATTTACATGCTAGTTGAAAACTAGGTAATTGCAGAAAAAATCAGAGGATGAAAAAATGGTTTGAATTATTGGTGTTCTTTTAATACTTTCTGCGTAATTTTTACAAGAGCTTAAAGTAAAGTTCTAGATTTGCCGGCTTTTTTCCTTACAGAGAAATTGTCTTTTTCCTAATGGGAAGCTAACCTAATTTCATGCAACCATCTGTTTTGCACATTATGTATTAAGTGCTTTTCTGTTAAACAGTGGCTCCAGAACTGTAGCTCAGAACTGTCTTCTAGCTTTTCAAGGTATGCTTAGATATTGATTTAAAAGTTCATCTGGAAGTTCAGCAGTTCATAGTTGTTCTACTTTTTAAATAATATATTTCTGCAGTTGGTAGCTCACTCTCTCTTTGAGCACTCTTACAAAATCAGTTAAAGGCCTCTTTAGTGAGTGTTGATTTGTTCTTTAAAAGTGTTCTCTGAATTTGACCCAGTGTTCCATTTCTCAGGAACTTATCACAATGATGCTTCAAGTAGATGTAGATCTGCGGTTCTCAGCCTTGCAAGTTCTTGAGCACCCATGGGTTAATGTAAGTATTTTCAGACTTGTAGATGCTTCTTGCAATTTGGCATCTTTGTGCTTTTTCCTGTCAAGTCCCTGCTATGCCCTTTTTAAAGCCAGCCCATTCTAAAAGTGCCACAAATTTAACTGGAAATAAGCTGGGTTACACGCTTGTTTAGTGTATACATGTACCTTGGAGTTTACACTATTATATGTGTGCTCAGCTACATTTTCTCTGAAACATTTTAAGTCTGGTTTTCAACAAATAAATCTCAATGACATTTGATAAATTTATATGTCTAAAAATCATCTAGAAGCTTCAGTGGCAAATTTTGTTCTCCTAAAATCAGATGGACTCAAAAATCTCAAATCATGATTAAGAGTTACTGCAATGTAGTTCATACTATTAAGCTACTTTATCCAGAATGAAACAGGGAAACCTTTAGGATCATATTTAGCTTCTGATGATAATTAATATTTGTTAATTATTTCAGACTATTTAACATGTCTTAAAATATTTGGATGACAAGAAATAAAAATATGGGACAGTCTATATTCAAATTCAGAAGGGACAACTGAGAAAAGAAACACACTTGGGATGAGCACAGAACAAAAATTGAAGGAAGAAGAAATAATGTTACATTTTGTTTGTTGCAAGTTTGAGTGTGCAGTCCTCCTTGGAATACTATTTGGTCCCTCAACTGCAGTATCAAAAATCCCTTTCCCACTAAAACACTATTCTAAAAATTCAAATAAAAAAATAACCTCAGATGTTAATCTTTTTTTATAAAAATGTCCTCCATATCATTCAGAGTAGTGGTGATAGTTAAGCTTTACCAAGTATATGTTTTGGACTTGGAGGCTCCCTTTTTGCTAAACCGTTTTTTCTAAATTGTAAATGCTTTTATCATGCAGAGGGCTTCTGTGATGTACAAAGAGTGCGATGATCCAGGAAAACATCTGATGAAAATCTTTCCATTTTTAAGACAACATTCAAGCACCTGAAATGCTAATTTTCCTTGGTACCAGGGGCTGTCCTTGAAACACAGTGTTTTGTCACAGTTTATAATGCCTTTTGGTGATTGAGGTATCTGTGTCCCCATGGGAGGAAGATGGGTTGAGATTTCTGGAGTTCTGCAGGGGAAGAGATGGAGGTGACTGATCAGAAGCCACAGAGCAGCCAGGTCACCCACAGTGTCAGCCTGCACACTGCTGCTGAGATTACTGAAATGTCACATGTTTACACCATTTAAGGATATGGTCACTTCACCTTTTTCTGAAAAATATATTTGAAATATTAATGCTACTCCCAGACACTTTTTGTTTGTTTGTTTTTAATTCAGTCACATTGTGATGTGTTTTAGGAAGCCATTTTAGTGCGATGTATTAAAAAAAGAGTGCAGTTAGTAACCTGATGCTGACAGTGTGCAAGTGATATGAGGATCTGCTCCCTGCCCTCAGTAGTACCTGCTGATGGGGATGGCAGGGGAGAGGGGGTGGGAACTAAAGCCTTTTAGCACTCCAGAGCTCTGCTAACAAAACCTGAGCTCTGGTTACTGAACCGCCTTGGCAAATTCTATGTAATAAGTTAATATGTGGAACCCTTTGCCAGAAGGTGCTGTAGATGACAAGTATAAATGGATTCAAAAGGGAATTTAATACATTTTTGGAGGATAAGCCCATTGGAGCCTATTAAATATAGTGGTCTGGGTATAACTCTTGGCTCACAAAGTTCTTAAGTACTTGGTTGGCAGGAACTAGAGGATATGCCAGGGAAAGTTCAAGATCTACTTGTCTTTGTTAAAAGTACTGCTTCTTAACATTGACAACAATGCAGTGTTAGAAACTACATACAGTGTTCCATTCATCTTTGGTCTAGCTCTGTTGCACTTGTAATTTTATGCTGGTAATAATTCTCTACAATCAAACCTGTAGAAGTTCAGTCTATAAGTAAGTGAAACAAAAATTCCATGACATTTCTGTAATTCCTTCTTTTCTGCCCAATTGCTGCTTTTAGCAACTGAGACGAATCAGTATTTTGTCTTCAGCAATACACTAGAGATAGTTCATAATGCAGATCAAAACTGCTTTTGAATGTTCATATATGTCCTCCAGATATATTTTCTGGAAGGAGAAAAACCAGAGCTGGGACCAGTTCAGAAAAGTGCTTGAACATTTTCCAAGCATTGCTCCTATTTCAAGGCATCACACATGGAAGCACTTAATATCAGGCATAAAATTAACTAGATGGCACTACAATCCTAATTCACATCAGGAGAAATAAGAACATGACTGAGTTGAAACAGGTGCTTAAATGATTTCATGAAAAAAAAAGCATTTCCTTGAAGTGTGTCTAGCCTAGCAGACACACTAGAAGATAGCCTAGCAGGGACAGCCTGATGGTGCACCAAGGCAGAATGGTACACTGGTGTTTGATCCAGCTATGCATCCCCATGCCATCACTTGTTTGATCAGGTGCAAGTCTGTCACACAATCTCCCTGTACCTCATTTTCCCAGCTTCAGGACAGGGCATTAATATACTCATCACTTTTTACAAAAGGCTCTGCAATTTATGTGTTGTAATTACCTGAGCAATTATCTGCATGCTGCCTTTCTGAGAAGAAATGGGGAATTTTCACCTACACTCCATTTTCACAGGAAACCTGCTTAAATACTTTTTCATGGCATCAAATGCTGGACTTTACTTTTCCTTTCTGTCCTGGTTTCAGCTAGATTAGAGTTCACCACAAAACTTTTCTTATGTCAGTTTTGAACTTATTCATAGAGTGTTAAATCTGCAGCTAAAATACTAGATAAAACAGCTGGCTTGAAAAGCAGGCACGTGTTTTTAAGAAACATTTTCTCTCTTTGATCAAACATTCGATAGAAGTGTTGTAACTGCTTACACTGTATAAAACCATTTTGTAGATTGTAAATAACCATTCCACTTTATAGCTGCTTACTATGTGATTACTTGGTAAATTGCTGAGATTCCTGGAATGTGCTTTGACAGTTTCAGTAGGAGCAAACCCTCATTTTAGTTTCAGTTTTTGCTATAAAAATAGCTGGAGTCCTCTTGGAAACTGCAAAATTTGTTACGGTCAGAGTCAGACCAGTAAAGCAGTTCCTATGTCAATGATATCCCAGCTGTTTTCAATTCAAAAAAACAAAACCTGAAAAGATGTTGGCTACATGCCACTGCCACAGATGGAGATCTTGAATTCTAAATGCAATTCAGCAGCAGTTCTTTGCCCCCTTCACTTAGTTTATTCAGTCATCTCTCCTATGCAGTACACTTGGACCTGGAAACAAATCCATCAGTTTATACTTCCCCTATAGGGACCCCAGCTCTTTCCTTTACCTGCTCAAAGTCTTTGCAAAGCCAAAGAATTATAAAAGAGGCTGGAAGCTTGAAATCTGGCATTTTAAACACGGATGTTATTGATAACCTGAAACAAGCTACAGGACAAACTTACTCTTTTTTTGTTGTATAAGTAGTAACTGTTTCCTAATACATCATTGAGCAGCAAATGCTGAAAGGAATGGACTGCATTCCCTAAATCCTTCTCTGTTAAAATAATCAACATAAAATCTGTGTTGTTGCTGGAGAAGAAAAGATGGCACACACCAGCCTAAAAAAGAATTCAGAAAACTGGAGCTTTTTTTTTTTTTTTACTTCCGTCCCTGTGTTTGTCTTGGAAATTGGTATGCAAAAGAAGTGAATAACAAGGCAATAAGTAGCAATAAGCTGGATATTTGTAAGGAAGTTAATTTAAAAAGACATTTCTTGTTTTGTAGCTGCACTACTTTTGGTTACACCTTAGGACACTGCACAGAGAAACGTTTCCCTAGAGGAAACAGTGTTCAAAAGCTTTTCCAGCACTTCTATTTGCTCCAGTTTCCTGCTGTTATTTGTATAATAATCTATTCATCTGATGATTTTAGAACTGGAAAGTAATGGTCTTATGACTAACTTGTGAAATGGATATAACTCCTTCAGGGCAGTAGGAGTCTGGGAATCCTGAACTTCATTACATCCTTTTAACGCTTCATTTTCCTTTGAGTGGCAATGTCTCCTGCCACAGAGAACAATGCAAATATGAAATCAGTTTTTATTAATTACTAGAATGACTCCAAGACCCCATGTCTTTTTGTTTTAATATTATTTTGATTTCTTTCAAATAGACCATGAAATGTATTTTGTAGAGGCTGATTAAAAAAAAAACCAACCAATTAAAAAAACAAACAAAAAAAAAACAATAACAGAAAACCAGAAGTATTTTAACATTCCAAGCAATTTACATCGTCCCTGTGAAAACTCAAATTCTGGACCAGAGTTTTCAACCACTCAATGGATTTTGACTGCTCAGTTTCTGATTCATGCACAGGAGAGCTCTTCTTTGAGAGCATCAGCAGTCATTGTTTTCTGAAGTTCATGACCCTTTAAAGTTCCCAAATTGAGCACCAAAAATCACTAGTTGTCTCTAAAAGATCTTGTGCTTACTGCTAAAGCTGAGATGAGATTCTCTGGTCCTACCACTGGAAAAAAGCAAAATCTTAAAAATAGGGGAAAGGAACAGTTAACCTTTTTGGGGTCTGACATCCTTCTTATTACAGTAACCCAATGAAATTCTTGTCAGCAATGTTTACCCTATTCTCCAATTCTACAACTTACCCTGCTGAATCTGATCAATCTGATGGTTTTGTTTCTAGTTTACTTTTTTTTTTTTTTTAACTTCTTGCCTTTTAAAAATGCAGAGCAGCTTGTTTTGTATTTAGTTAAACAGCTGTCATCTCTCACCCTCAATAGCTATCTTTTATTGTTGACTGAAGTGATTCCAGGAGCCAGCCTAATATATATTGACTTTTTTATAAAGCACGCTTGAATAAAAAAATGATAACTACAAAATGTCAGGTGGTAACAACAGTACTAATAAAAATTTAGTAGTGATAGAGGAATTCCAATATATTCCTATGCTGCATCTTAAATTGAGCTGCAAAATAGTTCATCTAAAAGCTGGAGCCCAAACTATGTGTGGCATGTTGCCACCAAAAGTGTGAGTGTGGTGCTTCACCAGTAAAATATGACCACAGTCTTGGTAACTATTGTATTCTCTGTAATTTAGTCTTTTGACAAGATGACAGGAATATTTGGCAGACTTTCATGTCAAGAAAGCCAAGAGAATGATTTTATTTTTTCTCCCTCCTCTAGTGAAGAGAAATTCACTTTACAAACTAGCTTTCTTCTGGGAAAGGCAAGGTCAACGGAAAGCAGGTTATTTTTAGGGGTCATACACTACCGAGCCAAGACTCCCCGGTGCTAGACAATAATCAGCTACTGGGTTGTATTGTTTTGTTTTGTGTTTTGCAGCTGTGTTCACTTGACCATATTTTGCCAGCTGAGACATTTTGTTAAGGGGTGAGTAAGGGATCTCTAAACACAAACTCCCCAAGCTAAATAAATAACAAACCCTACCAACCTCCCTAAAATTCCCATATGCTCACTGAACTTGTGATTTACTGCAGCAGCTCTGTAAGTGTTTAAGTGCACTCAGAATTGCTGTGAAGTCAGAAAAAAAAAGGGTCTGTCATCTCTTTCCATTCTGATCTTGTTTCTTGTTTGCTTATACTCTGCTATGATTTTGCTTAATTGAATTGAAGAACTCCTTCAGCTGTTGTCAGCTACACGCACCATGCAGTACTAGCTTGGGAAGACCACGGTGCGTGGTCAGTTACCTGATATCCTGTTTTGCTCCCTATTCCACCTATTCTACATATTGTTGCCTGAAATCCTACATATTCTGCTAGTGGGGAAGTCTCACTGAGCAGTGGCTTTTTGCACTTTTTCAGGTATAAGGATCTTTTTTACAATTTCTAAAAAAACTCCCCTTTTCTTGGGCTTGAATCCAACCTGAGTGCGTGCGCAAAACCGCAAACTCCCTTCTTTCTGCTATGGTTTCGTCTCAGCATGGAGGTTGCTGGTGTGCCTAGGTGCAAATATCCAGGTTTTCTCTGCAAAGCGGGATGTCTCGGCAGGAGGGAGGAATGTCCCAGAGCAGCTGCATGCTGTCTGGGTGGGAGAGTGTGCACAGCTGGCTCACTTGGTGTGCACCACAGCAGAACATGTGTCTGCCTCTACTTGGCCATTCAGTTGTGTACCTACTTTTACTCAAGGTAGCTCAAGTTGACAACATATCCATTTTGGCATGGAAGAAGAGGCCACCCACAGCTGGCTTCAGCCCTTCTCTGCTTTCCCAGGCAATCTGTACCTCTGCATTCATGTACCTTTCCCCACCGCATCCCAGGCTTGTGTGCCTTGGGACTGGGGGAAGGAATTGCAGTCCTTTGTTGTCAGTCAGTTGGAGATTTGATTTGTGGAGGTGGTTTTGATTTGCAAGGATTTTAGTACAGTACTGTCATGGTCTGTGGGGAATGGCACCACAAACCATGAGCTCATGCCTGACCTGGCCTGGCCTGGCCTGCAGACATGTGCAACGATGCATCCTGAAGTTGGTCAGGTCTCACCCTCAACCACCCCGAGGGTCTCAGCCAGGGCACGTCTCAGCTCCTATCTTATCTGGGTTTCCTCACTGTGGGACTCTGAATTGTGGCTGCATTTTTCACCCAACCCTGTAGTCCCTGAGTGTGGAACATTTACAATGATACAAGGAGCTTATATGTGTCTCTCAGAATTTTGGAAGATCCTTTCCAGCATCCTGCCAAAATAGGACCTTTTGTTATTGTAATCTCTTGGATACTTTTTATTTTGAGGTCATTATCATTAAATGTATGTGATGAGTAAACAGAATCATAAACAAGTCTGATTTTATCAAGCTTTGAAATATTAAGAGACCTAAAAAAAGCTGGGCAGTGGTGGTTAAGGCATGGTAAAAATAAAAATAAAATGTTTATTTTTACCATGCCTTAACCACCACTGCCCAGTTTATTGTTAATTAACATTACCTAAAATTTGAGAAGAAAAGATTGAGTAAAAAAGAAGAGAGAGACTGGTTCATGCCATAATAAGTTCATCTTAGAAGTACCTTAGACATATTGGCAGAGGCAACGATTGACTCATATTTTAATACAAACTTTTTGTAAACTTTTCTGTATTGACAGGCGCTATTCAGAATCACCCTGGGATTCCTTCCTTTCGCCTTTTCTCTCTGAAGTTTTATTTTGCTTTATTTCTCTGCAGGATGATGGCCTTCCAGAGAATGAACATCAGCTCTCAGTAGCTGGGAAGATAAAGAAGCATTTCAACACAGGCCCTAAGCCAAACAGCACAGCGGCTGGAGTTTCTGTCATAGCAGTAAGCATCTGAATTACACAGCTGAAACACATCTATGTGCCCATCAGACAGTATGTGTTAGGACATTCCACCAAAAGGAACCAGAGAGAGTTAATCTTTAGATAATTCTAGCATTTAATTGATATAAGCGTAGACTGGTATTCTGCACAACTTCTCCATTGATAATGCTTGTGAGTCACATTGTTACTGAGCAGCCCTAGGAGATATAACTTTACACACAGTTCCACATTTTACCACAATATCAGTGGACTTAACTCCAATGTAGATTTGACAATTTGAACCATGGGATCGTGACATTTTAGTTGGCAGCATACTCATCATGTGGATTGAGGCCACAAAGACTTTTGTAGCAGAAGGGCAGCACCACTTTAAAATGGAAATTACTTCAAAATTTTAACTGAAAATCTGTATGACAGCCTGAACTTCTCTGAAGACATGAAAGAGGGCTATGTTGCCTCACTGCTGCCTTCATGGTTTGAGTCTAGCCACTTCAGATTTAGCTGAGCATCAGCATTTTATTGTAGCACCACACACAAGCTGCTTGCCTTTCAGCAGAAGTACTTAATTGGGTAAAGACTTAATGGAGCTCCTTGCTGCCTTCTGTCATCTTGCAATTGCCATTCTAGGTTAGAATGTGTCAGAGCTTCTGAAACTAAGCTTGATCAAACTTTTGACCAAGTTTCACTGAGGTTTCAACGGCATCCTCAGTGTAGCGTGCATACCATAAAACTGTATTTTTTTTCTCACAGATGAACATGTGTATTAGTTATACATGGGCACAGAATATATTCAGCATATGATGAGATTACTCATACTAATGCCATTGAATAGTAACATGCACATCTTTCACATTTTTGATACATCTGCCTGTGTCTGTAAGCTTTTCTTTATTACTCATAGTAATGTGAACACTCAAAATAGTCACTAAAAATAAGTGACATGTTAAATGTAACCATTCCCATATCAGATTACTCAGTGTTCATTCCCAGCTTCCATAAATTGCAGGTGGTGTGACTGCACATGTACACTTTCTTGTACTGTTTCCACTTTCATGTTTCTCAGCTCAGCCCCTCCAGTGTTGAGTTAACAGCATGAAGTAAACTCAGCTCACCACATGCAATCTGGCTCACAGGTGTGAAGTGCTTGTGCAGCAAAACGGATACTCTCTCAAAGTTACTTGGTATAAGTACTTAAAATTTCCAGCTGTGCCTCTCATATTTTTTCTTTACTCTTTCCTACCCTGAACGTCCTCAACATGGAAGCAAGTTGTTCCTCATGCTTTTCCTAGATTTTCTCAGCCATCAGCTAACATAGTCAGCATTTATTTATTTTCATTTTTAAGCAATAATACTGCAACAACTCTCCCACAACTAAAACATCACATACCCATTGCTCATCTGAACTGCAGGTATGTTCTGTATAGACTAGCTGAAATCGTGTTTCTTTTAAATGGACTGCCAGCACGCTTGTCCATGAGAATTACTGCTCAGATCCTCCATGCTAATGACTTCAAAGCTTAAAAGCAAGAAATTATGCCTCTGTCCTCATCCATCCCTCGCCTCCTTTATATTTTTAATTTCCCCACCCTCCTCTTTTTTTTCTCTTCCCCAATTGCTTTGCCAAGGAATTGTTTGCAGCAGTTTAAAACTTGAGTAATGCAAAAGGCACTGTAGTGAATCTTTCCACTGCAAAATATTATACATCAGGAAAAAACCCTTGTATGTTTAATTGCATTCTAAATATTTTTTAGTGATTCGAAATTTAACAGAATATTTTTAGTGATCATCTCTCTGTGGGCAAAATCTGGCATGATTAATCCTGCAACTTGGCCTATAAAGTAGAAATTTTTAGAATATTTTTATATAATTCAGAAAGTGGTTTGATTATCTTGTGCCAATTATTTTCTAAAAAATTGGAAGAGATGGGGAAATATAGACCTCTTTAGTATTTTGGTATTGTTCCAGAATGCTAGGTAATTTTTATTTTACAAATAAATTAGTTTTGTTTCCTACAAAAGCAAAACAGCAATGCCTTTAAATGCTGTTTCTGCATTTGAAAAAACAATTTAATCTGTATTTGATATGCATGTCATCAGGGTTTTATGTATGAGAATCTTCTTTTAGCTGTGCAATCTGAAATATCACAGAAGTAAATCCTATTAACAAAGACTTCTCTAGATTTAGAACTTTCAAAGTATATATAGATGCTGTAACATTGTTCTGCACTAACTATATTTTCTGTAAAAATAATGGGGGTTTGTGCCTGCTTGTATGTTTACTGTAACTTTTTGAGAGAGTGCTTGTGTATATAATATATAGAGATGCCTTCTATAAATTATATAACACATCTGTGTCTGTGTTTGTGAAAATGTGTTAGTATGTGCATATATTTCTGTAGCTTACTTAATAGTATGAAAGATAAATATTAGCATTACTTTGAATCTTATAATTCTGTTTATGTACAGAGATAGCTAATATGTGGTATTTAGTTCTTAATTTGTCCTCACATTGGTATGATATGGTATTATATGCCTGTTTTCTTCGATGGTAAGACATAACACACCTCAAAGATCTCAAGGAGTATTTATCATATGCACCAATTAAAACTATAATGTGAAAATTAAGTTCCTAAAGATGTGTTTGTGGTCAGCTTGATTGGAAGTTTGAAGCCACATGTGTTTTATATGCATTAACTGTGGCTACTGCTTCCTTCAGAAATGTCCAAATTTCTTTGACTGCTTTGGCTCAGACTAACGTCTGCCTTATTGATGCCGTAATCCTCAGTAAAAGTTGTCTCTGACATTTCAAGGCAGAGACATCCTACTTCTCATGCATGTGTCCAGACTTCAAGTTTGTCCACGTTTGAAAGGATTTGTCAGTTTGGACAAACTACCATAATGAACATGTTGTGCATGCCTAGCAAAGTAGTTCCTTTGCTGATGTAGCAGTATGATTTCTGAAACAAAATTAATTCTACAGGCAAAGAGAGTTTTCTGTTGATACAATAATACATCATTAGAAGTTCTGTCAGCATGGGAAAAAATTCCCTTGAATAAACATAGCTTTGCCAGCAAAATTTTAATTGGAGAGCTAGTTTTTAAAACAGCAAGAGAATTAGCAAATCCCTAAAAACACTGTTTGCTGATGAGAGAATATGTAGGAGAAGTATCACTTTACTTGCCCTGTTCTTAAACTCTTGTCACAGGCATTGACTACTGGTCTCTGTGGGAGACAGAGGCTGGGCTAGTGCCCCTCAGTCTGTGTCAGAATGGCCACATTACTGTTAAGCATGTGCCAAAATATTTGCAGGATCATGTTTCACATGCGGCTTTTCAATAGGAGCAGTATTTTGTAGTTCTGTGGCAGTGTTTATAAAACATACTGCAGTTAAAAATGTAAAAATAAAACCAGACTTCTACTAACTAGTCTTCTTAAAATTCAGGGGTAGATTTTTTTTCCCTTCAATTCTCCAAGGATGGCAATCCTATATTTTTTAACTTTGGCCATGAAACAATACCCTGTGGTTGTACCCTCTGGGCTTTAATGACAGTGGCTAGAGTGACTAGGAGCCCAAATCACTTTTAAAGAATTATACTGCAACACAGAGGTGTGCTGTAATTCCTTGTATGAACCAAGCATCGTTTAATATGTGTCCTTGTCTGAAGTGTTAAAGCTTTGCCTGTATGTCATCACTTTTGTGCTTGTACTTTGGCCACTGTTAAGACAGAGGAAAAGACTAATGTTAACCTGCTGTTAAGGTTGTATGAGGTCTCTGTCTTGGTAATGCATCTCCATCTGGAGATGCAGAGGCATTGAGTAGAACAGCAAAGGAGAAAAGCTGATCAGAAAGTTGGGGGAGCTCTCTGCTGCTTACAGGGTCCTGCGTTCAGGACCCCAACAGTGGGAATGCAGTGGTTGGGTCATTTCCCTGCATTCTACCAATTTTAAAATAAATTTGCAAATGCCAAGTGGTATTTTTAGCCACGGGATTTCTTGGGTGGTGTGGAAGAGAAGCTAAATTCAGCCTGTAAGTTTCGCTTGCCTTAAAGATCAACCTGTGTCTCGACTACCCCTTCCCATCTATTGTCTGTGTTATCCTGGGATCATTGTCCACAGTCAGGTTTCTCATGACAGAATTTCCACACTGCCAAAATTTTTCCAATTCGTGTTAGGAAGTGACTCTCACCGTTTTCTCTGTATTAATTTTTAGCTATTCAATTTTAGGGCAATATTTTTAACCCGCTTTTTAGAGAAACATCCCTTTTGTGTGTTTTATGTGCAGCATACAAGGAAGCCAGTAGATGGCAATAGCAGACCAGTGTAGTTAAGCAAACACAAATTTAACTCTAGGTACAAGGTTCCCATGGTTTTAAACAGGAAACGTCCTTTAAATAATTCTAAATAAGATGAAAGTGGAATTGTTTTAACAAAATGGAATAAATTATTAAATTATCTAAGGGGAGTCATCAAGAAAAATTCAAATTTGCAGTTACTTCCTAACTCCCCTTGAAGTGGTTGGTACCTAGAAATGTGTTGAACTGCTTTTCTGAATTTAGAAACTGTCATCAGTATTGGAAATATACGCCATGCTCTTATTGAAGCACAAAATGGCCTTTTCTCTTCCTAGGGCAAAATCTGAAAATCATTGCAACTAACAGTTTTAAAGCAGACAGAGTGTCTCTGTAGATATTTTCCTGTAAAATTTTATTTAATTCATCCAAATGATGTCTCCACCGTCTGTTAGAGCAGCACAGAAGGGTTAGGGAAAAGAACACATTTTCTTTGTTCCTATGCACATGATTTTGCTAATGATAGAGTGAACTTGAAAAATCTGTATTCCCTAAGTAATGTCACTAGCATACTTTCCTGGACACAATGTTAAGTTCATTTCCATTTTGACTTTAATTGGTGCAATTTAAAACCAAATAATTTTGTACTATTATCTTTTTGAGCATGAGGTGTAAGATGAAATGATAAACAATGTTATTCATGGCTCTGAGTAGTCCTACTCTCCAAGGTTAACGCATTTTTAGAAATGAATTACCATGATTGATGGAGTATCAAAATGTGATTCTTTTCGTCTTTACACATTCCATGATTTTGAAGCAGTCTAATTTAAGCCTTGAGTAGTCTGTCTAGCCTGCTCCTTATGATGGTTGCACTGCATTTAATTTTTTTTTTATTATTATTAAACCTCTCAGTTTAATTGCAAAAGGTAATATTCTGTTACTGGTATGTGCAACTAAAAGGGCAGTACTATCTTTGGAGGTAAAAAGATATTTGTCAGACTTTTAAATGAATGCATTATATATTAAGTAACCTATTTCACAAACTCCATTTTAGTTTGAATAAATTGGCTTCTAATTTAGCAAGACCAAATCTAGAGTTAGTATCTTTTCCTTTTATTTCTTTACCTTTTTTTTTTTTTTTTTCTTCTACGGTACGTAGCTTTAGGATGTTAGATAAGAGCCTTCTGAAAGTGAAAACAGTAAATATGCACTAAATAAGGAACAGCTTGCTCTGGAGTCTGAATTCTCTAGCCTAATGTCGATCCACTGAGTTGCCCCGTTTCTCTCTGCTCAGCTGGACCACGGGTTTACCATCAAGAGATCAGGGTCTTTGGACTACTACCAACAACCAGGAATGTATTGGATAAGGTATGAGATGGTGCAGCGCCAACAGTCAGTGTTTCCATGGCAACGTGCTGGCAGTCTCCATTAACCAGTTCCTTCAGTGGATAAACATGCTTTTTGATTTGTTATCGGGTCCATATGCTGCTTTATCAGTTTCGTTTTAATCTTGATTGAGATGCCACACCCCTTCATTCCCTTTCTTCACCCATTCCTCACACCCACATTGCCAGCTTTCTCTTCATCGCACATGCTCAATATCAATCTCCCCTATAGTTAAAAGGACAATGTATATAGAAAATCTACCAGATATGCTGAAGTACGCACCCTCCCCCTCCTTATGCTTGTTAAGGCATCTGCTTCCCCTGCACTCCTGTTTCAAAACACATGGAGTAGCAACAGGCTCTCAGCATATATTTTCCTCTTTTTCCATGCTAGATATGGAGCTATATACTGTCATTTTAAACCCACTAAACACAATCCTTACCTTAGATTGAACAATGCATTTACATAACGCGGGCTGTAGAAACTCTCCCAAGTTCACTGAAATACAATGCATTGTATGTGCTGGTAAGCTTGTGTTTCTAACAATGCATTCCTTCTCCTTTCTTTTTAAAACCCTTCTGATACCTATTTATTTTGATTTGATTTTTTTTCAAATATTGCATGAGTCTTTTGACTATATTTTTCTTCATTGTGTAACTGTGCCAGGGTTGTCGTTAGCTGGCTTAACCTGTATGATAAAATGGGTCTCTGGGAGGGAGGGTCTTATTCTGCAGCAGGGGCAAGGAGGGATCCAGGTCTGATAGCCCACGAAAGGCCCACACACATTCTCAATAAATCCAGAGTCTTGGAATTTCCATCAAGTGGTTACTTGCTGTCTTTTTTCTTTCTTATTACTCACAAGACCTACATTTAGAGCTGGAGAAATTTTTATAAGTTTCTTGTGAAACTTGCATTTTCTAACACTGCCTTAAAAAATTTGTCTGTGAGAGATTTGTAAAAACTCAGCAAATCAACCACATTAGCAAAACAGCAGAGATGGTCACTGCAAATGTTTCCAGTAAAGTATAAGTCTCACTCTGGATCATTTCACCGAGTGCATGGATTGGGCTACAGCACGCTTTCCATAAAACCTAACAGTTCCCTGCGCGCACACTGAGGCCTAAGTAGTTTCAGATATGGATGTTCTGGGGAAAGAAAAAAAAAGAAAACAAACCCAAAAACAAAACTAAGCCTATTTTTCAGGCAAAAAGTAGAAAAATAGTTCCAATCCATCAGTTGAACGCTGGCTAGCAAAAATTGAGAAAGACTTTCACTCCAAGTCTCGGAGTGTGCAGCAGTACCTGTAATTCATCTAATTCCGGCTTACTGGACTTGTGGTAGTGGCTATAAACCTACCATGACCTGTGAGGGCACAGCAAAACCTGCTTGATCTGTCTTGTCACTTGGCATCATGCTTCACAGGTTGCAGCCCTGACGGCCGCCCAGCATCTGTGCTTCTTGGTTTGAAGAAGGAGTGCCCAGTTTTAGCTCTCTGTGTGTTTCATAGCATTAGAGAAATTTGTCTTTTCTGCTTAAGAAAGGAAAGATGGCATTTTGTGTCAAGCTGGGCTTTGACAAAGAGTTGCAAATTCAATGCCTCCTCTGTGAAATGGGGGGAAGCTCGCATGAGCTCTATTTATCTTCCTGTTTACTATACACAATGTTTTGATGTTTTAAAACTCCACCTTAAGGGGGAGCAGGCCACGAGAAAAAGAGTCTGTGAAAAAAGTGAGCATCTCCTCAGACTGGCCTTGACTCAGTTTAACTGCTTTGCCTAGGTTTTGAAACAAACCATATGCATTTTGAGGACGTAGGGGGAAGGGTCTAATTCTGCAACTTGGTAAATAAATAAAGCTATAAAAAAAAAAAAAGGGCCATTTGACTAAAGCATTGCATGGCCATCAGCATACAAAATGACACATCCTTGAATAATGGGCTGGAGCAGATGGGCGATAATCTCTCTTATTCATACATAAACTGCTCTGTTTTCCAGCTGGGGGCAGTAACAACAATGTTTATAATTAGGGCTTTCTAAACTGAGCACCTAGTGTGGAAAGGCAAACTGGGAGAGCAGGGCTTCTAGGCGTAGATGTTTAATTAGGAAATCCGCTAGGAGGGGATACCTCTGACCAAGCACTGCTGTGTGTTTGGGCCTCTCTCATCTCCCAGAAACACAAAACTGCTCTGGTGACCAGCATTTTAGTCTAAATAAAACCATTTTGATGTAGAAAGTGTTTACTTTTTAATAGCGAAGATGCAAAGCATATGAAAAGGTTCATCAATTCCCATCTATAAAACAGATAATTCAGCACAGCCCTATGAAAATTAACTTGAATTCACAAGTAGAGCAAAAAAATGAAAGCAGGTCCCACAGAAAATGTAATGCTTCCTTTGTTAGTGTTAAGCCATACGTTTCTTCTGCACTCCTCTTTTTGTTTTCATCCCCAGTTTCTAGCAGTTTTCTAAAATACTTTTTGAATGGCACTATTTCCTCCTTCAATAACCAGAAAACATTCTTCTTCCTCTGCCGAGAAGATTTTGCTTTTCAGAGTCCTTCAAATTCTACTTTTCTGATCACTCATTCAGCATACTTTTATTCCCTTTCAGTAGGATAATATGTACAGAAATTACATGATTTTTTTGAGGTACTAAAATAGGAGAAACCTTATGTACAGTAGCAATTATTGTAGCAGGTATGAGCTATAGTGCCCGGAAAATTTTAGATGGTTTCTTGAATATGAGGATCAGGAAAAAACACAGGGGACCAATCAGTAAAATCATTTGGACTCCAAAGTAATACACGGTTTAAAAGCAACCCACCTAATGATGTTGGGACATCAGCCCTGCAATTAAAGGTGCAGAAAAGGCGAAAGCAGCATCAGTAGGGGACAAGACCTGGAGGTCCCAGTTAAAACCCTGAAGTTTGGGCTGGTCCAGAATATCAATAGAAAACCAGAATGATTGTATCTAACATAAAATATTAGAAGAAAATATTAGTATATGTAGCATTATATATAACACCAGAATAAAAAGTTAGGGTATTTTCTGTATATCCACAGACATTGTAGAAAAGCTAAATAGGCAAAATAAAACCCAGGAAATGTATGGGAAAGTCATTAATGATCTATCTATGTAATGATAATAGAAAGGAGATAAACTGCATTAGATGCTTAAGAAAATCATCAATCCAGTCAATATTGAATTAATAAAATACTGGATTTTTAAAATACAGTTCTCACTTTCACAGTTGAAAATATATCTGAATAGCTTATTTTCAAACCCAGAGTTCCATCCTCTGTGTTTGGTTCCTAATTCACATTACTTTGCATCTGTTGAGTTACTTACACCTGTCCCAGGCGGATACAGTACACTTTCAAGTCAAAAGTTACAGCCAGACGTCTTGATGATGGGACAAGGAAGTTGGGAATTAGGCTTGCTATGTGTAAAGTGCCATTTTTAATACCATAAAACCCTCTTTAAACTGTATTTGGTAAATACAGGCAAATATCTAAAATCATTTAAAATCTCTTTTCCTGCTCCTTGACTAAAAAACCCACAACTGATTTACAAACTAGAAATAAAATTCACTCATGCAAACAACTTGGCACTGAGTCTCCTTCACATATAATTGAAACCAGCTGAGGAATTGTGTCTCTAAAAATGGGGGATGTCAAAGAGTAAACACAAACTTAAATATAGCAATATGGATTCAGCAGTTATGTCTGTAGAATACATGTCTTTGTGTTCACTCACCAATACAGTACTAACCATATATCAAATTGATTTGGTTTTCTTTCTGTTTTACTTTCATTTTAGCTAAATATCATGTCAGAAGTTACATGGTGTGCTAAAGCACTGGCCTTTTGTATTTGGAGGTCTAGGTTCAAATCCACTCGATTAATTTATCCCCTCGATGTGGTCATTTGCACGTCTCCAAATCACCGTGTAACTTGACTTAGCTATACCTTCTGCCTGAGGGACTAAAAATAACATGAATGTCTCACTCCTGGACTGAGGTGCTTTGCTAAGTTTGAAGTATTCTCAAAAAGGTGTCTTGATTCATGAATCAATCACACACACATATATGTATATATATATTATTTATACATATATATATATATAGCCTGAGAAACCCATGGAAAAGAAATTAAAAAAAAGATGAGACTGAAGGGCTGCCTGGCTTGTGCCATGAGCAATGTTTAATGGTCATTTTTACAGCAGGGAAACCTGACATTACATATCTCAGTGTATAGAGGTCACTAGTCAGAACTGTAAGGAAATAAGACAAACTTATCTAGGTGTGAACAATTAAATTTTTGCAGACACATACATGTATATAAAAGAATGTACTGGAAGAAAAATACTGGTGTTTCAATACATATGTTCATGTAATTCCACACACTAAACAAAGCATCATGAAAATTGCTAACAAATTGCAAATATGCTCCGGCAGAATAAAAGCAAGTGAAAGGAAGAGTTTCTTAGATTAATGCATGAACAGCTGCATCCCCAGTTTAGTCTCCTGCCTGGTATGAATAATGGATGGACTAAGAGGCAAAATGCACAATAATGTTCTTTTATTAATGAAACTAATATCTATCTATATTTGGTGGCCAGCAGTAAATTAAGACAAGTGAAAAGAATAACAGTCACTGCTCACTTTCATAAAATGCAGTTACTCTAATTCAGTAATTACTGACCTGACAGAAAATATCAGCCCACAGCTAAAATAAGGCTCTTCCTGCTGCAAATGCAACACATATATCAAAGCAGCTGTAGTTTTTTAATATCTGTTCATAAGCACACAGTTCAGTGTTTTCAAAATAAAGAAAACTAATTTACGCGGCTCCGGATTCCTGTAACATCAAGTGGTAGAAATCAGGATTAAGACACTCCTTAAAGAAAAATCCTGGAAAAATACTAACTGCACCTTAGTATACAGGTGACAGAAACAACTATTTTAAAATAATGCTCTGTTTCTTCAAATGAAATGCATTTCAAAAATGGCTTGTTAACCATTTGGTAGTGGGTGTCCGGATTACTAAATGTTGATGCAAAATACATTAATGCTTGATGAAATACTTCAGACCCAGCAGCACCAAACTATTAGAGGCAATCCACTTGTCTGCTGCTGAGTAAGAAGCTCTACCTTTCATCATATGGATTGCAGGATATATTGAACAAGAATGCTATCCTTACATTTTAGTTGCCATTACAGTCATACAGTGCTCAAAGTTCTCACTCTGTAACCTCAAGCCAGGAAAAATAAAACATCGAAATGTGACAATGGAAATCTGGGTTTTGCAGATCTGTGAAGCATAAGTGCAGTTCAGATCCTCTTATTATTTATTGAAAGGGTAGCTTGAAGTAGAAATGCCCTGGCAATCCATAGTGTACTGGTTCATGCACCAGCAATCCACCAGATGAACAGCAGGTGAAAGAATACATCTCTTAAACCAAGGCAATGGGTATGAGAGGCCTTTGTTACAAAAGCATCAATGATAATGAAAAAGCTGATTTTTGGAATATCCCCACATGCACAAGAGAGTACAGTAGGTGAACATTGCACTTAAAACGCGCATGCAGTCAATAAGTTCGATTCCTTTATGGGCCATTCACTTAAGACAGCTGGACTTGTGAGTCCTTTTCAACTCAGAATGTTCTGGGAAATCTGGGAAATGCTCAAATATATGTATCTATCTTACCATCTTCTCTGCATTCATGCTTGATCTATCGTATTTTGAAATTCTTTGGAGGTAAAAAATAACCCTAACATCATTAAATGAAAAATTTCACTTCTGCAGAATGCAGAGTGGCAATATCATCCAGCAGTGTATTAGACATGGGAAGTGTCAAGCTTCTTTTTAACATTAGGAAAAATAAGCCTGTTTCTGCAAGTCTCATAGGCCCTGACCACTCTGTCTGTGGCCAGAAGTGCCCCTTTTAGTAGTTCTGACATATTAAACACTAAATATTAGAGTATGACGTGCGTGATTTTGCTTTCACTACATTAATACTGACTTTGCCTCTCTGTGACTTTATACATTTTTATTCGATAAGCTCTTTGGGTGAGAAAGGCTCTGAATGTCTCTCATCCCAGGAGAGTAACTGCAATAATTCCCCTTTACAAAGGGGCATACAAACCTCTTTACAAAGACTAATTAGATCAAATCCAGGGGTAAGTTTGGATGAAAATGTAAAGAAAAACACAGTCAAAAAATATCTCACAAAGTTTCTGAAGGGTTAGGAAGCCAGAAATATTTGGTCCTACAAACTACAGCAGCCTAAGGTGCTAGATTAGGTGAGACCATCAGGGTTATTTTGTTTAACATTTTTTATTATTAAGCAAGGGAGTGCCTTTATGTATATTCAAACAAATAGATTTAAAGCAAAGTCTCTAAAGCTTTCACAACATTTCATTAGAAAGCTAATATCTTGGGGCTTATTTTTAAAGACATCTTTAAAAAGGTGTCCTGATGTTTAGTCATTTTTTATCCTTTATAAAAAGCAATATCCTCAGCTAAATTTCAAAAAAATTTTCCTATACATTTTCTTCTGTGTAACATATCTAATTTTAAATAACTTCAGATTTTACATATACATTTGTCATTCTCATATAGCAGGTTTTAAAAATAAATTTTGAATTTAATACAATTATTTTTATTTATTCAACCAGAAATGTTTGAATTTCTCAGGGGAAAATATCTATTACCACAGGATGATGTGATGTGGCTTAAACTTTAGGTAAATGCTTATTTCCTGTAAATGTTAAAAAAAAATATTTTAAATGGAAATCTGTATTTTATAGAGTGGTAATATATGCCATTCTTTTCAATTTTCACACAGAATTACATACTGTATGCAGTATATTCACTGTGTGTAAATGATATAGGTATTCTTCTGTTTCACATTAAAAATAATCAAAAACTGAATTGGTTCAAGCTTAAGAAATGTAGAAGGCATTGAAAATACTGATTAGAGATCTTAACCAAAAGATAAGCAGTAAACAAAGACATGTTTGGCAGATGAAAAGTGTTGGATTTTGTAGCAATTATTATTTAAAATATGGAGATGAACTTAACAAAGTTTATTATTTTAGTAGTACCGTATAAGTTCTAGACACAAAAATAATAGTTTATCAATTTAGCCTGACTAAATCCATTTGCTGTAGTAGTTCTGTACTCCTGCCCATCCTTCTGTCTCTGTTACATCAGTATTGAGTGCTGGTTGCATTATTTGAAAGTGTGGATTGCTATAATGCTATTCTGCACCATTATGATGGATTTAGTTTTCATTTTATCCTCAAAAATATGTTAGCTATAAATATATTTCTGCTCTCCTATGAGGCTCACATTGTAACTTGGTAAATTTTCTAGAGACATCGATCATGCATATCTCAAGAGAACACAATAAATCCTTTGAAGTAGAATAACCTTTTGGCTGCAATCTTTTAAATAGGTTTTCATTATAGGGACAAATTTTACAAGCCTTATCAGTGAAACCTGTTCAGTTCTCAAAGTTATCTTTGTCTCCCGTGCCATGATTTGATACGTGGTTGCATTTTGTATGTCATCTTACTAGACACCTGCCTTTTCCCATTTTGCTTTTTCCAAAACAGTCACAGGTCATGATTTAAGAAGGTAGCCCTGCTTCAGAAGGCAGCTAACCCTGTGTCAGAGTGCTCGTGCTGAATCAAGGCCATCCTGTTGAACTTAGAATTTTACAGTGATTTCAGAGACTGCAGTCTAACATCCCATAATCAAGAAAATGGCAAAACCCAGTCCCATGCTTGAAATTGTTAGTTAAACTAGGGCTGACCTTACTTGGGTTGCAGATTGACCTTGTAAATGTGCCAGAAAAGAAGAAGAAAGAATGTGGCTAGAAGTCATAGCTGTCTTATTAAGATTTGGGTTCTTAATAGTGGCAGAATGATCAAAAAGTAAAGCCCATGAAGTAAACCTTCTTTTCTCCCATTCCTAGATACCTTATATAGCCATATATAAAGTTAGCAGAGTATTTAATTTGGTAGACCTTGGTTAACGGGAAGAGACAGCATGGTCAGGCTAAATGGGTCTTTCCGTCACAGCTCTTCAGCGTTCTCCCTAAGAACATCCATTGAGCAGCATGATGTGTCAGGGAGCTGGGCTAGCTCCCTTTGGTGTTTGTTTTTCTCTCTTGTCTGACAACTCCATCACAATCCATCTTTGTTAGATGATTGCACTGACTTGAACACGGATGAGTGTGTATCAGCCTTCATTAGGTCAAATCAAAGACAAGCATACATCTCTGCCTTGTCTACAGAAACAGATTTATACTTTGAGAAGTGTGGGGGAAGGTCAGTTGGTATTTGGCTTGAAATTTGAATCTGTTAAAGGATGAAATTAATAGCATCCAGAAGTAGAACATATGGCATTCATATATATGGCACTGTATCTGCTTGATGATGTCACACTACCTCTTAAGGTTTGGGAAATGCACTTTTTAAAGCATTTAGCTGTGTTGTGGGCTCAGCCTTTCAGACCTGACTGAGACAGAAGAGGTTTAATTTGGTCTGAACATTTATTATCCCTGGTATTTGCGGGCCACATAAAACCTCATGGTTTTCATTACCTTTGCATTTCACACACAGCCTAATTTCATTTATTCTTATTTTATGCCCCTGCCAGACCACCGCTCTTGATAAGGAGAGGCAGGTTTTCCGACGAAGACGCAACCAGGATGTGAGGGGACGTTATAAGGCACAGCAAGCTCCACCTGAACTCAACTCCGAATCGGAAGATTATTCACCAAGTTCATCTGAGACTGTTCGCTCACCTAACTCACCCTTTTAATAAAACACTTTTACTCAAAAGTCTTGGCTTTAACCCTTTGAGACCCTGAAACTTCTTCAGACCTGTGTGGAATGATTACAACTGATCTATCCAGTGGTATACGCTGGGATGGGGGAACACAAAAGGGTGCTCACAGAATCTTTGTAAGAATAATTTCCTAATTGATTGAAATACTTGTTCTCTGTTTAGATTGCAACTTGCTGCTAATATGATCCTCAAAGGGTTAAGGCTATTTTGCTTTTTTATTTAAAGATAGAAGCAGTGAATGTTTTCATCAGTGGAGCTAGGAACTGCAGTATGTAATTTTAGCACATGTTAACCCTCTGAGTAAACAATCAACTTAAATTTTGACAACCCACATTAGGGTTTTATTCTGGCTTTTTTGCTTTTATACGCACATATCTTTTATAGTATCCTGAAGTTCCTTGCCTGTTTCTGGTCAGAAATATATCAAATGTACCGTTGCTTAGGAGTTACAGATATAGGCTTAAAAATTAAAATAAAATTAAACAAATGGTATCTTCTATAGCAGCTCATTCTAAACCTGCATTGTACTTCCACGCGGAGTGACTGTTATTGGAAGACATTATGCAAGCTAAATGGGAAATTCAGTTTAGGACATCCTTGTGGTTTACAGAAGGTGACATGATGATGGCCACAAAAGGTTGCTTCCATATAGTTTGCTCCTAATGACAATGTCGAGTCTTGGAAAGTGGCTTGAGGACACGTTCTGTCATATAATAGTATGTAATGATCTAGTTGAGAAGTTCCTGATTCCTTTGTGTCACATTCGGAAATGTACAGGCATCCTCTCAGCACAACCTGGTTATTCCAGCAGAGTCATTTTAAAGGATTAACACTGATGAATGGAAGAACTACCCTTAAAATAGCTAGAGTACTTCTAAATCAGGGAAAATACAAGTCATTTAACATATATATGTAAACCCTAAATTGAATTAGCAGAAGTTTTGTGTTAGAATGGAGAAACTAAAAATGATTCACCAGTTCTATTTGTAATATTTAATAAAATGGGCATTTACACAGAGTATATATGTTTCTAATTTGTGAAAACCTCAACAGAGCTTTTTATTTGACCATTATCCTAAAGTTGACTTCTACAAAAATACTACACTGTGTAGACTTTTGCTTCAGATCTGATAATTTGAAAAAAAAACAAAAAAAATTATGTGGCTCAGAATTTCATTTGAATGAAAAAGGCAACTTTCAAAATCATGTTCTAAAATAAAAAATAACATTGCGAAATTTCTAGTTGCTCTTATTACTCATATAAAATGGAATTTTTCTCCTCTAAAGTTAAAGTTTTCTCATAGTGTTTTTTAAAAGTCACATAAATGTAGTTTCCTCTCTCTCTTTCTTTCTTCCTTTCATATCATACAGCTCAAAGTATCAATATGCTGCCCAAAATGATATGCAGTTTTTCTGATCTTTCTGGGAAGCATAAATAAATTTGCAGGAACAAGGCTAGTTGACCACAGTATTGTTCCCATTCTGAGTTGTTTGCTCATGGAACTGTCCATATGGCAGAAAATGTGTACCTGCAACTTGTTGGAGCTAGTGTAAAGCTCTTTTGCACTTCTAGTTGGAACTATCTAGTTGAAAGTTGAATTGTATTTCAAGAAACACTGGAATTCTGTTTTTCCATCCTACAAAATGCGTCTTTCACTACCTCAGACATGAAAATTTATATATTAAAAACTTGGAATATTCTAAACACAGGAATTTCATCTTGTGAACCTTCACACAAATGGTACAAGTAGTTAACATTTCTTTTTCTTTTTTAATTCACCCAATATTAAAAATCTAGAAGTGAGATACTTCTCCAGGCTTCCTTGGTAATAAGAGAAACGAACATGCCAGGTTTGATTCATCTCACCTGCCGTGGGCATGCATTTTAGGCAGGACTCATGTTTTGACAAACCAATTGGTCTCACTACATTGACTGTAGACGGAACTGCTGGTGGAAGCTTACAGCAGACACCAAGTTTCAGGTTATGAGTTTAGTGGAAAGTCATCTAAGTCATCAGGAATGTATGTCCATGGGCAGAAGGCCTGTGCATGGCCTCGGTTACTCCGTCTGGAACCTGAGTAACAACATCTTAACCCAAATGAAGCAGATAAGCGCCTTGTTGGAGAATTCCACTGGGGCAGAAGGTGAAGGGAACAAGGAACTGCCACACAAATGGTCTAAGATTTTAGGTTTTGGGAAAGGGCTGCATCTGTGTCAGATCCTTGACTGTGACCATCCAACCCTAGTCACATTGAAGAGATAAGTAAATGGGGCACAGCCACTGCCATTATAATGTTAATGGTTGTAATTAGGTAACATTTGGATAGAACAGGGATTATTTTTTCCATAGAATCAAACCGTCAGCCAAGGTAAAGCCTTCCTTGCCACTTACCTACACTAATTTGCAGTAGGACAGGATCTGGCACACATTTTTCCAGCGCTGGTCTTCCTACATTATATCACAGCCTTCCCTTTAGAAGAGATACAATTCAGCCATGTAATGCAAGACATACATGTGGTAATAAAAAAACGTCCATTAATACCACATGCTCCTTGACTATTGTGAAAATTTGGCAGCCTTAAAGCAAAGGATGATGTTCATTCTTCTTAATTAGAGAGGGAAGTCAGGAGAAAAAAAAATATAAAAATATGCTTCACCTTATGCAGGAGAAATATTATTCAAAAGGCCATCTGGGATTTTCCTATCACCTTTGCTTTGCTTTGGAATACAGGATTATCATTAAAATAAGATGTTTGGCTCCTTCATCTTACACCATCTTG
Organism: Lophotriccus pileatus; assembly: GCA_035583135.1. Classification (NCBI taxonomy): domain Eukaryota; kingdom Metazoa; phylum Chordata; class Aves; order Passeriformes; family Tyrannidae; genus Lophotriccus; species Lophotriccus pileatus. The sequence continues at coordinate 49,062,890 of JAWWES010000001.1, read as the reverse complement.
TACTACTTAAAATGTATGTAAAAAAAATACTAGATCCCGAAAATCCTACGGATACCCCATATCTTATATGTTTCTGATCTTTAGTTCATGTTTTATGAACATAACTATAAAAATATTTTTAAAGTTATTTTTAGGTCTGTGAGGGACTGGATTTTGAAATGTTGATAGCTTGTTTAAGGCTTCAGGAAAAGATATTTGAATATTTGAACTGTTTTAAAGGACTTGGCAATCATGGGTTTGAATATATCCATATACTTATATATATTTTTTAATATAACCATATATATGTATATGTATGCATGGTTTCATGGAAGTAATAATGGCTTAGGCTTGTTTGGCAGTGATTGCCCTTTCTTTCAATCTAACCTCTGAATTCCTGAGGGTAAGTGAAGGCAGAATATGTGGCCCCAAAAAATATTTGAAACACCAATGAAAAAAAGAAATCAAACATAATAGACTATTTCTAATGTGATAATCTGGGAGAGTACATAAGACACTGTGGTCATTTTACTCTAATATGTACCAGTCCTTCTGACTTCTTTCTTCACTGCCCTTTTGAATTTTTAATCATTGCATTGCTGCTAAATGTGACAATAATTTCTTTTTTTAATGCTTATTATGTATACAAGGCCAGCTTCCTCCCACCAAGCCTGTGTAGTTAGCAGAGACGGATGGCATTTGTGGTAGGCACCATCTATCACCAAGGAGATGGAGAGGAACACTTCCAAAGGGTGATTCAGGTCATCTAATATTTTGTCTCTGGAGATGCCTGACAGTCTGATCTTAGTATGAACAAGAAAGTAGACCAGGATCACTTCCAGCTTAATACCTCTCAATTAAAAATAAGCAGGGATAACATGGACTCCAACCTAAGTGCAATATTCTAGTGAGCTTACATGCAGTAAGTAAATTTTGATGTGAAAATATAATGATGATAGCACAGGATTGGTTGAACGGTGGTGAGCTGGGAGTTGTTTTATCTAATTTCATCCATCTAGGAGTTAAGCATCTAATCTAGGGCAATAATCTAAATTTCACTTATAGATGCTAGAGACTGGCTTCTCTAATGAATAATTAAAGTTCTATGATGGATTATTCATTTACAAGATGATGGGCTTAGCCTAAGTATATTTAGAACATGATTTATTAAGCCATGATGTATAAATTAGTATTTCTGAAAGTTACAATTTTCATAGCATTATTATACAAAAAATCCAGAATACTATGGTTCTACTCAGAGGGTTAACAGAAAAGCACTAGGCATGCTGATTACATTGGTGTATCCAAACTGCTTTGCTTTTTTAGCCGGTGTTTGCTGATTTTTTCAGAAAATTCTTGAAAAATTTCAAGTTTGAAATAATTTAAGTGTTGTTGTTTAAGGAATTTCTATAACCAAATTAATCTTATTTTTAGCTCAACTTATCACAGGAATAATATGTATCATTGATGCAGTGTAAGTCTGTAGTTATCAATTTTATTAATTCCACAAGTGATTCCAGAAATCTCTCTTTTTTTAAGTACTTACTATAGAGCTTACAATGGTGGCATAGGTGACTGAGACTGTCTTTCTTATTGGTAAACAAACAATATTGTAATTTCAAGAAAGTCCTAAGAATCAGCTTTTCAGTTTGGTAGTGTACTAGTTAGCGGAAAGCTATCTCATTACATGCATTGTGTAAATCATCTTTGTAGATGAAGATTGTTCATATTAATGAACACATTCTTTTTCCTTGACATTGTAGCAGAAACTGTTTACTTGTTAAAGAACAACCAATACATTAATTTGCTTCAGACTGTTAGAGGGGAAAGTGAGATTCCAGTCATTGACAATGTTATTGCGTTACAGTAGCCCTCATCTAATTTAAATGTGGTGCATACTACAATAAGGAAAGCCAAACCTGTGAATAAACTCCTGAAAAAGCCTGGTGGGTCTTTATTCAGTTGGGTGCTCGCATACAGTAGCATGTGACAGAAGGAAGGCTTTCAAGAATTTTTGAAATGAAAGCGATATATCCACAAATAAGAGCTAAACTGCAATCCTTTCCCTATGGGGCATATATGCTTGAAAAGAAAAAAAATAAAGAAAAGAAAAATTGGCTCTGAGGTTTGCAGTGCTACTATATTACCACAGGGCAAGTACATTAAATCATTGTTATTTGCTAGCCTGGGGTATATGTTAGAAAATGGCATCTTTTTTATTTAGTTTAGATTGTGGGCAGGGAGAGCTTTCCTAATATTATTGCAGTGCTTGCTAGTGCTGCCATGGTTAAGGCTGAGTTAGTATGTCCATTATAAACTCTTAGTCTCAAAGGTTTTTAATTTGATTGTAAAAATTTGCTTCAGGCAGAAACTTGGCATACAGTTTTTCAGCTCAGAGTGATTCTTTTCCTAAAATATGAGAGAAATCAACTTGACCTCTTCAACATTTATTTTCTAAGTGTACACAAACATTCACAGACACAAAGGTGGTTTTTATGCAGCTCATTTCAGACGAGTTGCATTTTCAAGCATATCTTGCAGGTTTTAACTACAAAGGTGACAGCTCAGAACTTTTGGGCATTTTGAAAACCAGGGGGAAAACTCAGTGATCAAGAGCAAAAATGTTCCACATGTGGGAGAGTTTTATTTTGACGTGACAAGCATTTAAAGTTTGCCCAGTAATGGGTATGTATACACCCTACTGAGTGTTTATGTAATTCCTAAACCCATTAGTTTAACTCATTCCATGTAGAAAATGCTAAATGTGAATATGCTGAATTTCCCTGTAAGACTGAGTAATGAAGCAGTTTTGTTCTGTGTTTTATAGTAACACCATGGACATAGCTGACAAGACATCAGCGAAAAGGGTCCACAAAGAGAAGAATCAAAGGGACATGTTTTTTCTTAAGGGAAAAAAAATGGTCTGAATAAGACAGAGTTGAAAGCTCACACTGAATAAGAGGGGTATTTAAAGCAACTTAAAAAGCATAAGTATGGAATCATTTGAAAACCATAAAAGTGCAAGGGAGCAACACAGTGTAGTGAATTCATGCATGGACCTAATCACAAACTAAGCTGGAGCAAATTTACAGCTACAAACAGGCATAATTAATACACAACTCAAACACACCCAGTGGCAGATGGAATTGAAACCCTAGTTCTTTTAGCAAACGTAAGGCAGACCTCTTCCTCATATATTCACTAAATGAGACCGTGTGTAGCTATTTGAAGTAGTTTTGCATACAGGCTAGTGGGGAAATTAGGTGTTTAAAAAATGGCTGCAAATTAACTGTTTTTAGTAGCAATTCTGCAGCACGCTTCTACCTCAGTGGGTCCTTTGGGAAATGACAGTTTTCAAAAAGTGATGTCTATGCATTTTATACTTGTCTGCATATATACTTGGATAGCCCATGCCAAATGGCTTCAGTAAGAATTGAGTTGTTATATTGAGGCTTCGTGTTACCTGCAGTTTTTTGCAGCAGAGGCCAGAGGAAGGGACAAAGTGTCCATGAAATAAAGAATTTGTGGATTGACCTACCTGTAATGGAGACATCTTCCTAATCCTTCTTGGTAATTGACTTGAGTGATAAACCACAGTGCTCAGTCATGTCCGCAAATATTCTCTGTACCTAAGTACAGAGGGGACACAGGATAGAGTTGTGCCGTTTTCTAGGCACCTGCTTACAGTGCTGCACATTTTGTCAAGCCATGTGTAAATATCAGATGGGGAAAATAACTGTTTACACCAAATGATAGAGCTAGAAAAAACATATAGGAAGTGATTAGCCATGACAAATGTAGACTGACCTTTGGAAGATGGTTTCCGACCAACTGTCAGATTTTTGAGAGTTTTTCCAATAGAACCATTGGAACCAAGAAGCTCTAATTTATTTTTAGGTGCAACTTGATCCAGTCATGGGAAACTTGCCTCTTGAGGTGTTTCTGATACATGCTCAAATGTGTGTCCATTTGTAGGAAGACTCTGGAATCAGAAAGCCAAAAGATACCTTTATTTCTATGTATCTAATGGATTTTAAGGTTAGTGATGAGTTATTCAAACACATCTAATTTTAAGTGTCTGGATTAAAAAAAAAACACAATGATGAAAAAGAAGTTTAGCTTACTTGTCTGGAGTTACTCTTAGGAAGAGCTGACATTACTACCATGGCTATTACTGCTGCTGCTATTATTATAATGTTTCTATTACCACTACCACTCTTGCTGTTCAGAGGCAATTATTTTTTTTTGACCTACACTTCTCCATTAGTTGCCTGGAATGCTTCAAACTTGTTAATAAGACCAGAAGGGTCTGATATGAATAAAAGCACCTATAAATTTATTTTCTTTTCAAACAGCTATTGAATCTGGGGCTCATCATATGGTGAGAGTTTGAGAACTCGAAAGAAAGATATTGGTAAATTGAAAGAGGATTATTTGTAAGGTATAAATACAATGTCCAAGGGAATTCCTGGTGCTGTGTCTTGCAAAGGAGAATAACACATTTTTTTCCTCTTCTGAAAATACAAGCATGTAGGAAAAGGCAAATAAACATTTAAAATATGAACTTCTGGCAATTTGGTGTTTATCATTAATCGCAACTAGGTAGACTCTTTGTGAAATTGCTTCACTGTAATAGGGAGTTAGAATTTAGGGTAGATAACATCAGATCTTGACAACTTTTGCCATTGATAGTTAAAGGGAGAGAGGAATCGAATTGACTGACTGATGCTAAAACAAGAAGCACTTCAGGAGAGGCATTTCCAGAGAGAGTTGATGGGAAAAAGAAGGGAGGAGGATGAGTTTGGAGTAATTTGTGCTGATCTTCGGTGTCTTATCTGAGGGGGAAAAATTAACTGGTACAAGGTTAACCTATTTCTAATTTTATTAAGGAATTAATAATAAGCTTTTATATTCTGCCTGAAAGGAAACTGTTGAAGGGTTACTTCAGTGTGAAATTAAATAGCACTTTTCTCATGCATACTAAAAAACCATCTAAGTAGTGGCCTTTAAACAAATTTCTTAATTATTTCAGTTTAGAAAAATTTTCATTTCATTTGAAAAGTAAGAAACTTAGGAATTGCTATGTGGTTTGAATGGCATAGATAAATCTCTAATTTTCAAGGTACTAATTAAATCATTTTTATATGGTACATATTCATGCAAAAATAAGGAGGGAAGCTAAATGGGATTTTTCAAAATGTGAAAGAACAGAAATGAGATCTGATATTATCATCTTAATATTTGAGCTAAGTTTTTAAGTTACTGTTTACTTTTATGAAAAGTATTTGCTCTAAGTAGGTAATAGAAGAGTAGAAAAGGAAAAATCACTTAATACTTCAGCTCTAGTCTCAGCTTCTAATGACTTCATGATTCTTGAACAGAGATCATTACAATACATTTCAATTCAGTCATCACAAGCAAGCCACCGAGAAGTTAGTTCCAACTGCATTCCTGAGAAGCTGTGCACAGGCTTGAAAAATTAGTCATGCAGCCACATCCTAACTTTCCCACATAAGCCTCTGCACCAGAGTCTCGATGAGCATAGTTAAAAAAAAGAGGAAGTCATTATTCAGAAAATTCTCACTTCATGTGTTAATTTCCCAGCACAGGAGGTGAGTTTGGATAGACATATGGAAATAAAATATAGTAGTGGACTGAGAGGCTTTGTACCTAGTGCTCCACAACATTATATATATATGAATTCTCATGAGAAATGTGAATACTATTTTACTGTGGAAGCCTGCTAAATTCCACTAATGACTGGAAGTTTCATTGTAAATGGGTGGATTTTGGGAATTAGCAGATGAATGGAGAAATACAATAAAGGGCCAGAGGATAATACATTGCATCGTGTACTTTTTCATTTGTTCTGACAACTGATTTAGTTTTAATTTTGTACTTCATACATTATCAGCAAGTTTGCCAGAGTATAAAAGCTACAAGTAAGGAACTACAAGTAATATGAGATCCCACCAGGGCTCTGTGATTATTTTTGCTGAAAGGCAGGAAAAGTGCCATTTTATTTATTTGTGACACATGGCAAATGTTCCCAGAGAAATCACAAATCAAAGAATATTCTGAGTTAGAAGGGACCCACAAGGATCATCGAGTCCAACTTTTAAGTGAATGGTCTATGTTGATAAAAGCATGTATTTTATCCTACTCTCATTTACAAGTTAATAGTTTCTATTTAACCGCTGGTTCATGGAATGCTTCTTGATGCAGGAGATGGCTGCAGAACTAAAGAGTCTGTTGGAAGATATTTGTCTAGAACATTTTATTTTTTTTTTACACAGGGATTATAAGGTGTGTGTTACTTTCCCTTTTGGACTTAGTCTTCCCAAAAAGTTTGCCTTATTGGCAGCACAAGTTTTTGGCATACCAAAATGAAGGCTAGTGATTTGTTCGTACCATAATCCTTCATAAACCTTCACTATCCATCCCTTTCTCCTCTGCTTTTATCCAGACACCTACAGTCTCTCCAGGCCATTTGTTTCTTTCTCTTTCCTTCAATCCACTTATCTCGTGTGGTGCAGATACTGGACATCCATGTGTAAAACAGAGCAGAGAAACTGCTCCAGGGGAATAAAAAGCTTTACCCTGCATTACTTACCTGGTTCTATTCATTGCTCCCATACATCAGCATGCAAGCAAAAAGGATATAAAAAAAGTGATTGTTGCAGTGGGAAGACAGGACTACTTTCAACAGAAGTGGTGACTTAAATAGTACATGAAAGTAAGGGGTAAGGCCTCAAAAGTGTGTGTTGTGTCTGTCAGGATCAAGTTCTACACTGTTGGTCTTTATATCTGGATCTTTTGAAGAATTTTTATTTTGAATAAACTGAAAGAGTGGGAGGATGTAAAGAAATATTGTGATTATAAAAGAAGAAACTTTTGGGGGAAGTTGGGGCACAATCTTTTATGTTTAAACATTGCATACACTCAGTAAAACTGGGAATATGTGAAAAGGAGGCATCGTGTGTTGTCTCCAAATTACCTCCATGCTTTGTTTTTCCAGTGCTTTCTAAAGGACAATGATGGAAGACATGCAGAGGATCTATCTTGCAGTCTCTTGCTCCCATATGATAGACAACATACAGCTTTATTATTTGTTGCCACTTAACCTTCAATATGGGAAAAGGCAGTTGCTGTAAACCTTAAGCCTAGATGCTGCCCGGCTGTAGCTTCTTGCTCTGTCCCAGAGCTGCACTGCCTGGGCCATCTTTTCCACTTGTCATGGTGGAAGTAGAAAGCTAAACCCTTGCTTATTGTGTGCCAGCATTTGCACTGCTGGTCTCTGCCAGAAAACACCAATAGCCCTGGGGCTCCTCTGCACTGAACAGTCAGCAACAGCTTCTGCTCATGCCTGAAATACCATTTAGTCTTGATAAATGAAAGCCGGTGAAATCCTCTTTTTGAATGATACTCGAATCCATGATAATATTAGAAGACATGCTTCTGCCAAGCGATTAAAGAATGCAGCTACTGGTGCTGGTTTGTTGCCTCTGCACTGGCTGTGAGCACATGCCAGACAGTAAATGGGGCAGCAGACATCAGGCAGCAAACGGAAACCCTGTGGGCAGCTTGCAGATCAGTAGTACACAGTCATAACCAAGTCTTCCCTGGAAAGCAGTTGGGCTGGGGTTTTGCATTCATTTTTCTAAAGAGGAAACATGTTCAAAACTCCAGCTTGTCCTCTGTTACTTGTTTCAGTTATGTTCAGGGAAATGGGACTTTGAAAACATGAAAAAAAAAAAGAAAAAAGAGAAAATATTAGCAGCATTACATCAAAGAACAATCCAAGTCTTATCATGATTCTTCTGTTTGGGCAACAGACTGATAAGGAAGATAGGATCTAGATTATGTCCAGCTGCTCATTCTGAACTGCAAACAGGTTGCACTTCAGACAGAGAAATGACTTGAACAGAAATCTTGGTAATTCGTTATTTATTTCCTTTTATGTAATATGGAATTGGTATTGTTATTTAAGTGACATTGTCATGTAAATATACCATAATGTTTCAGGATACTCCTCAGATTGTTATCTGTTTATACAAGCTGTAGATAGGAGAAACAAAATACACAGGTAACAAATTTAGTAAATGACATTACAACTAGAAAGTTAAACTTCTGGTACTGAGACAATTGTCTGTTATGAGAGTTTACTGCATTTTTTATCAAAACCACAAATTTGCATGTATTTGAGCAGATATTGATGTCTGAAATATAGCAAGTTTAATTATGCAATATAGTGAAAATAGGACATATCTGGTCCAAGGCTTCTTAAATTACCTGCATTGAAGGAAATCGGTATATTCTTTTCTGTTAGACGCCTGGAAAGATAAATTCACTGACCCTGAAAATATAGCTCTTTTTATTCTTGGCCACATCCATAATCCTTCTTTCTTAACAGCTGAAAAGAAAATCATAATTAATATGCCACTAGAGAATTTTCATTATTTCTTCAGAATTACCTCTTAATTTACTGTATTAGCCTGATCAAATAATGAATTTGTCAGTTCCAATTTTTTCTTAAGAATATGAAATATCTCATTTTTGACCAGGCAATGCTAAATTAAACTGCAACTGGGGAAGGCATTTTGGCCTAGATTCCTTTTTTTAAAAATTTGTTCAAACTAGTTTCTTAATGCACACTTAATTATTGAAGGCTGCAGAGCCCCACAGGCCCTCTCCACCTGCTGACTTTGCAGCCACAGAGCTGGAAGAGAAGGACAGTGGACCACCAAGTGGTTCTCCCTGCACGGATAACCTCAACACAAAGAGAGGAAGCGTGTTGTAGACAATAATCCTGCTGCTATGGCACAGTAATTTGGTTGTTTACTGAAATGATGGGTTAAAGTGTCACTAGAAATGTGCAATCACATTCCTGCAGTAGTGGTCCCTTCAATTTGCTGAAGGAGGAGAAAACCCTGATTTTTTTTTTCCCACCATATAGGTCCAATTTCCTATGCATCAGTGGAGAACACTTCCCTCACTAGTGCATGACAGAAAAGGTTTCTGGTTTTCTGCATTCAGTTTTTGAGAACTGTGGTGGTGTTTTTGTTGTTGCTAAGAAAACACCTGTAGGTATTTAATTATAGTATTTTCTTTCAATTTGTCTGTAGCAAATTTCTCTTCTCATGTCAGGAGAAATTGACCATTGTTCTCTGCAGTCTTTCCCATTTAACCCAAATGGATCTATTAAGTAGCAAACTTACTGACTGCAGGTATTAGTGTGCTCAGTAGCCTAATTTGTGTAAAATATGCAGTGGTTGCCCTTAAAATGTCAACCTTTACCCTTTATAGTAGTTATACTTGGAAGGGAAACTTGTAGGTTGCTGCTTGCACTCAAGGTTGATGGTACCGTAATTCCCATAGGTTGAAATTTTCTGAGGCCATTGGAAAGGTTTAATGACCTTGTATTCCCTGTATGGGAATGCAAGACTGGCAGAAAGTGGCTTGTGCTGCCCTGAGGCTGCTGATAAAACCCTGAAAGAGGAACTCAGTCAATCTTTGGAGCTTGAGTGGGATGAAGACTGATATACATACATACATACATATATATATATATATATATATATGTATGAGATAGATGGAAAAATCCAAACCATAAATAACCATGTGGCAGTGAAATTCCTAGAGACCAGCAGTTCACAAATCAAGAGAACATATCCGGTGAGGAATGATGATCTGAAAAGGAGAGCAAAAACCTGACACACTGTGAACAAAGAAAGAGTTTCCTGACTGCAGGATTTCAGTGACTCATGGTCTAAATGGTTTGGCATGTCAGTAATCAGTGAGGGCCAGCCAGCTGCTCTGGTTGCAGAACATTTCACGCTGCATGAGCGTGCAAATGATGTAGTGATGGCAAAATGCAATACCATACTAAGGAGAGGAGGGGTCAGCTGGCTCGAGCGGACCACGCCAGCATAGGGGCTGTCCCAGCTCCCCCCTTTGAAGGACTAGACTTCCTGTTTTCTGCCTGATTTCCAAACCTGTGGATTTTTCTTTTAGGTCAAATGAAGAGACTGCTTGTGCTTTACTCTCCTGTCTGCAGGTCTGATCTGTGTTGAACCACAGGGTTATGATCTGCACACAGGAACCTCACTGCAGGCTGGCATGGTGGAAGCTGTGAAACACGTCAAATAAGTGAAGAGGTTTAGAAGTAAAACTGTGACAACCTCTGGTGAGCTTGTGCAGCTACCGGTGTCCAGAAACTATTCAACTTGCCCAAATCACAGGAGCAGCATGTGGCATCATCCAGCACTGGACTGGTGGAGAATTTTAAATCTCTGAAGCAGAACACAGATGTATTACAGCTCTTCAAAGAAGAAAGCAGGAAAATGAGCTGTCAGTTTGAGTAACCAAAGTTTATGAAATGGACAAGATCTGGTTTATTTGTTAATTTTTAGTTTGTGTGAGATGTTCTTTAGAGAGGCAGTGATGTGTGGGTGGCAACCAGCTCCTCCAGGAGGCTCTTCCAGTGAGCTGTAGGACACCTAGAAACAAGGAATCTGCTGAAACAGCAAGGAACAGACATGGTCCGAGCTAGAGGATGATGGAAAGACCATCTGGAGGAATGAAGAGGGCTGTGTAGAGTTTGCTACAATCAATAATCAGTGGAACTGGCTGAAGCGGAAACTGAGAGAAAGGACATGTCTGCAAGGATGCAGTTGGCAGGAGATGCATTAATATATCTTTTTATTTTGTTCTCTCTGGCGTAAACACTCTGAGCTTAAAATAAGATGGCTGGCCAATATCTGTGAAGTTCAAGGGCTCCTTCTGGGACTTTCTTCCTGAAAAGAGTAAGTTTTGATGGGGATAGCTCAACACTGCATCTGACTTGAGACAGTGACATTCAGGGAGACCTTGGTCCTTCTAAAAAGATTTGCTCATTTTCAAGCCCTTGTGCCCTTTCTCCTCTCTGCCACCCCCGCGATTGGATGTCACTGCCCAGTTCAGAGAGAGGAGAAGGAGGATGTTTCTTTGCTCTTCCATTTCTGAAACTAATGTGAAAATCAGTCAAAGGCAAAATTTTCAAGGCCTGTTCAGCCCAAGTACTTTCAGCTACAGCAAAGCACAAGAGGCATATGGGTGATGTTCATGGGCTGTGATGTGAAGAGAATAAATTCGGAGTACTTTTACAGAAACTATTTCACGGAAAAGGTAACAGAGGGAGAAAAAGGGAACCAAAATCATGAGAATTTGGAGTAAAATGGCCATACAATTCAGTGCAAATGTACGAAATGCAGCAAGTTCCCTCATACAGCTGTTTCCCTGGTACTCTAGGGCTGTGTGCTTACCCCTCCAGTGACTGGATTTACAGTGTAAAGGAGGTAATGAAAATTTAGACTTGTAAGAAAATTGACTAGAAGTCAAGCATCAAACCCATTTTGGACTTACATGAAGTCCAAGTATGGAAGAAAAATCTCCCACAGGACTTTCATTCAGTCTCATATATGCTGTCTTTCATTTGTGTCATAAGTCACTCTCCAGTGGGGCTCCTGTGCCCCCTGCAAAGTGTCAATGTACCATCGCTTGCCAACATCTATGGAGAAAATTCGTTAGTTTGGTTGTCAGAATACCGTTAGTTTAACTCTGACTTCTTTTTCTCTGTGCCTGTCCTACTGTCATCCTTGCCTGCCCCTTACTTCATAACTTCTGAGTCTGTTGGCTGATTTCAACCAATATGGAGAGAAGAGGGCAGAATTTTAAAAAATAGTTCAGGACATAAAAATATTGTGAAAATCAGCAGCTCAGAAGCTGAGAGAAACCTAAATTAGCTATCTGCCCTTGTGCCATAGAGAGGCAGGTGGGAGCCTGCAGTGTTCCTGCCCAGCGGGGCAGCTTGGTGGTTGCATCCTGCTGCCTCTCTGCAAGGTGTGCTGCGCTGTGGAGGCTGAAGAGATGGGTGCAGGGCTGGTTTGATGCTGCCTTGAGCTGCAGGCAGTATGATGAGCATTCAAGACCAGCTTTTGCAGCTTTTGTGTCACCTTTTTCCACTTGCAGCTGGAGGACTTGATCTCAATGTCCTGCAATATAGCGTAATGGCAGGAAAGCCCTGAGAGGAAGCAACAGCTCCCTGATCTTCCTCCCCGCTTTCTCCCACTTCTACTTCCTCCCTGATTGTAAAGGGATGTTATTATCCTTCCTCTTTTTTTCTCCCTTTTGTCTTCCTTTTTTCTGACTTGTACTAAAATCAGAGGTGAAAATGGCTGCTCCTAGACTTCCTGTCCTAGGTTGAATTGCATAATTTTGACATTTCTAGCATAGAGTGCATGGTCCTGAAATTTTTTGACCATGAATGCAGGTCTCATTGAAACAGACCTCTTCAATATATGAGTCCTCTGAATGTCTTTTTTTAGAAGAACATTCCCTTGTTTCATAATTCTAATTTTCTTCTCAAAAGAAACATTTTTCCACAAAGCTTTCCTTAGACACTACATTCAGCCCTTACGAAGCAAAGAAGAAGATCAGAGAGGAGGAGGGTAAACCCAAAAACCCCAATCCCTGAATATTTACACATTTAGATTTTTTTTTTTTTTTAATCCACACAGGCTGACTATACTAATAGCACTTCTTGCAAGTGTATATGAAGCTCCTTGGCTAATGTTCATCAGTCTGGGGAAGGAAACCATACTGTGAAATGCTGACCCTGCTGCTTGTCCCCATGCCATATGGCAGCAGAAGCTGGCATTGTTTTTTGGCTCTTGGACCAGAAAGCTCTTTTTCCCTGGCTCACTGTTTTTTACAGAAATAGTGCTTCAGCCCTGACCATTAATGATGTGCATGTGTCAGATGACAATGCTGTAATCTGCAATAACCTTGTAAACCTGGGCACAGCACAAACACTCTGAGGACAAACACATTGCAGCGTTTAAGTAGAAAAGGATTGTTTGATGTGCTTTAATTTACTGGAAATAACTAAAAGGAATTCCAATCTGGTTTTTTATAGGAGAAATTTGGCTGTAAAGAATCACAGCACTGTCTAGTTTGGGTCACTAACTTTATCAGGGTGAATCAGCCTCATACAGAAATGTTATAAGTCTCTCAATGCTCTTTGGTTCCAGTGTTAGATTCTTTGATAATTGTATCTTGAACTATTTCCCTTGGCAGCTAGATCTGCCAATAACTTTTTAAGTCAGTTTTTTTTTTCCTGTAATCTAGTTTAAATGTCCTTTACCTTAAATTTAAGTTTGTGTCTGTCTCTCCAGTCTGTTTTTCCTGCTGAGCCCTCAGGTTTATAGGCTCAGTCATTCCTACTTGAGGTTTCTTCCCATTCTTTGCTTTGTTTGTTCTGCTAACTTAAGCAGCATGTTTCTCTTTTGTTCATGTAAAAAACCTTAAAATTTAAGAAACTCTTGTTACTATCCTTTTTCCCACTTCTTCGTCTATATAACTTGCCATGTAATTCAATTCTTCTGCAGTGGCCTCGGTTGGTTTCATATGGAAAAACTGTATAGGGGATGTGAATGATCCAGAGCTCCAAAGGCAAGCGTTTGAATATTAGTAACTCTGATTTTTTTATCTTCAGGATGATAGACTGCCAATTTCCACATCTTTGAAATCCTTCCTGCCAGCAGGTTGCCATTCACTTCAGCTTGTCATTAGTCATGCTAATTTGATGACTTTCAGTTTAAATGTCTTGTTTGTTTGTTGCATAGTAGATCTTCTCCCTTTCCTTCCTTCCTCCCTTTTGATTAGCTGACAGATTAATTGTTCCTCTGCCTTTCTGAAAATACTACTTTTTGGAAGTGTGATCCAATAGGTACATAACACACACTTGGGAACATCTAAGTCTGTTCAGAGTTTGTGTGACATGGCATGTCTTGTATCTTTGTGCCCCTTTATTTCTACTTTCTGTAAGGTGTGAGATCTACAAGCCTAATCTGAACCAAGGGACAAAAAGTTATTTCGGTCCTTAACTCGGCTTGAGTAAAGGATTTCTGTCCTTCACTAATAGTCTTCAACAAAAATAGACCTACAATCCCTGCCTTGTAATCTCCTGGTGTGCAACAGGTCAGAGCACCCACTTCCGTCTCATAATTAAATGAGTGTGTCAATAAAATACAGCTTTGTTGCAAGGGGAAGAAAAATAATTTAAATAGTCAAAACTGTATTTAAAAGCAAGCCGGCAAACAATGAAAATAATTTTTCTTTATTCTAGATCCAAGAGCACCTACAAAGCTGAGAATATGGAGATTCATTTTCGCAGCCTCTGTGGCTTTCTAACAGTAACCCTAAGGACAGCTCAGGGCTCAGGCTGAGGTCCCCAGCACCACGGGTGTCCCAGATTAGAAGTGTGTGGAGTGACCAATGCTAGTGCAGTACCAGCCCCAGCGTTCTTGGAGCTGTGGTCTTTGCGGCTCCCTGAAACCTAACCTAAGTGGCAGCTGGGGGCTGTGGCTGAGGTCACCAGCTCCCATGGGTGGTCTGTTTTGCAAAGTTTGTACTTTATGACTGGTAAGCATGCTAAGTGGAGCAACGCGCTGTGCCAGTATTGCTTTCTCCACACCTTTTTAATCTGGGCCTCCCATCTTCCCAGGTACCTCAGACCCAAAATTCCATTATGGGTTATGGTTAGATTTTTACTGTCTTATTCTGCATAAAGTGCCTTTATGTGGAGATGGCTTTTTTCTTATCTGCTTGATGGAATTTCTTTTTTCAGACACGTTTTGTTTAGATTTCCATTAAAAACCTGTCACTTGTATACTGTCATATAACAGATTTGAGGAAAAAGTGGAGCTAATAACTTTAAGGCACTGCCTTATATCTCTTGGCCTTTCCTCTTCTTTGCTATATTTTATGCTAAACTGCTATCGCAAAGATTCTCTGCATCCAGAAACAGCAATTACCTAACATTTGGAAAGGTTATTTTAGGCAAGGGGGGGGGATGCTTCTTTCATATCTTTGTATATTCACCAAGTCACTAGTGCTTGTACAGGCGTTTTGCAGAGGCAGCCAGATGGGCAAATACCTTAAAGTCCTTTATTTGCCTCACAAGTTGATGATGATGGCAAGTTGTGGCCAGTGCTCAGTTAACCGAGGAAGTTTTGTCAGATGTTTTCTTAGTGAATATTTATGAGAGACTGAAAAGCTTTTGAATACTGAAGAACTAGTTTTTATTCACATCTGGGCTAAGGTAATTAACTGCCTTCCCAAGTAATAAAACTCTAGTGATTGAGTCAAACAGAAATAACAATAATATGTGGTTAACTCTGCCTTTCCCCTTGGGGTCCTTTACTGATGACTCATTTTCAGCCATCCCAGGGACTTTCTCTGAGGCTGCCATCTCTGCCCAGTGATCCCTGGTCCCTTGGAAAGCTCGTGTCATTTTGGAACTCTCACTCTGTCTGTCTCTTGAAGTACACAAATCACACTCTATGCTTGAAGACAAGCAGACTCACTTCTTCTTTATCTCCTCTTTAGCCAGATGAAGACGAAGGATGCTGACCTGCTGCAGTGGCAATTTCTGTTTTCCTTGGGGTCCCACCTGTCTTGATCTCCTCACAAAAATATCAAGGAGTTGTGGACAAGGGGAAAAATCCCAAATACTGTTGTCACACAAGTTCAGAGAACTTTTATAGTATAACTGTAACCCATTTACAGAAAAATAAAGAAACCATATTTTGAACTCATCTGTTTCATGCTTATTTTTGATAATATCTACTGCACATTGAGGACAGAGGCTATAAATTATCTAAAGTTTAGAGGATTACAAATAGTTTCAGGGAAAAGAAAGACCTCTGCACCTTAGGAGTATGAAATTAGCAAGGAAACTTTCATTTCAGCTGATGTATTGTTTTGGTGACAAGAGTTGTCTCATGGGCTGATGTGAATGATGAAGCTGAAATATGAAGCTACTTGCTTCAGTTAATGAAATGTAGTTTTAAGCTTTTCATCTGTGTACCTCCTCATGACTGAGATACAAGTTCTAGAAATCTGGTGTAGTGTAAAACTGAGATTTCTGAAGGCATTTCCTTCATATGAACTTCCTTTTCTTTCTTTCTCTCTCTCTCTCTTTCTCTCCTTCTATCCTGCTCTCTTTCTCTCTTTATTTTTGTTATTTTTTTTTAGATTGGGTTCTCCCTGTATCTCCAAATATGAAGAAGGTTGAGATTTATAGTCCTTTCCAGGATTCTAAGAGATGTAGAAAAACGTAGATAAATGTTGCTTAGGATTTTAAAAGTTTCATTACTTAAAAACTAAAGGAAAAAAAATCCCCAAAATCCCAGACAAGTTTCATAAGGAAAATAAAGTTTCAGTAGTTTCTGGTAGACATGGGTTAGCTTTTGTGACTCAGCCATGGCTGATTATTGTTTCATATGGAAATTCGCCAAAACTCTCTTTTTCATGTCATGCTTCACACCTAGATTAACCACAATGGTTTTAGCAGAATTTAATTTAGTTTCTGGTTTGTTCAGCTAAAAAGATAAAACACTATAAGGGCCCCTGCAAAAAGGAAAATTCAACAAGGTCTTGCACTAACAGCTGTAAAATACTGCTACTAAGTTCAGTCTTGTGTTAGAAAAATTCCCTAAAATTTTCAAGTCTGTACTTATGAAAAAGTAAATAAGTATAAATCTTCTATTCATTGTGCTTGCTGCTTCTCTGCAAGTAATATATACATATACACGTGTTTATGCACCTTCTTCTCAGAGGAGGTTTTCAGTGGATTTATACCACAGTGTGCAGTGTTACCCAGCATACAATAAATTATATAAAAATCAAAAGCAATGCACAGGAGCAACAACAACAAAGCAGGACCTTGTTGCTGTAGATGCCATACAAGAGAATAAAAAGCTCATGACTGAGTCCTGAAGAAGTCTGGGGTAAGAGTAAAATGAAAATTTTATTGTGTATTTAAGTAGAAGTCTGCATCATTTATCTGTTAGAATGATACTGTAGAGTAAGGGACAAGTATAAGGGGAATTGAGTGAAGGCTGCCTACATTTTTTTTATTTTTGCTACTTGACTTTACAAGCTTATTCAGATTATTTTAATAAAGCTTTTGCTTAGTTATATCAATGTTTGAATCTTTTTAAAGGCATGAGAAAAACATGGTGTTACAGTGAACAGCATGTCTGTTTTCCATTTCAGAAAGCTACACGAAAGTTCCTGTCTCTTGGAGCTTATATCAGTAAAGACAGTGATGTTTTAGGAAACTTGGAGATCAGATGAAGAATTATCTCTTGCCAAAACACCTGGCTTTGATGGAGTCCCAGCAGGCTTATGTAAAGATTTTTCACTGTTGATTTTAGATCTGATAGGGAATAAGTTCAGTAACTCTAGAGAAAGTGGCTGTTTGCCATGCAAGAATTTAGCATTTAAACTAAATCTAATAAATGCCCAGAATGTGATGCTTATTTCCTGATTTCACTAAGTAGTGTAGATGTAAAGATTTTTATCAAGGATACTGGCCACTAGTCTTCAAGATACTATCAGAAAATCAATTCAACAAGATGAGATTGGTTATGTTTACCCCAGACATGTTCTTTAATATCAGACACTTAATTAATATACGCCAGGTCTCCTGTAGATTTAATCTCCTCTCCGTCTGTGCCTCGTCTCCACTGATGCTGAAGAAATATTTGACAGTGAATTTCTATTTATAACTTTATACTCCTTTTCTGTTTCAGAGCCATATTTTATTACCTGCAGGGTTTGTAATGTGACTCTATAACCAAGAACCAAGCTATTGTATCCAAGACCAGTCTGGCTTTCGATAACCCCATTGCATAATCTCTTCTCTGGCCTTCTCTTGTAAAACTTGCCTCAACACTTAAAATGATGACATTAGGTTGAGGGTTATGGCTTCTTATTTACTTTATTATTAACATTAAAATAATTTCTTTTTGTTGCTTATTCTAAACACTCAAAGGTCTAAAATAGAGAAAGATATACTTTAAAAAAATTTAATTGCCTATCAGGCAGGAGAGCCATTGGGCAGCTGATATGTCCCACAGATCATTTTTCTGTATGCTTAAAAATGTCATAAAGTCATTTATGCACAGCTCTCAAGAGTATATGGTTCTAAATGAAGTTTTAATTAGTCATATGCCTTGCTGGATTCTATATTAACTCAGGAAACACACCTGGGTACTATTATGGAAATATAATTATGATTTCTACCCAATGTGTAAAACCATTACAAAAACGCAATCTCAGCAATATTTTAGAAAAGGGCCAATGAGAGTTCTGGAAGTATGATAAAGTCATGCACATACATCGGTAGATATTTACCAACACAAGTAGTACTGTGTAATACATTTAGTTCAGATTATATCAGCAGGAAAGGATGCATTCATGTCAAGCATTTAGAAAATGAAAATGGTCAATTCATACCATGATCTGCTTTCTTTAGGAAGAAGAGAGAGAGAAAAGTTGTAATGATAAACACAGGTGAACATGAAGTATTTTTACACCCATTATCAAAATACAGAAATAAGAGTATATTCAATGAAGTTGCAAGACAATACATACCAAATAGACATGAAAAGCTATATCCTCTTGCTGTACAATCAGCAACTATTCTAAAAGATGGGAAATACCTGGAAAACCTGCAACAATTTTGTAAGTAGAGTTTGCAAATCCTCTCAAATAGAGTAGAAAGCTTTTAAAGTAATATCTGAAATTCTCCAGGAAATAATTTTAATAAAGGTTGAAGGCATAATATTTCTATATAGAATCATAGAATCAACCAGTTTGGAAAAGATCTTTGAGATCTGCTTTAAAGCAGGATCCAATTTTCAGGTGGTGGTAGGTAGAAATAAAAGTCACCAGTAAACCATGAAATGACTGATTCCCGAAATATTTCTTCTGTCTTTTCTGACTGTTATGGCTATACCATTGACATAACCTGCAGGTTAATTTCCTTATAATCTTCCTAAGCCTCACCTGCCTTGAGCAAACCAACAGAAACTCAGTTAATCAAGGAATTTGGTAAAATCATAGTCACATAATTGACTACAGTGTTAGAGAATTTACTAGAATTCTACAAGAATTGACTATCAAGAATTTAAATACTACACTTACTGTAAAAGAAATTACTATATATATTTGAAAATATATAAAAAGCATCCTATAATATTTGATGGAGTTATTAGGAGTTTACTCATTCTATATTATCTCTGCACAATTTCTTCTTTTCAAACCTAACAAGAGTACTCTGTGATTGATTCTTTATATGTTGTTATCAGATGATGACAGTTCAGCGTTACCTAACTCTGAAATATTTTGTTCAGAGAATACCCTCCTACCTTTTGTACACTGTTTATTTAATTGTGTTTCTATTTACCTAAAAAGGGAAGATTGCAAACTGATTAAGCCACTTGGCACATCATAATTAGAGAGCTGGGTTCACTGCTCTTGGATCTTCTGTCACTGTAAAACAGAAATACAGAATACAGCTGTCTATTAATTGGAAATCCTTGCAGGAAGTCTTCTACACCTGTTCACTGTAGCATTTACTAGTTTCCAAATTGTTTATAACAGTATTCTAAGGAATTGTATTTGATGCTATAAACCCCTCAGACACCAAGAATTCTGGTTGTTCTGCAGATTGCTTTTTCTACCTGTCTGATTTCAGTATAGTTGCAACTCATTTTGCATGAGAAGTGACTGTTGGTGCAGGAGAGTTTCTGATGAGGATTCTTTGATCTCAGACTTTTATCCCATCTTTTAATCCCTTTGTGTCTTAGTTTGTTTACTTTGTTGGCTTGACAGCAGAATTTGCATGCCTCTCCATAATTTCCTCAGTCAGTGAGATTTCATGCCACTGGTTTTGTTTGAACAAGCAGCACCCATACATGACATTCAAACCCAAACTGTTGCCTTAGCCAAGGTCATTACTTTGTAAGATACTAAACTGTCAGCTCTAGCAATGCATAATTAGTGCATCACCTCGTTGACTTTTGCAGGATGGAAGGTTGGAGTAATTTACTGAGAGCATAAGTACCTGATTATTTGGTAATTCATTTTAGAGATTGTGAAAAAGGAGAAAGGTTCATCTTGATAGCAGTTAATTGAGATGAAGAATGTAGAAAGTTCTGCTTGCTTCTAATCAATGGGTATTCTTCTGGGGAAACAAAATTGTTGTGGACATTAAGAAAAATGGTTAAAATTGAGGAAAATATTTATTAGAATTCTAGTAATTCTTTGTCTGAAACATTCTACCCCCAAAAATGCTGGGGATAAACACTATAAAGAGACTTTGAGACTATAAAGAGACTTCATGCCATAAAAGTACAGGAAAGTTTTGTCTAAATTATAAAAATAGGTACCTGTTACTGTTTAGAAAATTGCCAAAGTGACTGTTCATGTTAGGCAATAAGGAGACAGCTGGAAAGGAGGCTTAGCTAAGAGTGAAGTCAAACAAATTTCCTGCATCTCTGTTTTCTGTGGAAGGTGCTATTCAAAGGGCATTCCTCTGGGAAACCGGACGTTGGCCTTAAGAGAGACTGCAGTCTCTCAGGAGGAAGTTATGAAGCAACTTGAGAAAGACAAATGCAGTGAATTACCAGAAGCAGATGGTATTAATCTGAGGATCCTGAAAGAAATAAACTGTGAAATAGGGGAGATACTGATGAGGTCTTTCCATGTACAGTGACTGTTACTGGAGGCTCCAAAGTCAGTAGATTCGATTAATTTGAATTTTTTTTTTTTTTTCTCAGCAGTGGAGGTTTTGTTCCAGAATCTACTGCCTGGATCAACTTCCTTGTGGTTTCTGGACTGGGAGGATCATTGGGTGCAGGATCTGAGGAAGGCTAATTCAGTCAGCTTAGACTAGTGTGGCTGCTTCAGAGGAAAAACTTCAGAGTTGGAACATTCAGGCAGATGAAGGAAATGGGGAAAAACTGATTCTCAAGTTAAGTCATGGGAAAAGATTTCCAGTGAATGGCTGTTTGCTAGAGTCAAGATGTCAGTAGTGAACAGGGAGTTCAATAAATCTGCAGAAAATTGAAATACAGGCGAATAAAAAATTTAGCTTTTTTTAGTAAAATTTAGCTAAGTGTAACTTTGCAAAATTGTAACTGCTTGAAAGAGGGGTGCTGCCCAAATTGTGGTCAACTAAGATAAAGCTTGCTTACGTAAACAAAAGGGACTTCTAGCACATAGTATTGCAAAGGAGACAGAAGAGGGGTGGGGGAAACCTAAGCTGTTTGAAATGATAAGAATTTCTATAAGGCAGACCTTGTAAAGAGTGTATGTGAAAGATAATTTTGAGACTCACTCCTCTGAACTGTATAAAAAGCTGTTGTAAACCTTCACTCAGCGGACTGCACGGGGTGGGGGGCAACCCTCCCCTGCATCTCCCCGGCCGTATTAATAAAATTGTGCTTTAAATATTTTAAAGATTTCTTTGAATCAAGGTATGCAATTGTGGGAACTAAAAGTTTTACAGAAATGGGAAATATTCTAAGCAGGTTTGCATAGGTATATGTGGGCTGAGAAACAAAATGTCAGATAAGGTAAAATCAAATAAGAAATGGTTAAAGAGTAGAACCAATATAAATAACATATGTCCTTATAGAGCAATAGCTGGTGAATTCATAAAAACCTCTATGCAGGTAAAAGGTAAAATGTCAGTGAAGGCTGAAAAATCTATCATGAATAAGAAAGTTGCAGTAATGTCGTGTGTGAAACACATTAGGTGAACAACACACAGTGTTATGCAGCAAATGAGAATGAGAAACGGAAAGGCAAAGGTTTTATTCTGACAGATATTTGCATAGAGGTTTTCTTTAAGTAGGAAAGCCATAGCAGTGAAAAGTCTTAGAAATTATTTTCACTGAATCATTACAATGACAAAATAGTGATAAACATTATATTTATAAATTATATCAATATGGATATTTCCTTTAAATGTTTGGCTGTGGCATTAAAAGGACTGCTTCACCCAGAGGGTGGTTGGGTGCTGGAACAGATTCTCCAGGAAAGTGGTCACAGCACTAAGCCTGTATGAATTCAAGAAGGGTTTAAATTATACTCTTGGGCACATGGTGTGATTCTTGGGGATGGTCTTGTGCAGGGCTCAGAGTTGGACTCGATGATCTTTGTGGGTTCCTTCCAGCTTCTCCTATTCTGTGATTCTGTGATGTGTCCTTTTGCTGTGCATGACTTTTTAATGTTTTGTGGGGATTTCTCTTCTACTTTAAGAGCAGGAATTAAGAAGAGAAAGGAATGTGGCTATTGAGAAAAAAATGAAATGAATCTGGGGAAAAAAATAAATTGAAAAAAGCAGAATCTATGTGGTCTACATTCTCCTGAAATGGATTCCTAATTCACATGGCATAGACAAGAGATGTTTCAGTAGCAGATGGAGAAGGTACTAGGCCGGTGGTTTTTATGGAGCTCAGAAGAGAGTCTGCAGACAAGTTCAGGCAGCTCCCAAACAAGAAAATGTGGAAGTCAGGCAACTATCTAAGGAGAGTTGCAGTGGCAAAACATGGTGATGTGATGAAGAACAAGTTAATGGACAGTTTTGATGTGTAGAAGGATGACAGGAGCAAACGCAGTGAAGACAGATGACAAAGGAAAAAGGGAATCTAGCCACGTCAGCAAAAGAACATAAAACAGCCTGCATAGTCTGAGATCTTAGTGTAAAGAATGCCACTGAATACTATTTATCTAATTTTAACCCCAGTAGAGGTGATAAGACAGAATGATCTGAGGACAGACAAAAAAAAAAATAAAGAAGAAATTTCCTCAAACACAAAAATCAGAAGTTTTTATGAGCCAAATGGCAACTTGCTACTGTGAGATATTAAGCTTGCGCTAAATAGATGCAGAGAAAAAAGGAGGTGTTGTGGATGCCCATGAGGCTGGGAAGGATTCTGAAAGAAAATCTATAGTTTAACCTTCAAATGGGTACAGATGGTACTCCGAAATTCACACTGAAATAGATAGAAAATAATTACCCGGGTTGGCAAAGTTAAAGGAATGAATATTCCATGGATCCTCTGAAGAATACTCATTTGAGAGAAAAGGAGAACCAAAGTTTGACAAAATTTTGAGGACAGTACCTGGTTTAAATGTTTGCAGAATTTTGGGATATTGAGTGTTGAGAAGAATCCACAGAGGGAAAATAATTTACGTTTCTGTGGACTCCCCTTAAACAACCATTTCAGGCTTTTGGAACTCAGACTAGGACAACCAGTAGAGAGATCTCTAAACTTGGAAACAGAAAAGCAAAGTCTTCAGATACTTTTATAATCTTCATGCTTGGATTTAATATACACAAATATTAAAATTCAGCAAAGGTGGGGGGGGGAGGAATATAAATAACCCCTAGCTTCAGAGGTGCGAGCAAATTTCAGAGGGGCAAGAGAAACATGTTAGAACAGCTACACTGCCTAGGTCATGTTGAAGAGTATTTGCCATTCAGAAAGACAGATGCAAAAGTGAAGTTAGAAAGGCAGATTTTAATTGAGGATGCGGTAGATAATGGCAATATAACAAATGGCAGCACCAACAAAGATTGAATTAAAATTATGCCAGTCAAAAAAGGATATTTTTTGGATACTACTAAGACTCTAATAGGTATCCTGTAAGTGGTCCCACAGTCTTCACTGCTTTTGATCAAAGATGACAAAAATGGCATGAGTCCTTTCTATTTCACTTGGCTTGCCATTCCATTCCATTCCCATTTTCTCCTAGAGCACTTTCCCCTTAGCTTTACTGAGGAGTTTTTTGCTAGTTGCTTCTTTGAGGCCATTGGGTATCCTGCTGGCCATAGGGGCCTTGATTTTTGATAGAGATCTCTTGTCGATTTGCTTGCAACTTTTGTTTCTTATGTTACTGAGCTTTTCAAAGCAGTCCTTATTTGTATGCCACCTGGCACAGCAGGATGCTGCCCTGTAGCATACCTTTTAGGTATGAGGATCTCGAGGCTGTTCAGAAATGCTTGTAACTTGTATAAACTCATACAGCAAATCCTGAACTGGGAGTTTCTGGACTCCATTCCTGCGTGCAGTCCAACAGCATACCACAAAGCTGAAAGGAAAAAAATAAAGTGATGATAGGTACTTCCTTGTGGCTTCAGAGATGATGTGCAACCAATGATGTGAACAGCTTAATTTTGTTAGTTCCTGAAATCTTTATCACAAAGCTAGGGATGGTGAAACATTTGAAATGTTGCATCCTGCTCCTCTTAATAAGCATTCATAAATTATTTTGGGTCATGTCCATGCTATAAAAAGGCTTTCCTTCTTGAAATTCTACAACTGTTCATCTGACTGATTTATCTGTTTTGCTCTATTTTAGCAGAATTGTCAAGAAACCCCTATAAACCTGCATTTGTGTGATGTCAGCGTCTTCTGCATCAGATTAATAAAATGCATCTGATTGGATTTTGTTATACATTTTTGCTTGATTAGTGGATTTAAATGATCCTTTGACCCAACATCTGTGAGGTTAGGGAAAGGAGGAAATAGAGCCATACTTTTCTTGCTCCCATGGGACTGTAGAGATAGCTTGCTGAATCAACCAGCAGGATGCTCAGTTGTTTAACTAATCCAACTTGCTTACAGTCCTACTCTCAAGATGCACCACTTTTATCCATATTCATACTGTGTCTGCAGAAAGAGCAAGGCCTAGTTATTGCCAGGAGAAATCTGTTCAATTGGGATATTTATTCCTCTGTGCAAATCCAGCTGCTCTTACTTTCTGTGCTTGCACTCTCCCTATGGAGGAGCACCAGCTCAACAGGTCATGACACTTCCCTTACCCCCTTGTACAGCAATGAAGCTTGGTTAACTATAAACCAAGTTACCACTGGTTAACTATAACCTATCAAGGTTAATCAAGTAAATTTGTGAAAAATTTTGTGAGCAATTTTGTGATATTGCTTGGGAATTGTAAAATTTTAATTTGATCAATAGTATCTGAAACCTGTAGAATTTTAGGTTAATCTCTATGTGTCTAGCTACATTATGTGGACACTTTAATGAAGTTCTGATGCAGATGTTAGGCTGGACATTCTTTTACCTAGTTACCATCAAGAAGTTAACATAAAAGGTAGGAATCTGTTAAGGATGTGAAATGCAACTCCTTCTGCAGTGAATGGGGATATTTCCAGAAGGGACATTTCTTATGTGGAGGTTAAAACTGCCTCTTCTACACACACAGCCCAGATAGAAATAATCAGTTTAGTGTGAATATATACTGTCATGTGGTCAAGCTTTGGGTGAGAGCAGATTTATACAGAGAAATCAAAAGGAAATGGCAGGAGCTGTCTCTTGCTGGATTCTGTGACAGTAAGTGGCCACACAATGGAAAGCTGCCAGCTCTGATCTCTAGTCTTTCCTCCATTCTCAGAAAGTGCTCTGTCATTTTATAGAATATCAGTTTCCAAGGTACACTTCTGCGTCTGTTAAATATTAATTTTTCCTTTATTACAAGGAACATATGTAAATAATCCATATTTGAAGGAGTTTAAATGCCTCACTGAACTATATTTAGTATCAAGATTTAGAAAGTTGAAACCCATACATTAGTTGTTAGAAAACAAAGGTATTTGGATGCTTAAGATGGGTAGACATCTTACACCTACAAATACAAGAACAAGGAGGTGCACTTTAGACATAAGAAAAGAAACATAAAAAGGAAAAGAACAGAGTAGAAAACTGTGGCTGCTGAGAAAGATTTTGACCAGAGCATTTAGCAGAGAAGTAAGCTCCTGAGAAAAAGATCTTCTGAACAAATAAAACCGGGGCAGACAAAGGGCTACAGCAAGTTCAGAATTATGTGCTGAGATATAGTGGCTATAATTGCATGTGTTTTCTTGTTTGTTTTTTTTTCTCACAGCTTGTGGAGTCGGGACCATGAGCTGATTCTAGTAGGGGCAAAGACCCAACATTGTCATCTGCATGTCACTGGCAGTGCTACTGACTCTGTAACACAAAGGGAGCACAGAGATAGGAGGCCCCTGAGATAATGGCAACACTTCCTTCTCTGAGCTGCACAGAGCTGCATGGCTCTAAATGGAGCGATGCAGGCAGAGAAAAACCACCACTGAGAGAGAAGCTATGGGAGTGAAGGTATTCAGAGGTCCCTGCACTAACTGCAGAGACGTGTCCTGGAAGCCCTTAGGAAGCTTATTTGAAAGCTTCCTGGCCATCTTTCTTTAGTGTGTCTGTTACACAGCATTTGGGAAGTCTGTCCTGCTCCTGTAGGTGCATCTGAGGGTGTCCTGGCAGTCTTGGCAAGCAGTGGTGGGAAAGGTAGGCTGTTCAGGAGAGCTGCTTTCCTTGGAGTAGGGCTCCATTTTCAAACCAAGAGCACAGAGGGAGCTACAGTCTCTGCCAGCAGTCCTGCACAACACAGCTAGCAAGCTTCTCAGCCCTTGCCAGCTGTTTGTCACAGATTGTCATAGATATGGCAGCTGGTGTCTGCCCTACCTGCTCTGCCTTCAGCCAGCTGGGTGTCCCAGGGCTGGGGAGCTCTGAGAGGATGGCTGGGAGCAGAGCAGTGAACATATCCCACAATGGGCAGAAATGCGAGAGTGCTTGGAAGGGAGCAGGGGGGGCTGATCAGAGTCAGTGCAAAAAGAATGACAAAAACAATAGGAAAAAATAAGGCAAGAATGGGAGTGATAATATTACAATATGGGTTTATGTGTGCTTAATTTTTTAACTGCTGGTAAGTAAAAACCTTTTGTGTTTGCGGAGGAAAGAGCTGAAGATCTACAAGACACAGCTCTCTGCAGAGGGGCTTATGCACCAGGGGACAAGGGGCTGTCATGGGCTGCAATGTGTTAGGCACAGTAAGAATGGCAATAGGTCGAGTCTTCTGAAAAAAATTTTGGAGAAGGAGATCTAATTTATGCACTTGGGTACCGTGATGCAATGCCACTCAGTGTGATATCTGAACACATTTCAGCTGTCTTCACTTCTGGGACCGAGACATTCACAAATAAAGTGAGACAAGTGGAAGTTGGAGAGGGTTTGCTAGGGAAGACTTTCCAAAATTAGATTCTTCCCCTGCCTCACAACTTACCCCACCCCCATGCATTTTTGTATGGTTTTCACTCTAAATTTAAACATGCACCAGAGAAAAGAAGCAATGAGATCTCGGGGTCAAAGGGTGAACTCTTCTTGTTGCAACATCTGTTCTTGATTGCACAGGGACTCTACATGGGTGTAAGGAAGAGAAATCAAATAAAGTACTTAAAAATGATCATGAAATTCTGGAGCAAGTAATTTCTTGTTCCTGCCAATTCTCCCCTCCCTTTGCCCTTGCTCTTTTGGAAATCCTTAGTCACATTTTTGACTGAAGCATAAGAAGTGGATTTGAGGAGACTGTGACTAAATGCAAATTGGCAAAAGAGGGAAAAAGGGATTTTAGAAAAAGAAAAGAGTTCCCATTTTTAATAGAAAAAAATCAAGCTTCCCTCTTCAGAAGATTTCATAATGCATCCAACTGAGGAGAAGGCATACGTTTTACATAATGAGTTGCAGATTTATTAATATGGAAAGCAAAATAAATGAGCCAGACTCATTTTTTGTGGCTCTAGGTGGAGTCGGTCCTCATACTAGGCTCTTCAATTTTCATGCTCAGCCTATGCCTTGCCACCCAAACCTCTGAACCCTCTGTCAAGATGATGGACTGTCATAATAAAGAAGCCTTTGATACTAATGTCACCATCTCCTTCACTGATACTGAATGTCAAGGGTCCCTTTTAGCCCAAACCACTGAATTCTAGAATGAAGGCAGAGCTGGTCTACAAGACTAGTTGAAAAATCTTGTCTCTGGGAAAGCTAAGAGTAATGTAAAAAGATATTCAGCACAGTAGTCAGTGGTTAGATGACAAAATAGAAACTTATCTGCAATTTGATTGAGAGCAGAAAATTCAGCAAATGACTCTCTGACACGGCAGTCACTGTCAGGTGTTCTGACATCCAGCACTTGCTTGTTACAGGGCTGGTTAAAGGGCAGGACACAACTTCACAGTCCTTGTTCACAGGACATCATAATCTAATACTTTGCCGTTGACTTCACTGGGACTAGACCAACCTGTTTAAAGGCTTGTTTCCACTGCAGATTTCTGTTTTGCTTTTCAAGTGTACCATCTTCACATGCAGATATGCAAGAGCCTTATCCCAAGTACCTGGTGTTTTAATTCAAACTGGCTGTCTCATCTTAGTCTATGAGCTATGCCAGAACCAGCAGATTTCTCTTTTGCCAAATCAGCCACTCTCTGTATTAATCCTGTGATTGTTATTGTAATTTTTTTACAACTGAAGGTTTTATTTAATTAAAAAGAAATTCCAGTGAGACTAACTGGCGGTTACCTCCAACGCAGTTGAATAGGTAAGAAAAACTTAGGATAAGTCCCTTATACTTCATTTGTTATCCCTTTGATGATAAAGTCTCTGAGCCAGTCTGTGTGATCAGTCCTCAGTGACTGAGCCAGTTCGTGCTACCTGGGTACCTGACGTCCAAGTGGAAAGCAGTGATGAATGGCATCCCTCAGGAGTCCCTACTGGGACTGATGCTGTTTAATATATTTGTTTGTGATATGGGCAGTGGAATTGAGTGCACCCTCAGCAAGTTTGCCAGTAACACCAAGCTGTGTGGTGTGGTTGACATGCTGGAGGGAAGGGATGGCATCCAGAGGGGCCTTGACAGGCTCTAGAGGTGGGCCTGTGCAAATTTCATGAAGTTCAACAAGGTCAAGGGCAAGGTCCTGCACGTGGATCTGGGTAATTCTAAGCACAAATACAGTCTGGGTGGAGAAAGGACTGTGAACAGCCCTGGGGAGGAAGACTTGGAGGTGTTAGTGGATGAGAAGTTGTTTGTGATCTGGCTATGTCTGCTCCCAGCCCAGGAAGCCAGCTGTACCCTGTGCTTCACCCAAAGAAGTGTGACCAGGAGACCGAGGGAGGTAATTCTCCCCCTCTACTCCGTTCTTACGAGACCACACATGGAGTACTGTGTCTAGCTCTGGGGCATGCAACATACAAAGGATGTGGACCTGTTGGAGTAACTCCAGAGGAGGGCCATGAAAATGACTGAGTGGCTGGAGCACCTCTTCTATGAAGACAGGCTGAGTCAGTTGCGGTTGTTCAGCCTGGAGAAGAGAAGGCTTTGGGAAGACATTACAGTAGCCTTCCAGTACCTAAAGGGGGATTACAAGAAATCTGGAAAGGGACAGAATCACAGGATCACAAAATCAGCCAAGTTGGAAGAGACCCACAAGGATCATCAAGTCCAGCTCCTGGCCCTGCACAGGACCATCCCCAAAAGTCATGCCATGTGCCTGAAAGTACTGTCCAAACACTTGAACTCTGTCAGGCTTGGTGCTGTGACCACTGCCTGAGGGAGCCTGTTCCAGCACCCAGCCACCTTCTGGGTGAAGAATTTTTTCCTAATATCTAACCTGAACCTCCCTTGAAACAAAAAAAGGGCTATTCCCTTGGGTTCTATTACTCCTTTGGACACTCTCTAACAGCTTAATATCTTTCCTATATTGTGGTCCCCAAACCTGCACACAATATTCCAGGTGAGCCCGCACCACTGCAGAGCAGAGCAGGACAATCCCCTCCCTCAACCATCTGGTGATGCTTTTCCTGACGCCCCCCAGGACATGGTTCCTCCTCCTGACTGCCAGGGCACTACTGACTCATATTCAGCTTGCCATTGATCAGGACCCTCAGATCCCTTTCTGCAGCACTGCTTTCCAGCATCTCATTCTCCAGTCTGTACATATATCCGGGGTTGTCCCATTCCAGGTGCAGAATCTAGCACTTCCCGTCATTGAACTTCACATGGTTGGAGATTGCCCAGTCCTCCAATTTGTTGAGGTCTCTCTGCAGGGCCTCCCTGACTTCAAGAGAGTCAACAGCTCCTCAAGTTTTGTGCCATCTGTAAAATTGCTTAGTATCCCTTCCAGTCCTTCCTCCAAGTAATTTGTGCAGATGTTGCATGACCCACATCACCTATGATTCTGTAATTCTTTGTTTAGCTCTTGAACTGCAGCATTCAGGCTTAGTGACTTTCAGAATAGAAATAGCAATGGATCGATTTCCTCAGTTCTGCCTCACAAAAATCTACTTAGTCTGTTAACAAAATGTATGCCATGTTTCCATTTATTATGGTCCAAACAAAATTTGCTCCATTAGCTCCTCAGGAAGATATCAGTAGTACACTACTATCAGTAGTGTATTAACTCTCAAATAACACCAATTATGTGTGGGGAGAACAAATCCCTTCTCATATGATGTTTTCTGTGAAGTTTCATGGCTGCGAATCTCTGTTGATGGCCTACCTAGGAAGCTAGGCTATGAGGTTTGGATAGAGGCAACCTGAGTTGCCACCTGTTTGTAATGCTGAAGGTGAGACAGCAGGTTGTACCTGCTGTCATCATGCTGCTCTCTGCAAGGCCTCTGTGCTCAATGCAGCAGCACCCATCTCAGCTGCTGGCTTCTGTGTTTGGCTGCTCAAACACACAAAGCTGAACACTCTGCTTTGTGTATGCTGAGGTGGGGAACTTAATATTTTCAGTCCTCTTCCTTGTGCCTCCTGTGATGTTCACATCACAGATGGCAGGAAGAGGTATACAACATTTTACTTTGGGCCATCTTCTCAGTGCCTATAATACTGTTTTCTTTTCTGTTATGATTATCTTTTCTTCATCTTGAGAAACTGTCTATCTCCAGGTCACTGTTTTGTTTTAATCTTCCCTTGCCTGGACTGGCAAGGTAAGCTCCATTTCAGAGTAGATTATCATAAGTCTTGTATTTTAAACATATTACCAAAAGTAGAAAAGGCTCAGAGTATCTGAACCATCAGAGAGATCTTGCAATCTGTTTTTTCTTTGGGATGAGAATAGACAATTGCTTGATCCTTGTCTTCTCTTTGCTTGATCTGTTTATCTCTGTGTCTATTGTGCTATAATAAACTCTTGTGTGAAGAAATCTTGAAATGTGAGCAGAGGTAATGAACATATTCCATGGTTCACTGCTGCTCTTCAAATGAATTCTATAACTTAGATTAAATGGCGTGACTGTCCTTTCCCTGTAACTTACCCTTTTCAAGTCCCTGGTATCTGTGTTTATCCAGGTTGCACAATAGCTGAAGTGCATGGCCAGGAAAAATGTATGATTGTCAGTGTCTTAATTAATGTAGGGTGAAACAAGGAATGGAGAGATGGAATTTCAGAATAAGGAGTTGATGTTTGCAACCTTTTTCCCTGACAATATTTTCTTAATGTAAAACAGAGACAGCATACTCTCTATCATACCCTCTGTGTTCCACACTGGGTGTCCTGGACATAGTTTTTGCTAAAGTACACTTATTTTGTTTCTCCAGTGCTGCTATTATTCCATTTTAGGCATTTACTCTAGTCGTCACAGGATAACTTATACTGAGATAACCTCTATGTGTCTCCAGTCTCAAGACGCAAGTACCGCCTGGGTACTGAAGGATTTTTGTTCCTTTTGCAGGGATGGCAACCAGAAAACAATCAGTGCCATTTTCAGTGGACTTTCTATAGCTAGTGCCATGAGATAGGAACTGGCTCAGCTCAGGTCCAAAGGACAGTGACCTGCTGCCAGTCTCTTGCTGTGGCCATTCAGAGATGTTGGTTTTCATATCATGTAGGCTGATCAACTAGGTATAGTTTACACTAATTCTGCAAAATCTTGCTGATGTTGCATGATTCCCTGCTGAACAAAGGTGTAGCCTTTAGTACTTGTCCTCATTAACAAAAATTACTTTGCCATAGGTTCAGCTGGTGTTTTCCAGCTCACCTTGTGACTGGGTGAGCCAAAGGCACAGTATTCTTTGGGACTGACCATTTCACATGTTGTTTTGATCTTCTCCTGGTATATTTTGGGCCTGGTTTTTAAACCCTTGGGTGTCCAGTACTGCTGATTATAAAACATATGTCCTGCCAAACTGTTTACACTGTGGCAATGTCCCTAGTTCTTGCCCAGCTCCACCTGTGCTACAGTCTCACTGTCTGAAAAAGCCCATGAGCTAGCATGTGTACTGATCCTGCCTGTGAAAGTCGGGTTGGGTGGAATGCCTCTTGCCTGACTTGTGAAGTAGACCTCAGTTTAATCCACTGACTAAATGCACAATGTCAGTGCTCATTTGCACAATGTCAGTGCTTGGATAGAGTCCTCTTGGATGTATATGAGATGCATATGTATATGTTATAATGTGTGGAGGGACAGACGCTGTATGTTTATGTCGTATTCAGACATACCAGAAATTTGCTGACTAGTAAATAAATCATTAAGGCCCAGAATACAGCTAAACATCAAAAGCTTAGATATATTTCTTCAATAGCATATGTATATAATCACTGATTCACAGAATATGCTGAGCTGGAAAGGACCCACAAGGCTCATCAAGTCCAACTCCTGGCCCTGCACCCATCGCCAAGAGTCACACCATGTGCCTGATAGTATCTTCCAAACACTCCCTGAACTCTGTCAGGCTTGGTGCTGTGACCACTACCTGGGGGAGCCTGTTCCAGTAACCAACCACCCTCTGGGTGAAGAACCTCTTTCCAATATGAAGCTAAACCTCCCCTGACACAACTTCAGGCCATTTGCTTGGGCTCTGTCATTGGTCATCACAGAGGAGATCAATGTCTATCTCTGTTCTTATGACCTCCACTGAAACCTCCTTTCAGATAATTGTAGATCTCAATAAGGCTCCCGCTGAGCTTCCTTTCCTTCAGGCTAAACAAGCCCAGCTCCCTCAGCTGCTCCTGATAGGACTTGTGCTCTAGACCCATCACCAGCTTAATTGTTCAGTGAACACTGCTTATTCTACTTGTCTGGCACCCTTTTTCTTCTAGGAGCTT
This sequence comes from Lophotriccus pileatus, assembly GCA_035583135.1. NCBI lineage: Eukaryota > Metazoa > Chordata > Aves > Passeriformes > Tyrannidae > Lophotriccus > Lophotriccus pileatus. Next base: position 49,030,093 of record JAWWES010000001.1, on the reverse strand, counting down.
ACAGGCTCACAGAGCAGGCCCCTGATGAATTCAGTGAGCAGTTTCCATGGTGTCCCTGTTAAAAACTGTGGAGCTACCACCTCTTACTTCTAGTGAGATAGAAACTTAATTTTTGAAAATCAGAAACAGCACAATATTGGCTTTGAGAACTGTGCTGCCTGTCTTCTAACTGTCATATCAGAGGCTTGGGAATATGAAGCTGCATTAAAGTACTAAAATACAAAACCTGAGAGCATCCTGGACTTCTGCTACATGTAATGTGAAGGATCGTCCCCATTTGCTTATTCAAAAAATTTCCCTATGCAGAAAAAATATTTTTAGCAGCATTTTAACTGTATGTGTTGGAAATGATTCACATATATTACATAACTTCTGTCATGTAGTGATTAGACATGTGGCTGGATCTATGACCAAATATTGAGATATAATGAACAACATAACATGGAAAATATATTTGACCCATTAAATAAAAGTGAGAACTGGATCTCACAGTGTAAGTCAGTGCTCTGTGTTTGCCTAGAGCAAACAAGTAGGAAAGTGAAAGCATTCATGTGGAATGTGGATGGAAATAATTCAACAAGGGTTACTGTAAATAGTGTAGAAAAGTGCTGATGAAAGCGGATTAAATTCCTATTACAAACAGATCCCAAGTGCTGTAACACTGAGACATGAAAGACAGAGAAGAAACAAAATAGTCTGATTTAATAACCTCGTGTATAAATTAAGGAAAGAATTATGTCTATCTAAGGCCATAGTACCTTCAACAGTTTTCAGGGAAGGTACAGAAGCTATTTACACAGTCTTCTTTCAAGGGTAGCAAAAATTCTTTGCAAATTAGCCTATGCAGATTCTTTTGAGCAGAAAAGTACATAAATTATTTTTCAGGATGAGGTAGACATCTATTTGTTTCCAGGTACCACAAAGCCATTTTACTAAATTTTTAGTATTTCCATATATTTTGCTTTCTATTTCATATGTATAAAGATTTCTATATATTTAATATTTCCACAAATCCATGGAAAAAATCAATATTAAGAAAATTATGTTTTATTTTTCACAGTTTAACAAAAACTGTATAAAATCCCTTTTGGCTGCAAAGACTTGTCTCCAGTTTTCTTTTTTTGAGGAAACCATTAAGTTCATTGCAGTATCTTAATTATTTCATGTTCACAAAGGAATTGGCACACAGTCCAATATGTGCTTTTGGTAGGAAAATAATAGAATTAACTAGAGTTACTAGATTCCTTCTTTAAGACTTACAGATGACAATTGCTGCATAGGGCTGGAGATATCCTTTATTTTTAAGAGAAAGGAAATATTTTTGACCAGAGCACTTAATTATGGAAGCATTCCAGCAGCGTTTTGGTAGTTCTTTCTGTGTACCTGCTCCATGTTACTTAGTAAGATGAATGCTCTGCATCGCAGGCCACTGATGTAAGTAAGACAGCCACAGCTGAACACAACATCTGCTATGTGAGAGCAAAATTTGACTGCCATCAAATCCTGTTTGTAATTTTATTTTCTTAATCCTGAAAGCAGGGAACTCTTCTCTGTACACTTTTCCGTCTTTGCTTTCATTCTTTGTATTCTTCTACATGTGATTTAGAAGTGAAAACATACGACTTACAGCCTAGCTCTGTCCATTTACTCAGCTGTATCTACTTAATCAATATAAATTGGAAGGAGAGTTTACCAGATTTCAAAACTAAATCCAGGACCAGCGCAGAGTATTGTATAAACAAAGTCTAGTTTCATTTTGCTTCTTTTTCCGGGAAAAAAAAAAAAAAAGAAGAAAAAAATATATATGAGTAGAAAATTTTACTAAAAGAGGGAAAGAAAGGAAGAACTGGGAACATGGTGGTTCTTGGATTCTTTGTCTTCTAAGGCCACAACAAAATTAACAAGCCCTGAAACAAAACTGAGAGTTTATATTAATGGCTTCTGGCAAACTGTCAACTGATATTAACTTTATCATTCAACACAATGTCAGTTAGAAAAGCTTCAGGATAGGGCATTTGAATGTTAGAATCCTGATTAACAGATTAAATGAATTCCACTTTATCTTTCAGCCCAGTACTGTGGACTAGGACACCTGACTTACTAATCTTCTCTGACTTTTAGGTAAGTATCACTGACTGCAGCTTGGACTCAGACCATCATAAGACAGCTGAAGACAGCATGGCATATAGATTAGCTGCTGTTTTCTAGCAACTATTTTGTTATTTTGTCTTTGGCTGGCCAGTTTAGATCTCATTAATGCTAATAACTGGAATAGGCTCATGATACACAATCCTAATCTATGTTTCATGTGGACTGAATTTTCTTGGAAGTAGAGGTTGTTAAATATTTATATTACGTTAGCATTTAGTGTCACTAAGCTCCATGGACCTGTCTTGCTACGTCTTGTAAAAATATTTAGTTAATGCAATCCTTCTCCTAAGGTGCTGCTGCACTTTATCAACAGCAGAAAGCAGTACACTCTTCAGTCCAGGCTGATGATTTGCTTATTAGTATGTACTCATTCCACTTTTTAAATCTGAAGATTTTATAGTTTGCCACAAATACCAGCAAGTTTTGTTAATGCCATTGTTAAGCAGGCATAGTTTCATACCTAACATTGCAATGAGGTTTGAAGTTTTCCCAAGGATTTATTTTTTACAATAGCCACTTGCAAATTTCAGATGCTTTAGAATTTCAGATGCACTTAGAATTCAGATGCAAAGAAGAGGACTTTGTGCAGGTGCATGAATAACTGGGTGCAAAAAGAAAAAGAGCATTTTCATAATCAATTTTGGCATATGCTTGAAATGGGAACATGGAAGTAATAATACATGTATAAAACCATTCTGAGGTCAAAGCACCATTCTCAAATTTCCTTTCTTTAGATGGATGGGAATATTGTGAACAGCTTCATTTCTGTAAGGAATTAATATGGCATTGAGACAGGTATCATTTCGGCAGGACAATTAGAAGAGGAATTTCCTCTTGATATGAATCTTGGGATGGTGTTCTTCACACCTCCTTAAGCTGTTTCAACTTGAGTTAGTCGTCCTGAACTCTCTTTATAGACAAAAGAGACAAGCAAGCATTTTAAGCCAGCAGATATCTATTTTAAATGTTTTCTTCAGAGAAAGAGGTCTTAAAACTCTTGGTTTTCTCCTTTGTCAGTAAAGGGAATTGAGGACAACTAGCTCTGCTATGTATGTGGCGCAGTGCGTGTAAGTTGTGCAAACTGAATCACACACGAGCACCTTATGCTTCTTGCCCCGTGGTCTATTTCTAAGGAGATATAAACTACAATAAATTCTTCCCATTCTTCTTGATTGATCTGCTGCTAAAAACAACAGAAGTTTGAAGTTGTTAAACAGATATTGTCTCTTGCATGTCTTGTAAATGAGATCTTCATTTTTCACCAATGACAAATTGGTTTTGCTGTTTGCTGTAAAGCTTCTCTTTCGAGAATATGTGCCTGGAATGCTGGTCCTTTTTAAGATTCTTTCTTCCCCTCCCTTTTTAAGAAGGGTAGAATGTGCTGGCAAGGCCATGATATCTGATTAACTCTGATTGTCAGGATGCTTGCTTTATTCCTGTTAAGTCTGTTGCAGATGTGTGGTTCCAGCTTATCACATCACTTGAAAGGAGTCGCATAGTGGTCTTTTCACCTTTTGACCATTCTGCATTAAAAAATAATTTCTGTGGAAAATTCTTTTCCACAGAAGTATATATTTTTCCCCAGCCATGTGTCATCCCTGTAAAATAGTAAAATGTTTTTTAAACCCTTTTGCCTATTTATTGAAGCATTGCAAACCTGTGCTTCTGCAGCATCTCCTACCTAAGAATGCCAGAGTCCTTCACAGGCATGAATACTTGAAAGAAAAGGAAATACCATACTCAAAAGATGGACAAGGCAGGAAAAGGTTTCATGAATTGCCAAAGCTCACACAGCAGCACTGTCATGATATATAGTACATCCACTCCTTTGCTTTAACATCAGCAGCCCATAGGAGAACGTTCTTCTCTCTCTTCTAAGAACTGATTTATCACCATAAGTATGGTTTATTATACAGCCTCATGCTGTAAATCTTTCCTGCTCTAATGGCTGATAGAAGTCTGGCACCGCAGTGAGTTCCTGCTCATTTATTCCCTGGATATTGGGTATACTGCTGATGTGAGAATGAGCTTCCTGAGAAGTCTCTCTTAATAGAGAAATGTGAGAATCAAAGAATTTAATTTTGCTGGGACTTTTCCCATTAATCAGGTTTCTGACTGTTTTCACCATTTGTGAAATCCTTTGTTTCCTTCATCTTCAATTTTATCGCATCCCATGTTTTATAGGGAAGCATTCTTTTTAAATCAAAAAACAGAAAACAAAGAACCAAGCAATGAATGAACTACTGCCTGCATAGAACAGTTTCTTCACACAGTCACACAGAGCCACTCTGCTTTAAAAACGTGTACAGCTTCAGTTCTACTAAATATAATTTGTTTTAATGCAGGCAATAATCAACACTACATACATCTGTGGGGGAAGGTGGAGGGCTGGGAAGGCAAGGGATCCCATATATCCCTTAAGGTCATTTATATAGTATCATGAATTTATTTAGGGGCTTGGAAGGGGTATTTAATTCACTACAGGAATTTCTTACCAGTGCAAGCAAGGCTTAATTTATAACTCTGGTATTGTAGAGTACTTTACAGTCCTTACGTTGAAGGTGCCCCTGTAATGCAAAGTACTGCCAGTGTGCAGAATGACACAGTAATGTGAAGGATGACTCTTAGAGGGTATGTCTGAATGGAAATCATAACTGTAGCTGCAGCTCAGCGTGCCTGAGCTAGCTGCAAATAGGCTACTTTGGGTAAGGCTGTCCCATGTCTGCCCCCATCTGAAAGCTGAGTGAGCACAAAGGAAAAAGGCAGTGACTTTTCCCTCTCTGCTATTTGAAAAGACACCCATGTAAAAGAAGCAAGTGGTTAAAGTTCAGCTCCAGGAAAGCTGAGATCAAACTGTTCAGATCTACTGAGTATCTCTTCCATAATGTCTACACTATGGCATACTTGTTCTTGGTGGGTTTCTTGTAGGTCCCTCCAGTAGAACTTATTACCACACAGCAACAGCCTTAATGTGTGTGTGTCTGTCTGAGAAGTCCAATGTTAGCCAAGCACAGATCTAAGCATAGGGATATGTGCATTTTAAGACTTAATAATTGCCATTTAGTTTATTAAGAGTGAAAGTCTTACCCTGGTAAAGCTTCAAGAGATCCAATTACAGCAGGTTGTTCACTGAGTAATGTGTTAATGTGAACATGCTGCTCTCGTCTTCTATTCTCAGGGTTTTTTTGTTGGTTTTTTGTTTGTTTGTTTGTTTGTTTGTTTTTTTAATTTAGACTGTGCTTCAAAATGTTTATCCTGTGTTCAGAGCTGTCTTTGGGACAAGCCGCTATTACCTTTTTCCCTCAGCAGCTGCCTTCTCGAGAAACAATGAAACTGGCAATGAGCTCAATGGGCGAATGGGAGCCAGCCTCATTCCTATTGCATCTGGGAAGGCCTTAGGAAAAAATCCTGCAAGACACATTACAATGGACTTCATCAGTCAGAAAGAAAATGTGTCGTTCTTGACCCTGCAAGCAGAGTCCTGTGTAACCAGGTAATGTCCATAGTGGGAGGGAAGGATTTGAAGCTTGTTGCTGTGGTAAAGATGGCACCCGTTCTTTTTACAAGGGGAGAATGGGGCTCCCTCTGGAGATCTTTTACAAGTGCTGATTCTCCTGGAGCAAATTTTTTTGCTGAACACTTATTTGAAATAGCCTTCTTTTCCCTGCTTCAGCTGAGCTCACTGTGGCTTCCACTTTGCTCCTGCCTCAGCCCAGATCTACTGGATATCTTGCTCTGTAAAATAAAGGAGCCCACTGACTTTTAAAGAATGCATATTACTTTTAAAGGAGAAAAAAAATAAAAAAGGAAGAAAAGTGAATTTGGTTTATATATAAATGTTGATTGATACAGGATTTACTACAGATTACTAAAATCCCCTCACATTTATCTTTATTTCATGAATCATCATGAAAGAATTAAGAGCCACAATGGAGATTACTTCCTGAAGAAATGGTCATGAAGTTACAGTCACTCCCAATATTCTAATTTGTGGGAGCCTCATTACCTGATGTAGATGCAGATGACCCTTTCTTTAAAGATATATTAGTGGTTTATTTTGTTTTCTGAGTCAGGTTAGACATGTTGTTGGTCACCATCACTGCTGGAAATGTGCAAAGTTCCCGGTGTTGAGTTTCTATATATGATGGTATTTATAACATGAAAATTATAAAGAGCAAAATTCAACAAAGGCCTGAGAAATTTTTGTCATTTTTTGTGTTCCATCCAAATGCTTATTTTGCCCTTTCTGCCTGGTCTCCCTCCCTCTCTTACATGTGTAAGCTGTGTGTGCCCTGCCCAATAGCACTGAAAGTTGCCACCTCTTGACAATTTGAAGAAAGACAAAGGGGCATCTCTTGTATATTGTGGCTTTCTTTTTTTATGCCTGGTGATAATGTTGATACACATACTTTGATCTTCAAGCAGTTTGACTTCATGGAAGAGATTCCGACTGTGTGGATGTCTAAGCAACTTCCATCAGCTCATAAATCTAAATAATTTTCAAATTCTCCTACTGGTTTTATGATCTCCTAAATTATACAGTCTGAAGTATTTTTCAACTATTTCACATTTCTGGGTAAGTCTTGGAGATAGTGAAAGCTGAGCCTTTAGTGTCCTGTTTCTATGTCATGAAGGGCACAGGCAGGATTTGTAAACCTGGGCAGATGAAGATGGTTTTTACCTGCTTTTTTCTTGAGCAGATGTTTGTCATGCTTAGCATCCATTCTTCTTTTATGCCTTTATTAAAAGCCTCCTCTCCACACAACATAAATTTTGCAGCCTACTTGAGCTTTCATTGATGTTACAAAGGTCTTCCCATGGCAGACATGAATAAAGGATGGATATTTTAATATTTTTTTGGTAACAACTCTGAGACTTAGAAGAGGGTTAGTGTTACCACTAGAATGTAATAAAATCCTCTTTTGAACACTTCTGATGTAAGGTGAACTCTTTTCGTGCTTGTGTGTGTACAGGGGTCTGTGAGCAGTACTCTCCCAGGCTTCAGACCCCACTCAGTCTTCCTCAAAGTGGTCTTGACATTTAAAAACTGCCTTGAATTAAGGACTCCCTCACATCTCAGATCAGCACCTTACAGATACAACTCTGGGCTTCCTTTCTCTGATAAAATTGTTATTTGAAAAGTTGTTTCTTCGAGACTTCTTAGATTTCTGAAAATTTGTGATTTGTAGAAGAAATTCCACTTTGCTAAAAATGTCTTGATTAAGAGAAGAGGAAGAAGAAGGGAAGGACTTCACATTGACCCTCCTTCTCTTCAGAGTTCTATGTTAGGCACTGACTACTGAGTCCTTCTGGTCTCATTCAGACCAAATGTGAGGTTTGACTAGATTTTCTCTGATGAATGACTCCAAGTAGGGCTATTCCACTGTACTGAATATCAGCAGGTTAAAATTGCTGAGGCATCTGTCAGAGAACAGTAATTATCACTGCTTTCCTCTTATCCAAATCCTGCGTGGCCAGCAATGGAACTTTGCAGCTGGAAGGAAACAAAGAGCCATTACTTTCAGTGCACACTCCTGATCAGGTTATATATTGATAGTTTGTGTTAGGAAGAAAGGGTTTATGAGTGCCTCTGGCAACTGGTGGTTTGAGCTGTGCACCTATAAATTCTAAGTTGGCAATATCAAACAAAAATTATTCTCTGGCTATAGCCTGGGGTAACAGGGAGTGGGAAAAGCCAAGCTGCACTACTAATCCATAACTGCAGAAATTACCTCCATTCCAAAACAAACACTACATAAAATTTTAAAAGCTGGTCAGCCCAATATATATATATATATATGTAATAAAATGTCAGTAGTGTAATTCAAACCAACCTTAGAAATTGTGATATATTGCATTTTGTCATTTATACAGTTCTGTATCAGAGTTAACTAAGAACAAAGGTTGATGGCCATTCAGGAGCTCATTCTGCCTAATGAATATTATCACCAAACCATTTTACTTTTATGACAACACGCGGTAATTAATTACCAGACAGCACATACACAATAATAAAAATATACTATTTTAAAATAATTATGTTTCATTCAAAATACCAAAAATTTGTAAATTTCAATATAATTATTGTGTTTTTCACTATGTTATAGCTGAGAGAGGATTCTAACATTAGAAATCTGGCAGCAGTTGCATTTGAAAACTGATAAACCCATTATGTGTTTGGAAGATATCCCCCCATCTGTTGAAAAAGTAAAATTATAGAAAACATTGGACTGAAATCAAATGGTTTTAATAACCAGTTTTCTTTTTCCCAACAATAAAATAAACATAGTGTAACAAATATAATGTAAAATGCACAACAGTTTACACAAGACAGTTTTTTCAGTTTCATGGAACATCTTGAAATGTTCTCTGTGGAGTTTCTCAGGTATTTCAGGCAGGTGTTTGTGCTATCTGTAAGGTTGACTTACTGTAATGAATTTCATTTTGTGGCAATCTACTTAACTCACCCTGCTCAGTTAAATTATTTAGCAAATTAATTCTGTTTTGTCTCTAACTCTACTGCATCTGCACTCCATAGCTAAGGAACAGAAATTGAGACAGTGTTGGAGCTGTATGCTTCATTAGCAGACAGAGCTTAAAAGGCAGATACAAAATGCAGTAAATATATGTTTATTTTCTGACTTCTCATTAGGGCATAATGCTGTAGGTTTCATTTTTGTCCTTTAATACGCCTTCTGTCCTTAACATCACAGGTGTGTTGGAACATGCTGAGGCTTCTCTTCTGTCCAGTTTTTCCCTTCCTCTGCCCAGATAACAGCTTTGGCTGCAAACTTCTGCTGTGGAAACTGTAGTCCCTGACCTGTTAAGACATTTCCATAGTCTTGAATTGCCAGAAATTGCACAAGCTAAGGACACATCTCTGTGTCCAAGCATGGTCCTCAAACAGTAGGGATCTTTTTTTTGGCTATTGCTGGTATCTGGGAGGCAGTTCTCCACCTGATTTCCAGACCTTAGTTTTGCTTGCTCATCTTTTATGGAGGACTGCTGAGCTCTTTTTTGAATACCTTCAATAAGTATTGGTATGTTTGCCACTTATTCCTGCAGCCCTCACCTTGTGGTTTGAATTTGCTGTATCCTGTGTGAGGAATTCTTTGTTGTAGGCAAGTTGCATGAAATCATCCTTAATTCAAATCAGGATACAGTAAAATGCAAGTCCATTTATTCATTTGCAACGTGTAAACAGAAATCAGAGTTTCAGAAGCCCAGGAGACAGAAAATCATGCTGAAACTACTGTCATCGAGAAAATCAGAAAAGCCTCTCTCCTTGTCTTTGCATGACTCCCAGTAGATGCTTCCCAGATGTATTTCTTTGTATACAACCTGTGCCTCAGGTTGTGCTTCCCAGGGTATGCCAGGTTTTATAGCTCATCCCACTCCTGTGGTCCTCTGTATTCCTCCTCCCTTCCCCCTCCCATCTTTCTACACATTATCTCCTTCAACATTATTCTAGGGATACCTGTAACATAGACCAGAGAGGTGATGGTTGAACAGTGTGACTAAGCTTTAATATATCTAAAGAACTGATCTAGTCAAGAATGAAGACAGTGAGGTACAAAAAAGAGGGAGAGGGTATCTCTTTCCCCTTCCTGATTCATTTTACCTGACAGAAGGGAGAACAAGCTATACCTGCAGGTCACGAAGAGTCCAAATTTTGCAGGACCAAAGGGAAAGGAAGGACTGGACAAATACCCATTTGTAATGTCTTAACCTGTAGAGATGTGAGGCATTTACATCTGAGCCAGTCACCCCAGGCTGTGTTTGTTATTAGTGGAGAGAAATTAGTATGTATTACCACAGAAAGATTTCTCTCCTTAGGTATCTCGTATACATGAGAAGAGTATCTCAATATTTCAAATGGCTCTCTCTCCACCAGTGCATGTTTACCTATTTCCATTTACAACAAAGGCATCCTGGGGCGGCATGTACAGATTTTGGTATCTGATCTTACACAACTGAAGCAATGGGTGCAACGTATCCTGGTCTTAGTGGGTGCATTTCCTTGCAGAGCATGTCTCAACCAATGGACTTGAAACCCATCTGTGTACTGGTAAATAGCTCAGTGACAGGAATGTATGTACAGATTCTGTACTTAACTCACCTCAGTGGCAATCAGTTCATTTGGGACACACTAGACAGGAATTGGTAAGCTTTGAGTTCCAGTCTTCAGGAGGCATTTTTACTAAGATGTTACACTTCAAATGCTAGTGATTATATGATTTAATTCAGGGGGTCACAACAGGCTTTTATGAGAAATTTGGACTTCAACCTAGTTGTCTTCTCTGCTGGAAGACACAGAGAAAACTATGACAAATTAAGTGTCAAGTGTGATATACAGATAAATGTTGCCATGAAGTGTGTTCCTTTAGAATTCAACCAGGCCTGTAAGCCAGTGTATCACTGTAAACTAGATTTAGTGATGGTAAAGTCAATTCTAAATGTCTCCTTTGTGTATCTCAATACCCATCAGTCTTCTTTTCCTTAATATCTGTGTGGTGACTGTAACTTTTTGAAGTATATGATACAACTTTAAAATTTCAAGAAACATTTTCTCACAGTTACCTTGTAGGCAAGTGTAATTTTCCACTGTAAATAGCACTGAGCTTAAACGTCTGGTGTAATAAGTGTCTTGAGTCCCTTTAGTCTTCGCATTCTCGGATGCACATTGATTTTTAGTGTAGTGGTTAGATAAGGAAAAGTGAACTTGTTAGTGAAATCAAGGAATGCATCTAGTCTTTCGTTAATTCAGATATGGGCTTTCTGAGAAGCATTTAGCCTAACATTACCAAGTGTCACTTTTGACTTATCAGGTGGAACTGGCATGATGGTGAGCTCTCCAGCTCCACTTCACAGTTACAGGGACTGATTTCTGAAGAGAGAGAGTTCAGTCAGGTGATACACTCAGAGTGTTATGACAACTGAATACTTATTTTCTTCCCTGATTTCACAGCAGCCCCCCTAGATAAGGCTTTGAAAGACAGAGCTAATAGGGTGCTCATGAGCAACATGGCTTTACTTGTTAGGAAGTTGGGGGCATTTATGTTACTCAGACGAGGATGATGCTGCTTCCAGTTTCTTTTATCTGGATATTCCTACTTCAGGAAGGAACATGTTGAACATCAGTGCTTTGTATGATTTCTGCAGGACAACTTGATTCTTTTGCTTTAAAAAGAGGACAATACAGTGCTTTTATCAAAGCTTTGGAAAAGCTTTGATAAATGAGTATTATCCCATATCTTTATCCCATAAGAAAATAGGGGTTTTGAAGCACCTAGCTGTGTGCTTGCAGTTCCCTGTGTTTATTTTCTGTTCAGTTATTTATTTTCTGTTAGTTGCTGCTCAGCTCGAGTCTTTCTGGCACATCTAGCATTGCCAGAAAAAGTCTTTTGAAAATCAGAGGTATATAAGCTCTCTACCTGCTGCCTGACAATCCTAGTTTTTTGACTGTGTTGCTCCTCTTAATTGTCCAATCCATCACCTCAACAAAAGAAAATAATATTGAAAGATCACACAAAAATCTTCATGAAAATCTCACAGTATTTGATCACCCCTGCACTTCCATGATAGAATCAGTGAGATTGCACAGGGTTTTTCTAGTCAACTACAAGTCATGAAAGTAGATTTACTAATCTTACAACATTTGAATGATCTTGGCTAAAAAAAGTTGCTTATGTTTGCGCCATTTAAACATACCTATTTAATGGAAATTGTTATATTAAGCACATCTTTTTGGCTATGGGTGCATGACCAACAAAATAGAGGACATGAACTGAAGTATTTTCAATAGTACATGTGGCTTGTCAAATCTAGACAACTCCCTCAAATAGAAAAATAATTTTACTTGTTTTTATACTTGTTTCTGATGTTTGAGTTACACTTATTAGGTACAATTAGATATAGTAACAGCTCTAGTAAGAGTTATTTTGAACAATAGCCACCTCAAAAGATAGCATAACTTCTTTTTGTTTTGCTGTATTATATAGTATATATTTTATAATTATAAATAAGGTTGCACAAAAGACGCAAATAGAAATAAAGGTAGAATTTCAAATGATCTTAAGGTTAAAAACATGGGTTTGAGCTAAAATTGGCTGTTGGAGTTGCTTGAACACTGTTGGAGAATATAGAACAGTGAGGATCCTGTGTTTGATATACTTTGCACATTCAGATGTAGTTTGCACATGCCAACTTAGGCCTAATTGATAAAAGAATTCTCAATAGCAAATAAATGGGTAAGTGGTAAATGGTAAAAAACAGTTGCTAATGAAACCTGAGGTTTTTTTCTGTTGTTGTTCCAAACCTTATTTAGCTCTTCTCCGTACACAAATAGCAGGTATTTCTATAAAATTCCCTTCAAGTTCCAGAGTCTTCTCAAAAGTGACTTTACATGTGAAAATAATTTTTTACTTTTAAAATTTTTTCCATGCTTCAAGCAGATCCACTTTATCACAGAAAATAACATTTACTGCACTTACTACCACATTATGTTGAAATTATTCAAAATTGTATGAGATGCATTTCAAAAAATCCAAGGTTTTTGTAAAATCTCTTCCCTGTAAAAGGCAAGAGGCATCGAGATCAATATCAGACTGAAAAACTAAATATGAAGTACTTTAAAGTTCATTGAGAAGAAAATGACCACAGCGCCTCCTAAACCAGTCTTGCAAATGAGTTACTTTAGGCTGTAAAAGGATCTTATGCATTTTCTAATTAGTGTCTGTTGCCAATTTTGTGTTACTCTGGACAAGTCACAGAACATATGCAAAAGATCTCCAGTCGGTATACATCATCACTGTCACTTGGGATGCTCATTAAAATGGAAGTTATCTTCTTTTTCTGGAGTAAAAATTCTTCTGTCTAAAATGTTTCAGTATATTCATCCGTAGTGACATTTATAAGATTTCTTTTTATATCTTCATGGTTTTCTCCCCAATAACATATTTTCCAGTCAACCACTAAGTATCTTCTTATGAGTCTTATTATAAGAGCTAGCTAGTTGCCTGCAAATACATGAAAGCTGTTTTTTATCATTTAATAAGCTCTAATATGTGGTTGAAAGGCCAGGCTGTACCATAACATGAATAACTGCCATAGTCCAACAAGGGTGTGGTCCAGCTGAAAATGAAGGTTTCAGCATACTGTAAAGTGTTGTCCCTCTTCTGCCCCTGGCAGCACCAGGAAGTGTCCAATGCACAAGGAATACACCTTTTTTAATATGATTTTCCCCAACTTATGCTCAAAATTACTGTTCTCTTCCTGCCATGACTGGGCAGAAGTCTCCCTCAGAGGAGGGATTTGAAGCCCAAACTCCTCTTCCCCTACTCTCTCATGGTGTTGGCTTGAAACACATATGGTATTAATAACTAATTAGAAATGAAGGAGCAGAAAGGCTGTCAGTAAAGTAACATGATTTTACTCAGAACGCTCTTCCACAGCCACAGTACACACTGGCCATTGGTGTCACACCTCTTCAGGGAGCAGCTGGTGCCTCTCACACATCAAGAACATATCGTGTAATGAATCCAGACAGCAACATCCATCCGGCCCTGTCACCACGCCAGGATTACACCTCTGTTACCTCCAGCCTCACCTGCGGCCAGGGGAGCACAGGTGTAACTGAGAACCTCTCCTGGCCCCCTGGCACTGCTGTTGCTGGAGATGTGGAATGTGGTCTGACCTGATGCTTGAGGTGCGGAGGCTGGGAGTGAGACAGTAAATGGAAACCTCTTCATTTTGACCTGGAAACAGCATGTTTGGGATGCAAACACGAAATCAGTCCTTGTAACTAATTTTTCAACATTTTACAGGATTCCAGCCCACCTGATATAAAATTTTGTCTCCCCACATAAAACATTTTGCATTCTTGCCTTTGATTTAATAAAATAAACATTTGGTTCTGCAAGTAATCCTTCCCCAGATTTTTTTTAAAAAATGCTTTATCGCACTGTCATGGTAAGAAACATCTCAGACAGATGGGACATTTTCAGGTTTGCTGGCTGCTCTGGATGTCTCTACATCATAGATTAACAGGACTTGCAGTATTCAACCCTTTTCTCTGAGTAGGAGAAAGTGCTTTGGTTTGACTTTAGCAGTTCTTGTTTTCCATGTTGTATCAATAAAGCCCACAGAAACAAAACATGGGGTGTCAGAAGACAGAAAAGGGTCTGTGCAGCTGCAGTGGCCCCTCAAGATGTGGTGTCATTTAGCATTGTCCTGGCTGACATCTCTGCCCTTTTTTGTAAGAACGGGGTTTTTTCCTCAGTTTTTTCCACCACTACTTTAATTCAGGAAATTTAGTGAAAGGCTTTATTTAAACAAAGAGTTATCTATAAGAACATTCTCCTTTTGACTGGGCTAGAGTTCATCTTCTGTAAAGTAGCTAATGTGAGGCTATGTTTTCGGATTTGTGATGGAAACAGTGTTGATAACTCAGGGATGTTTTCCTTACTGGTGAGCAGGGTATGTACAGAGCCAAGGCCTTTTCTGCTTCTTACCCCACCAGAGAGCGTGCTGAGAGTGCATGAGAAGTTGAGAGAGCACACAGTTGGGACTGGCTGACCACAACTGACCAAAGGCATATCCCATACCGCAGGACACCACGCTCAACTTGTAAACCTGGGGGAAGAAGTGGAGGACGTTTGGAGTGATGTCTTCCCAAGTCATTGTTATGCATGATAGAGTTCTCCTGGAGATGCCTGAACACCTGACTGCTCATGGGAAATGGTGAATGAATTACTAGTTTTACTTTGCTTGCATGAGCAGCTTTTGATTTACCTATGAAGCTGGCTTTTTCTCAGCTCATGTGTTCTCTCACTTTTCCAGTTCTCTCTCCCCTTCCCGACTAGAACCAAGTGAGCAAGTGGCTGTGTGGGGATTAGTTGCCAGCTGGAATTAAACCACAATAGGAAGAAAACCCTATCTCAGCCACTATGCAAGGGGATCAACTTGTTTCTCTCCAAATGCCTTGTTTGCAAGTCTCACAACAGTTTGATTAATCAGTCAGGCTAAGTTCCATCCATTCATGAATTATCCACACCAGAGGAAGACAACAGTGCTTCAACTCCAGGACAAACTGAGACTGTTCTCTCTGCTGTCTGGTAGTATTTTGGTCCTCTGAAATGAGCTGAGGTCTCTTTGTAGGAATCCCTCTAGCCTGGGATATTAAACAAGGTAAAGAAATTACCTGAGAAACTTTAAAGGTGGCACTATATCATTCTAGGAGCTCCTAATGAAAATACTCTAAGTTCACCTGTTGCTCCATGAAAATTATAAATTAAATAATAAGGACTATTTAATTTCCGTGTGCTTGAGACTAAATTTTCCTCTAATGTAAGATGTCTCAAGGCATTGTATTATGTAATTTACCTCAAAGAATTTAAAGGGTATCGATGAAGTGTCTCTTGAATTATTGATTTTTTCCCTGTTTTTTTTTTCTTTATAAACTGTATAAACACAAAATCTCTGACAAAATAGTAAAAGGAAAAATGAATCAAATTGTGACAGGATTGTCATCCTGACAGGATCCCATGGAAAACAGTAGTTTGTGATTAGTGTATGGATTAATTAAAATAATGAGATTATTTGCTATCAAAATAATTTGTAAAAATAGACAGACTTGATAGTTTTGATGAGTTTACAAATGTGTAAAATGAATAACAATGTTTTAATGACAGATATTTTATTAATATTGCATAATATTTTGATTAAGAAATAACAGTCACATCCATGTCAGTATATCTAAAGGTAGTTGTTATTTCCAGTGTCCAAAATCTGGTTGTTTCTGCTGTAATCCTGCAAAAATCTTCTTCTTCTTTTTTTTTTTTTGATTTGTTTCTGAGTTCCTAAATTTCTTGTTGACCTGGGATTTCAAATGTTTTCTTTCGAAAAAAGCCTTTCAGTGGGTCTGTTTTGCAGTTTTGTTAATGCTTGCTTAAAGTTTCCCTATTCTTTAGCCTTTTATCTTCTGAAACATGCATAGTTTGTATTTGAATGCTATTTTTTATGGAACTTACAGAAATCTTTTCAGCAAAGTGTTGTGGAAAAGTGCATTATTAAGGAGGAGGACTTTTACTGAAAATATACTTAAGAGAAATTTCTGCAAACATTGATGTCTGAAAAGAAAAGAAGCCTGCAAGAAGAACTGGAGGTTTTATGTACTTATAAGTAGATCCACATTAAGTGCCTAGAAATGGACATTTCCATGAGTTGTAGACCTGTAATTTGATTGTCTGCAGGCCCGATATAGAGAGATATTAGATTCTTAAAAGAAGATTTGAGTATAATTTAAGTGGTGGCAATATAAATACAAGTGTTTTACCCTTCAAACTCTGGTTTATGAGTGGATGTATCTGTTAATCTGGAAAGGTTCCTATGCACATCCCCAGTCTGCTCTAGGATTGTGTGCGGTGATGCCTTATTTCGTTTTCCTTATATACAAAAAATGAACTTTGACTTGGGCATGGACTCCTTATTTTGTCCTAGAATGTCCATTGTTCCGTTTCTCCTACTTGGTACCATCTAACATTATGATTTAATAATTTCTTTGTTTCTTTTGGCCTGCTTTATTGCAAAAAAGTTCCATAAATGGCAAAAACCCTGATCCATAACTGATTGGCCTTGCACACACTCATGCATACTTGTGCGGTGATTGCCTCTGAAAGGCACAGAGGCCTTTCTCTCCCCATGGCTAACACAGGGTGACAAAAGGGGTGTCAGAACTCCTAGAACACAAAGAGATAGCTAGAAGAGAGGGGTTGAGCAGTAGGCTGAAAATTACCCTATAGGCAACTTATCTTGAAGAAAAGTTGCAGGCAAGCCATCTTTTTATTATTTTTTTCAAGTTTTTATTCTTATGTATATCAGAACCCATCTTTTCACCCCTTCCTCAATTAACAGATTGCATATTGCAGAAAACCATGATCCTTAATCTTTCTCATTGTGTATATGTTGCTCTATCACGTACATTACGGACAGGCATGGGACTCTGCAGGTATTCCTAAGTAGAGTACTGGCCAGATCATCCATCAGTGGTGAAGGATCAGCACCCTTTGGGACACTAATCATAGCCCACATGGAAGGAGGAATATTTTGAATATGCTATCTATAGTCAGCTCCTGCACAGGATCCATACTCATTCATTATGTGTCTGGAGTTTTGTGTCCCAGCAGAATCCTTTCCACCTGACATTCATAAGTGCTACAGTACGTGTCTGGCTCTCAGGCTCATCTCCCATGAGATAACTTCTTACCATTGAGGGACTTACCAAGTCAGGGCATAAGCCTCTGACAACAGAGGAAGCTATAGCAATGGTGACTGGAGCTTATTACCTCTTTTCAAGGTATCCAGTTCCATGGGTCTAAAGATGGTCTTAATGAGCTTCATGGAGAAACAACAAAGGAGGAGCCTTGACCACATACCTCTACTGAGTGAATAGAAGCTCTTTTAGGTAAATATTGATATTCACTGATGTATGCATATATATAAGGCAACACACAAGGGGAATGTGGGTCTAAGCATCCCAAAGGTCTTAATGAGCTGAGCACCTTTCAAGTGCGTTATTGCAATAGCTCTAGTGAGTGATCCAGAAGCTTAGGACTACATGGCTGTAGTCTTAGGATGTAGTGCTCCAACAGGATAGAGCACTCTTGTGCATAAACCTGTGGCTGGGAGTTTTCGCTGAGTTCCAGGCAGCATCTGTCATGACTCTGTAATGGGGTTGACACGTGGATGGTCATGGAGCCCACAAAGGGCTCCTCGCAGGTGTCTTGTCTACATCTAGCAACTTGAGCAACGAAAGGTGGAGGCTTGGGCTTTGTGCTGTGCTCATCTGCACGGTGTAGCCAGCACACCATTAACTTATCACTGTCTAAACAACATCCTGCAGTGTGCATGGGCTAGGATGGTGAATGGCTGATCCTAAGGAGTCTGGCAGCATGGCTAGAGGCTGTCATGCCATTTACCCTCGGGTCAGAGAAGGGCCCTGACTTGTGTTAATTACTAGGAGAATAATATTCCCATATGACCACTGGTTCTGCACCAATAGGTAGCTGAACGATAGGATACCCTTTTTATTTCAGGTTTTTACCTCCTGCACGTCACATGGGGACATCAAGAAGCTTGATTAAGAGGTTTGTGTGGGCTTTCTGGAGCCCAGTGAGGGGAGTGAGGGCATGTCAAGGATACCAGGAAGGACACAATTGCAGGAAAGAGATAATCTGACTCACAGCCTGGTCTTCATGGCAAGTTAAAACAACGGGACTGAAGGGTTTAGTAGAGGAAAGAGATACAAAAAGGACATTGCAGGGCAGAGCTGGGACAACCTGTTCAGACCTATTTGGAAGAAATGGACAGAGTGTTTTGTTGTAGGAGAAATCTATCCATCTGACTTTTCTCCAAGCCCCTGGCTGCTTTCCAGAGTGCTGTTGCCTTCCTACTGAAACAGTCCTTTTTCTACCACTATTATTTGGAAAGATGTGAATGCAGGGACACTGGCCACCAGGCACTATTTTATTTCCTGTTTGATAGCTCTGTACAAGCTAACATATCTGAACAGCCATAGGCACTGGTTTTATACGCATTGCTGTACAGTGGGACTGAAAGACCACTTTCAATTGTTCTGTTGCCTTTTCTGGCAGGGACTAGTTCTGCTACACAGTGAAGGAAACTAAGTGCATCATTCTTAAATTTGCACACTTGTGATACGAGAATTAACTTTGCCACAGGGCTTGGTCATTGCAGCATCTTGCCAAGACTAAGTCCCTTCAAAGTATAAACAGACATGAAATTTCTTAAGCCAAATCCCCTGTTGCAGATAGCTTTTAGCTGTCTGTAGTCTTCTGGTACCAGAAGAGATTTTTTTTTTTTAACCTAGTTTTGTACATACGAGCATGGTTTCTTCTTGACATTAGGAATGCCAGGCTGAAGGTGGCTTGGCATTGTGGCACCCTTAAGCACACAGAGCCCTTATCCCAATCCTTTCATGAATAAAAAGTCCTCCAGGCTCCAAATTTTGCACATAGGTACCCGTTAATTACCCAGGTCCTTTTTTGTGCAGATGGGGTGCAACTGACAAAGAGTTTACTTCTAGCTAACAATGTGGAGCTGTAGTGTGGTTTAGGCATGATATCACCATGGAGGGACCTGTAAACTAAGTTCAGCTGTTTGGCAGACTTTCATCTATGTAAATCCCTCTCTAAATTAATTCTATGACCACAACTTATAAACTTTACAGGAAAGCAATCTCAGGACTTATTTTTCTTGTCAGTTTCAGATATTGAAACTTAACTGTAGATGTTGCAAAAATAATCACTGGGGTTAGAGAGTCTATAAACTGTAGTGCACAGACATATAAATTTCCAGGACTTTTTTTCTTCTTTAAATACCAACTTTAGTCCATGCATTTTCAGGGTTTGCAAGTAACACACTCACACACCCACACCTAAGCCTAAATAAAACCAGTACACAGTTAAATCCTTGAAAAATGTGAGCATAAACTCCAGCTATAAGTACTCAAATGAAATATTTATACATACTAGACATCTTGTATCAGGAGGTGGTTCTCTTGCTGTTGTCATAAGTCAGCCCTTCGCTCCCTGTGTCTGCTTCAAATGCTTTCATCCCTGGGAGCACAAGGCTTGCTTCAAACATCCTGCTTGCTTGTCAGCAGGGTTGATGCACTGTATTATAACAAGTACTCACCATAACTGTTGTTCACAGGCAGCATTATTAGCTCTACAAGCACAACCCACAAGATTCCCTATCAGCATAATCATTATTTATCCAAAGCTCTCCCAGTAAATTGAGCCTAACTAGTCTTTCCTTGGGGAAAATATGCAGAAGCTTTTATTTTGTTATTGTTCATGTAGAGAAAGCAGCATTTCCTCCAACAGTGTAGGATCTGGACAAGGAATACACCTCATAGCTGTGGCATCGTTTCTCCTGTATGGCAATGGGTTATAGTCAAGTGCTTAACCTAGGATGAACTGGCAGAAACACAGCCAATAACTGTGCATTATTTGCATCATAAGCATACTTTAGTTGCACAGTTTTATCCTTAATGCTGCATCTCTTTTAGCTGAGATGCATTTAACTGGTTTGGTCAAAGCTGCTTCATGTTCCACAAGCCATTCTCAGAGACTCCCCGGGATCAGTAGCTCTAATTTCCACAGATTAAAAAAGCAAGTCAGACTAGATTTACTGTGTGACAGAAATGGGCAGCTGAAGCTTTGGAAAAGACTTATGATGTAAACTGTAGATCTGTGTATATTTTCTGTTTACAAAAAGAGACCCTGCAAGAGATAGATGTATACTAATGTAATTAACACAAATCAACAAATGCAATAAAGGAATTTAAATATCCCGACCTGATCATACAATTTTTTTCCTTAAAAAATAGAAATTAAACAGAGACTAAAAGGTGGCACCTTTTAGTTCCACCACAAAAACTATATCAAGCTGGTCTATGTAACTATACCAGCCCATTAACACATTCTCCTTGTCCTGTGCCTTTGTGGAAATTCTATTTTTATAACTTAAACCATAACAGAGTTGTCACATTATTGTTATTATTAGCAGTAGTAGCAGTAGTAGTAACATTACATTACTACTATTATTATCAGCCCAACTTGTTTGGGTACCCCTACCCGTGAATACAGTACAGTGGAATTTTTTTTTTTTTTTGTAACCCATAACAAATTTCTCATATAAAGGTTTGCTTGAGCACAAAAACTTGTAATTTGAACTAAATTGTTTAACAGCATGCTGAGAGACTTCATGAAAACAACAGTATTAATTAAAATAATAACAATATCCATTTTTGTTTAATTGCAATGGCGCATCTTTAAATCAATTTGTTGAATAATATATGAAATTACAGGTGATACTTGCATAATGATGGAATGGAGATTGTGACATATTAATAAACTGTTTCCCATGATACTGTTATCATACCAATCCTCTCATCTCCTCCCCCAAATCTCCTCCAGCTCCAAAATAATCAATTTAGGTTAATCCATATTCAAAAGTATCAAATAGTAACTGCTAAAACATACACTGTATTCTAATAAGGTTCTCAAGTATTGGCTTTAGTTCGTTTTGATAAATATTTAAAGAACAATCCTTCTAAATGTAAAGGCAATGACTTGGGCAACAAATTGAAGTGTTGGTTGCTATTCTGCTATCAAGAGTTAGGAAACTTTTAGGAGTTTTCTACTTAGGAGGAAAGTATTTTGCTTACAATTGCTACCTTAACTTTGACATCTGACTTTCAGACATCTACCTCCACTTACTTGCTGTAATCTTTGCAGGGACCTCAGCATTTCCAAAAGGCAATTTATCCCACCTGTTTGGTCTTGCTATGCAGATACTGTAGATATCTAACTTTCAATGCCCAAAATAAGATTAAACTTATTCCATCTTATTAGATATTGAGAGATATCCAAAATTGCTCTCACCAGATCTTTGCTCTTTGAAAGGTCTGTTATATAAGAATATTGTCTGTTAAAAAAAATCCTAAATAATCCTTAAAAGCTATGATTTTTCACTTCTGCTGAACAAAGTATCTTTAGTAGCTTCTCTTCATGTACTGACAATCAAAAGAAGTGCAACTCTATAACCTCTGGGTTTTTTTTCCTGAGACCCTAGGAAATACAACCACCCAGACGTGCATAATTTTTGGCATATACTTGGCATGTTAGTAAGGATTTCTTAAAATAATTGTTTGTTCCTAATGATAATGTGAATGTTTTGACAAAAAGTTTATTGAAATGAAAAGCAATCCCTGAATTCTTTGCATATTTTATTTTTCTTTTTGATTTCCAACTCACACACATCTGGCATATTTTACATCTTTGCAATAAAACATGGTTACAATAGCTTAAGGAATTTATATATCCAAAATATTTCACCATGATCTCAAGATGAAATGAACTTGTCTTCCAGATGTTCAATAGTCTCCCAATTCTAAGCTACAAACTCAAGATATTGCTTACAGACAGGTGATGAATAACTTAATCATTACGGTGATCCCCATGATTGCCGAATCTTATAAATACAAACAACAATGGAGAAGGAAATTTAGTGCTAAACTTACTAATACAAGGTGGATAACAAATAAGTAATCACATCAATAAATAATGATATGTTTCTGGTGCAAAGTGCCAATACAAAGAATCCATTATCTTTTTAAATAAATGACTGCAAGTGAGTGTAAATTCTGAGAAAATTACATTCCTGTTACATGCCTCATAGCCCTACCGACACAATATGTACATCTATGACAATACAGTCACCAAATATACAAAGAAGAAACATGAATTAAAGTGTATATACCCCTGGGTGTGTAATTTGATCAGTACAATGTGCAGAAAATTATTCTGATAATTATCATTACAGTTTTTTAAAAGATGAAGTGCCTTAATCTGAGTGGCTTCAGGTGAGATTTTCAGAAGAACTGAAAAGAACAACCTCAGTCACCTTTACAATGAAGCTAAGGCTCAGCTCCTTAGAGGAAAAATAAGGTAAAAAATCAATGGGGGTTCTCTTGCCCGTGATTTGTAGGCCAAATACTAATAATCCAGAAGTATAGCACTTTGTCTGTATGGAGGGTCATTAAGCATCACAAAGCATTAAACCGAACTTCCCTCTTTGCTCCCTTTCTGTCTAGCTTTTGAATTTAAAAGGGAGGAAATTAATTTCTATTGTATAAAGTATAAATATGGCAAATGATGGCTTTTTATCCAAATGCTTCATGAGCAGAACTCCACTTCGTAGGGGTAAACTTTAGATTCAAAAAGTGAAAAACATGTGTGGGTAGAAATGTCAAAGTTACTGTTTGCTCCCAAATTCAACCCTTTAAAACAAGCTGTACCCTTAGGCAGATCTCCAGTCTGATTTGTGTGAATGCACCTGTTCCTTCAAGACATCAGGTTTAAAGTACATGCAAGTTGTAACTCCACAATAAAATTAAGAAACAGTTTTGTTCTTTATACAAGGTTTTACTTTTACAAAAGTATCCCTTTAAAGTTAAGATGTGCATCTGATGTACAAAGTATCAAACATATTTTTTTTTAATCTCAGCTTGAAAAGAGGCTGGAGATGGGATGCATGTTAGGTTCAAAGCCTAAACATTGAAATAACTGGACACAAGATTCCCCAGAATTTTCAAAAGTCTCTTGTGGCGCATCCTACTACCTTTTCTCAATAAACAAAGATATATGAAATAATTACCAAAACATTTCCTAATTCATATAATTTACATGATACAAGCTGGCTTTTCAGCAGCTGGTGTTCAGTTGTGAAAAAACACACAAAGTAAAATGGTTGCTGACTACAATGTACAGCTATTGCTGGGTGTAATGGAATGTACAACGGAGGTCAATGCAGACGTGGTTTTCCACCAGAGACTACACATTTCATTGCAGCACTTGTGCTCTCAGCTTTACCTGGGCTTTCAGTTCTTCATTCAGTTTCAGTATCTGTTCTGATGTTCATAATGCCACCGGTTAAAATCTATGTTAAAAGCTACGATGCTTCCAGAAGCCATGCCAGTAATCAGAGTTCTGAAAAAGATATCAAAGATGGTGATGTTAATTCTCGTTTACCTTCTCGAGGGATAGTTTATCATAAACAGTAAAAATAGCTAAAAGAACAAGGCACTTTCTGCAACACTGTCTGATGATTAGGATCATGGATGGGATTCAGTTTGCAATGGAGATGCTACATTTAGGTGTTGACATATGAGCCAAACTTCCATGTTGCCATTCTGGTCAAGGGAGACCGTGGGCATTTCAGAGCCACAGCAGTACTGCAAAAATCTAGGCTTGTACACTGCATCTCCATTGCTCAGGAAAGCTAAAGGAAAGGACCACACTCAATCCTCACAGATCAATCCACTGATAATGTTATACATTATGGGCTAGATGCAACACCAAGAAGTTCTCAAGTTCCACATGGCTGAAAATCAGAAAGGTACCGCAAACTTTGTAATTGTTTTTTCTCAGGCATTGGTTAATATTGCACTCTGATTCAGTACACTCACCTCTGATCATGAGACAGATCCATAGCTCTTATGCCAGCATCACAGCCAGGGTAAATATAGAGCTGCTTGAAGTCACAGGCCTGCCATACTTCCACTACACCGTTGTCTCCTCCTGTCACCAGGTTCTGCCCATCACTGCTCAGAAGGATGGCCTTCAGGAGAAAAAGACAAATCCCAAGCACACAGTTAGCTTTTATGGATATTGTCTCAATATTAAAAAAATTAATCGAATTATAAGTATCTCTTATGCTCTATCCACTTTAAATTTCAAGGAAAATGGTCCCAATCCTCATTCTCCCAGTCAAAAAACAAACCAACAAATTTTGGATTTTAAATAAATTCAAATGAATACAAATCCATTTTAAATAAAACATTAAATAAAACAGTTGTATGTTTTTAAACACGATATACAACAAAAAACCTGGTTAGCTGAATCTGCCAATACTTGAGTTCAGCACATAACATTTCTACATAACATAGTTTGTTCTACAATACTTGGTGCCATCACTAACATCTAAAGCAGAGCAGTGATCTGCATTCTTAATGCTGCTTCAATCGCTAGTGAGAGAGCAGAGTCCCGAAGGCAAGAATACGTGTCTTGGCTAATAAATGAAGAATGAAGTCTTTTCAGAGCATTTTGTTTCAAAGACATATTTCCCACTGAAATTCAATTCCAAACAAAAATTCTAGGAATTGTGTGGGATCACAGACTATTTGTTCTTATTTATTCTGGAAAAGCTCAAGTGCATTTTTGTATTTGGAGATGGTGATGAAAGAATATGTGTTTGAATGACTTAACCAGAAGGCAGCAAGTTTACATATATGATTACCTTTAAACTGTATAGCAAATAAATTCAATTTATTTTAATAAATAAAGATGACACACAAAAAAAAATTGTTTGCATTTAGATTTACCCTGGTTGAATCGTTGATCTCCATCTGAGCTAAGAGTTTGCCATTAATGCTGAAATTGCTGAACCGTCCTCGTTCATAGTAGATGATGCAGTGACCTTCACTAGATACTGAAATTAAGCGAGGATACAAGCAGTTTTCTGTTCCTTCCAGGGCTCTCAGCAAATCTCCAGTAATTGTGTGTACTAGGCAAGGACCTTCTGTATATGAAAACATAATATATCACACATACATGCTGTTTATACAAACTCTGTGCACAAAGGGAATGCATAATACAGATTTATATCACATTAGTCCTGCATATGAGATAAGAGAAGTTGCAAAGTTTGCCCAAAGAATTTAAAAAATGCAACAGGAAAGGAAATGTAAGAGCTAGAAAGATCTAGAAAATAGATATAACATGCCTAAAAGTGGTAGTAGTTTTCATTGATCTGTCTTTTAAAATACTCTTTCCTGTTTCCAAGCATTCAGAAGTCTCAGTCTTACTGATTTTCTCCAACAACATGAACTCTTTTTAGCCTGTCCAATCAAATTAAACAGATGGGGCTCTATCAGTGACTAGTAGGAGCAACTCCCAGAGGGCATATGATTGTATTACTGCATATTTCTCCTACAGACAATGGCAGTTCCTGTAGATCCTCTGCCCCAATGAACATATTATGCATAGGTTTAAGCCCTGAACTGTTTTAGCAAAGGGAGTCATCTGATAGCCAACAGAGTTACAACGATACTTGGACTATAAGAGATTTTAGAGATCACACTAAAACTCCATTTACTCCAGAGAGATTTTAATATGAGATTTTAATATATTATTATTACTGCTCATGAAAGAAACAAACAGCTATGAAAACTACAGTGAACATTTTAAGATGCAAAACTAAGCTATCTCCATTTCAAGATTTTTGAGAAAAGCTCTTTTGAAAGAGAGATCTGTATTCCTACTAAGAAAAAGAGTCTCTTCTTTGATAAATGTAATGAATCACAGTAAATACTAATTGTTTTCTTTTATGAATCACAGGATATGATGGGCAGCACAGTAATCTCCTCCTTATCCAGCTGGTTTATGGCCCTTAAAGTAAAATAATATTGGCAGACTCAGCCACCCCACGTTAAGTCCTTCTAACTTCTCTGAAATTCACAAAGCAGCTGGATTTGCCCAGGTACAATGAATCACAGCATCAGTGAATTAATCTGTGAACCCTCTGAAAACATGATTTTACCTGTGTTTGTATAAAATCTTAGGCAGAGGGACCTCAAGCTTGACTGTGTCCATGGGGTACAACTGCAATGGAATTAATTTATTTTCTCAAATAGGTGAGTTTCAGCTTTGGAAATACTAAAGTGCCAGAATGTTACAAGAATTGATGCCTCCACATTTAGAATAATTATCTTGTTAGATTTTTCCAAAGAAAAGTGTAATACCTTCATAGTTGAGTTGCTGTGGACACAAAAAGGCACATCTGATTTAAGATGCTACCATAAGGATATACAGAGTGACCACTCTATTTTGGGTTTGTTAGGTAAGAACATGCAAAAATCAACCTGATGCATAGGATTTTCCTCAGAAAAGTCCTATATTTGCTGTATCTCTGCCTCAGCAGGTTCTTGAGTGCTGTGTGTGTTATCGCAGTGCCACAGCCAGCTCCAGAGGAACAGCTGCCCACCAGGAAGCACAGGCTGCACTTAGGCAGGATGGCAGGGCAATGCAGCTCTACCATGAGATACAATCTAAGAAACTGGAAAAGACTGGAAAGAACAGAACTGAAGAAGAAGCTTTAAAAAAGGCATCTCTTGGAAAACAGCAATAAAGAAAAAAAATTATTTTCTCGTTGCATTTTTTTATACAGACTTAGAGTTTCAAGAGGAAGAACATGAAAGGAGAGCCTCAGGAGACAGTCTGAGACTCCATTTCTCTTGATCAGTTACAAACATATTCTGAATTTGATTTAAAAGTCTTTGGTTCTCCATCAGCCTTTACCTCTAAAAATGTATAAGTTACCAAAGCATCATACACTTAATGAAGCAGAAGATAACAGAGTACAGATTCTATGTACCTTCCTCCTTCCAGAAGAGGAAATTTATAAAAAGACAGTAGACTATTATGGCAGCAAGAGTGTATGAAGCTGCCTTAAAGGGTAAGAAATAGCAGTGCTGCAAGAAAAAAATTCTAGGATCAGCATCACTGTACATTTTTTTACCAAATGTCTTGACTTTGCCTATGACTGTTATGTAGTACGCCATTATGAGAGTTAATGACCCACTAGGATTTCCTGTTAAAAATGGCTTTACTCAAAAGTTTCACACTCAGCTTTGAAGATAAATGTTGAGCTCCAAGGCAGTATAAAAAAAAATAACCCAGGAGCTCAGTTGTGAGCAAAAGCCAGCAAAGCAAGTATCATCTTCTTCTTACCCTCAGAAGTAGCAAACTTTTAAAAAAAAAGAGTACAAAGATATCCATGGGGATGAATAAAACAGGCATCACTGTAGACAGAGAAAGCAAGTCACTAGATGTGAATATAGGAGTAGAGTGGAAATGAGACAGGAAAATATATTTAAAAAAAAAAAAGAACCTTAAGGAAGGACAAGAGTAAAGTACAGAAAGAAAACAAGAAGGGAGAAGAGATGATGTAGCACAAGAGAAACTAAGAGAAAAAATCACTAGATATCATTAGAATTATTGCATACATTTTTATAAAATAACCTTCCAGAACTAGGGGAATAGCTGCAAGAACTGATGGTTGGAAGGAAGGAACAATTTACTTTGTATCTAAACTCATAAGTACAGATGGTAAGCAACAATTTTCAGAGTAAACTGCTTCAAATTCCCCCAGAATTACGACATGTCTTAGTAGAGATTACTTTGGATGATTAAAGTATATGTGGTGTGCGGAAAGTCTGAGAAGTCCCACTAAAAAAGACTAAAAATTTTAAGACTTAAATCATAAAAAGATTTCTGACCTTTAGCACCACTGATTACAAGTCCCAGCTCTGCACAGACCGACACGCAGACAACTTCATGGTCATGGCCAGTTAGAACAGCACGAGGAGCTGGATAATCACCTGTTAAAGAAAAAAAAAATTAGAAGAACAAGAAAAAGAAAACGATAGGGAATGCCAAATCAGACCTGGTTTATCAACAAAAGAACTTTGCTACAATTTGCTTCAAATCAGTAAGCATCAAAGAGAGGTGCAGTGTGATTAAATATCTCACGCTTAGCATGATGAGCAAAATTTATTCAGATAGCATAAAGTTTCATAAGAACAACTTTCCAATGCATTAATAAATTAATTAAAAGAACACAAAGTGTGGTGGTATTACAAACAGCTGCAATGTGAAGATCTGCTGGACATATATGTCTTCAGACTTCTGCTATGAACCTAAAGAGTAGTATGAGTTGAGGATGTTCCTATATTAATGATCATAATTTGTTTCATGAAGATGGGGTTAGGAAAAGAAGAGAGGAGGAGCAGCACTGTCCTAGAAACATACTACTGTTGTATAGATAATACTGATTCAGAGATGCAGGGAATGCTTACAGATTAAAATATGTGTAAAAATGGTTATGGGTATATGCAATTTGAGATATATCAATATTAATACCTATGCCATTTTTATCACATTAAATTTATTAGAAAATAAAGTACTCCCTAAATATTTATTCTTTTTATTCAGAATGGAAATGAATTTTATTTTGTGCTCAAACAAGTGGGCATTTATGGAGTGTTTATATGACGAACAGCGACATTTCTGTTGTTTCTAATAATAACAAATGCTCAGTAGTTGATATTGCTTTGCCAGGCAAAGCAAGTCAGTTCTGAACAAAAAATTAACAACTTGCTGGATAACACAGAATTCATCTGGTTATATTTACATTGAACAAACGAAATACAGAAAATTGGGACATTCTAAAGGACTGATGTTCTGCCCATGTAGTTGAAATACTTAAAAAGGATAAAAGAAATTACCTAGGGAACTACAGATAAATTACTGTAATGTTAATTCTATGCAAAATAACAAAATGGTTTATCCACAATTCTGTCAAGAACTGAAAGCAAAAATCTCATTAATACTAGTCACCATGCTGCGTTGGAAATGGGAGTCTTGTTCTTATTTGATTTTGATAGGATGAGGGGTACAGTTGATAAACATGGCTATGTTAAAACAGGCTTTATGTATTTTTTTATACAATGTACTTTTTTTATACAATGTTTTGATTTAAACCAGTTTTATATGGAGCTGACTGTGGACAATACGGATGGCACAGAAGCTGGTTCAATGACAGATCTTAAATTTTTTTCCGTAGAGATGTGTATGCTACGAGCTACATATAAGTAAAATAGGGTGTGGAAATTAGGGTGTGCAGTTAGGAGCTGGAAATTGATTCTTGATCAAATACTAAGCAATAATATTATCTATGGGGTAATATAAAATCTTGGCTGGTAAGACATGCTTCTAATATAAAATTAGAAAAGTTTCAATGACAAATTTGATGCAAAGTTTCAAAATTTCTCAATGACAAGAGAAAGCCATTATTATACCATTCTCTGCATTGCCTAGGTAAATAGAAAGGTAGCAAAGTGTGTTTTATGTATTTTCAGTGCAGCCAGGTGGAAGGTCAATTTTCCTGGAAAAGCATAAGCTCTGTTCACTGGAGAGAGATCCCATTTTGGAAGAAAGCGATATAGAGAGAATTTACGAAGTCAGAAAGGAAAACTCCCTCAACATGAATTTTCAATGCAATACCTTAGAATAGCAACTAGGAGGCAAGAACTACTTTGCCACTTTGCCAGGTGAAAGTCTTGTACCCACACTTACGAAATGATAAATTAAAGGACAGTCATACAAAACTGATGTAGAGAATAGGACAGGAGGCTGTACAGTGTTTACAGTGTTTTCTCTCTTCACTGAATAGGCAGCAAAGCAGTGACTTGACTACTCTAACTGGGAGTCATGGGCATAAAAGATGACCAATAGCCCAGAAATTTATCTTGCAGCTAATGGCATACCCAGGTCCACTGGGGGAATGGCTGCACACATTTCAACTCTAGAATAAAATGCAGTCTCCTAACTGGAAATACACTTAAACACTAAAACAAATTAAAAAGGGAACTACCCGGGTAGCTAAGCAATACTGCATAGGTTTTTAAAAGATAGGCATTAGGAAGGGAGGTTTGGATACACTTTTGTGGGTCAATGACATTAATCTTTTTTACTGTGGACACTCACATCATATAAACCAGTTAATAAATTAATGAAATGGCTATCTAGGTAGGTGACTTGGAAGGATGTTCCAGACCTTTCCTACCCTAAAGGAAAGAAATATTCTGAATTTCAGATTGAATTTATTCTTGTTTCTTTATTCTAGCATCTCTTCGTTCTTTTGTTAGCATTGTCCTTTAGCTTCAGGTCTTCTCCTTCTCTAGTGTTTTTCTGCACTTAGGTACTTACAAAATAAATCATCCCTCTTCGTCTTTCCTTTTGACTATTAAAAAACTCCTTTGAAGGGATTGGCTTGCCATTTTTTTTAGCTATTATAGCAACCCATTTCTGTGTCTGTTTAGCTTAAAGTTCTTGCTTAAAATTTGGGTAGCCAGAGATGCATAGAACAATAATTATTGAAAATTTAGCATGCATTTAGAGTATTTTTTGCCAAACCCTAACATCCCCTGAAATAAAAAAATTCATGAAAATTTTAACAAAAATTTCATGTATTTTAGTATCTTTCTGAATAAGCTGAATACTACCAACCATGAATTTACTTCAGTTTTGGACCTAGTGGTAGAGGTTGCTTCAATCTAATTGGTCTTATTGTTGCAATGTACATACACACTAATACTTTCTCACCTCTAATGCAAACAGCTACCCCAGTAAGTCCTAGTTTCCCAAGCTTTCATCTAGATTGCAAGAAAAATTTCCTTTTTGTCTGGAAACTGAAGATGTGAACTGAAAACTGAGTTCTACTGCTAGGGAAGGATGGATGTTGGAAGAAACAGAGAAAGATGCTTTTTTATTTCATAAAAGTTGGCTACATTTTGAGATTCAGGTTTTTATAATTTCCCCACCAGCATTGCTTTTGAAAATGCCATCTCCTTTTAAGGTTTTGTTTTCTCCATATGCATAACAGAAAGAGAAAAAAAAATAAATTAAACTAAATTCAGAATTTTCCACTTTTTTTTAAAATTTTATTTTTATTTATTTATTTTCTTCTTTATGTCCTCCTGGAAAAAAAGGAGAAATTATGCTCAAAGGCCATCTTAGCTTAAGCTCTGATTACAGAAATTTCATCAGACTGCATCAAACCGAATAACTCAAATTATTACGTGGTTAAAAATTTTTTAAAAGAAAAAGAAATAATGCAATTTCCAAAAGGACATTTTCCTCAGCGTTTCCCAGGAAAGCACTATAATATCATGGAACTGTAAACATTCATTACAAATTAAGTATATTCAATTGACTTTATTTTTTTATAAAGGAAAATGCTTATAAGAGACAAATGCCTGAAACATAAATCTATAAGCCTTGTTTTGTCTCGTTTTTCAGTAAATACAAACTAATAGTGGAATATCATTATTATACATTATCTCATACATTATTAGCAGTAACAGTCCAGCAGTAATTGAAAATGGGATTTTTTTCCCCTTAGGGATCAAAGAAAAAATTATTCACTGATCCTTTCTACAGAAAAAGCTTTGGCTTGAACCTCAGTCATATTACATTTTATTGCTAAGGACAGAAGTTGTGAACTCCAGAATCATTCAAAATCTAGCAAAATATTCTGTCACTGTCACATCACCACTGATAGATGCAGCCAAAGGTCAAAGGCTGCAGCTCTAAGGGAATTGCAGGTGAAAATATCCTACCTAAGAACTGAGATACCATCACTGTAAACTCCCTGTAATTTCCCCAAAGGAGCACCTTTGAACTGAATTACTAGAGGGCAAAGGAAAAAAAAAAAAACCAGCACTGTGTTTCCAAACAAGTAAGTCTTTTTACAAAGTCTAAAATAAAACACATCTTCCCTTCTCACTGAAAAATATATTGCTTAATGCTATTGTCAGATTCTTTGTGAACAAATGGTGCTCTTGCATGGCAAGGAAAAAAAGAAGCGGGAAAGAAAGAGAACAAACAGTGTTACTATTTCTCTCTTATTGTCTTTTTACAGAAATTATGTACAGATTGCTATGGGAACAAATCTAGGAGTCTTCTATATAAAGAAAAATCAGAGCACAAGGCAAATTCTAGCTTTTGTTTCATCTCTGACTTTGACAAAAGCAAGTACAAGGCTATAGTTGAATTACTTCCTGAAAATAATTTACTTTACTATTAGCTTTACTACTTTTGAGGGGATACTCATCAGGAAAAAAAATCTTGGAAAGTACTATGGCTTTCATGGAAGTGAAAATGTAACAGCCTTCTTGAATATATACTGTCAGAAAAACACATACTGGAGTTTGATGAAAAGATAAGGCTACAACCAATAAATACAAGTATCTCAAAAAAAGAAATAATCAGTAAAAATGTCCACAACATGAGGGAGCAGTGGGTGTGAAAGAAGGATTGCTAACAGAAAAATATGAACATATTCAGAATATTCTCAGCTCTGGTAAAGAAATGTGAGCAGCATTCCATACAGCTACAAACAAACAATTCACCCAGGTGAGGGGACTTTCAGGTACCTTGCACCAATCTAGACTTCAAAAGGAAAGATATAGTGGAGGACAGAAGAGTATGAATCTGTAGCATCTCTTCCTATCTCTTCCAACAAATAGCTTTGGGAACTTTGGCAAGATGCTGAACAACCCTGCACTGTACAGTTCCCATGGAGTATGCAGCAAAGCATGGGCACAGATATTTGTTAATAAAATGCTAGAGATAACTGCCTTAGCTCAGGTGGATTATTGATTCATTTACTTTTAAATAGTCCTAGGAGAGAGATGTCTTGGCTACCAGAGTAGAGACGGCACCAGTAAAAACTACAAACTAGTTTTCAGAGGGCTTCTACTTTGTCGAACAGTACTAAGATACTATATTTTAAAAATTATTACTTAAATTGTACAACTGTACAAGTGCCATAACAACTCTTTAGACAGACAAAGCAGGCAGTACATGTGCCCACGTGCTTGTGCAGGACCTTCAGACAGCCATCCAGTCCACTTGGCAATGGTTATTTTTAAACTACTGCCCTTTCAAGGTTAAGCTAGGGCATACTAAAATGTAGAGGGATATAAAACAATAAGTGAATGTTCTGAGTTCAGAACAATTATTCTTTCAAGACATAAACTTTCAGAATGTTTTTGATGTCCACAATTTTAAACTGTTTCAAAATTCTGTTAAGTAAAACAAATACAAAAAGCTACACTTCATGACAGACTTTAAAAAATGCAGGTTAACTTGACAAAGATCTTTTATGGTAATGCTTACTCTTCCTTTTAGATATATACAGAATACACTCACTAGAGAAGGGTGAATTGTTAGCATCTGTGAAGATTATGTTACAATGCTAAACAAGCCCAGGTTAGGGCTGATAGACAATATTTTCCAATGGTCAGTACAGTTCCCATTAGAAAAAAAGGGGGTTAACTCTCACACCTCTTGTGGCCATCCTCTTGGAAGCTACAATAGGTAATAAGAAATGTCAAGTCCCAAGATCAATGAAATTTCAGGCTCTAGGGAAAAAACAGGAATAGCATTGATCCTTTTAAAGAACACCAGTCAGAGGGTGAATGTAATATATTGCATGGAGAGGCTCAAGAGGATAAGTGGCCAAGTCCAACATACTTACCTGACAAAAAATTCAATCAGCCTTTAGCACAAGCTGCCTACCCTTTCTTTCTTTCATGCAGGAGTCTGATTCCAATTAAAGTGTGCAAATTAATTTTTATCACTTCCAAATTAGTTTCTGAATTTGCGTCTGTTTCAGATGAAAGCATCTGTCCCTCACTTTCCTGAAATTCTATCATCCACTTTGGTATACCTGTTCAAAGACTCTGAGATAATTCTCATTTTCAAAGTCACTTGTTTGAGATAGACATTCAATAAAGCAATAATAAAATATAAAAATAAAACAACTATAATGATACATATTGAACTCCAGGGCATATCATATACTCTCTTTGCTCCTTTTTGTGACGACTAGTACAGTTGTTATGTGAGAAGAAATTTGTATACAAATTAACAGTCACCTAAAGCAAATCCCTATATATCATAAGAGAAAAAAAAATCAAACCACAAATTGTCATAATCCATCACAATAATTTTTCCATTTAAACTCTAAGAACTGCAAAGATTTACATTTCCCATATCATTTCAGAGAATTAAAATATGCAAACTACATCCTTTGTATGTGCTGTGCCTTACTAAGAGAAAACAGATGCATTTCACTGTTCTCTCAACTGCAACAGTTTATGTAATGTGGTCATCAACTTAATAAAGTGCAAATTCAGATTAGCCAGTTCAGATTGGCAATTTTGGCTTAGAAAGTAGGTATCTGGCCCTGGCAAGAGGACTATGTTTCATTCAGTTCATTATTTTTCCCAAAGGTGGTTCTTAATTAAGTAAGGATAAAGAAATAAAGGGAGGATCGATCATACATAAACCCCTGCATTCAACTGCCCTTCAGTCTACAGAAAATCATGCCACACCTCTCACTTTCCAGAAGCATCCCCAAACACCAGCCTTTTAGTCTAGTCTTTTTAGTCTAGTCTAGGACCTTCTTCTGTCACCTCTACTGGAGCTTAGCAATGGCATGGCCATGAAACCAGTTTGTTGGACCAGAGAAAGTACAAATAGGAAATGTATTTGCCCTATATGCTGCTGTTGAAGGTATACAGTTTGGGCTCCTGAATTCTCGATTTATCTCTATTTATATGTAATCATTGTGTCAAGTAAGATCCATAAACAAGAGCATAGAAAAGAATTTTGCTTTCTGCTAAAGCTGGAGGTCCACAGGCTCCCCTCCCACACTAATTTACAGCTAATAGTCAGCATATGCTTGTGAATATGGGAATGAGGGCTTGAATTCCCCCAGTGTCTACTGGTCAAGAACTTAGTCTCCCACTTTCTGGACAAACCAATCGAAGGATTTTTACAAGCTATTTTTGAAAGCTACTCTGTGGAAAACATTGTATTTAAAATCTGGTAAAACTTCAATGACAAGCGCAAACTAAACCAGAAACTTATTTTTTATACCTACTGTAGATTAAAAGTGATAACTTAATAAATGCATTGCTTGAAACAATTGTTTTAAAATTATAAAATGGAGCTTACCATGCTCTTATAGGAAAGTTTTCAACTACTGAGTTAGAGCAGCCACTTGCAGGAATCTTATCCAAGATGCAATTTTTTCTCAATTCTCCTCTTTAAACCAGAACTGTTTCTGTATTTCCCACAGACACAGCCAAGGTCACCCACTGAGCACATGCCTGCACAGGTATTTCAGCAAAAGACTCTACACAAGTCTGACAGGTTAGATTGTTGACATACAAGTTGTTTAGTAAAGACTGGATTCTGGAATATGGAACTTTAGCAGAATCTGTAAAAGTTTGATCTGACAATCTGTTGCCCCAGAGTATTTCATAATAAATGATTGTGACTGCCATGTTTTTGAATGTAATAGCATCTACATTCTTCTATACAAATGCTAAACTACACAGACTGTTTAGGACTGGAGTTTGTTTTTTGTCCCCCTTAAGATTTTCTGAAACAACTAAAGTTCCTTCTGCTTATTGGATGTATTGGAGCTGAAACTGATAATTAACCATCTTTCAGCTTAAAAGATGATTATGAAGTCAAGCATCTAACCCAGATAGTTGCTATACCTGACATTTTTCTTTGAGTTCTTCACCTTCTTAAAGCCTGTGGTATAAAATACCTTATCTGTGTCTCCAGATGACAGCTTTTAAAAAACCAGTCCCCATTTTTCCCCCTGAAAATATCATCTACATCTTTCTGGAAATTGATTCTAAAGATCTTAAGTAATTGGATTTGACCTACAGTGAACATTTCATTTTCATTTTTCCTACAAGATAAATCCTAATCGTCTAGCAGGAACTATAGAAAAGTAGATTAGGAAATATTTCTTTACTAATTCAGTTGCTTTAACTATTTAAAACTTCAGACATATTTTCATAAGGATTGTTGAGAAGGCTTCAGTCTTGAAAACTAGTATACAGGGAATCAGTCATATGGTAACTATCATGTCTGTTCGTGGTAGGGAAGAGAAACTACCAGTCATTACTTCAGCAGAAGCATTTAGTGATTGTAGAAGTTTTTAAAGGCCCTTTGTTTTTGTGATCTATCCTCATTAATGTATGCTCATTAAAAGTCAGAGTAGCTGTTAATAAGGATAGGTTTGCAACACATGAAATTCTGGTTATAGTACATCCTAGTACATAATTAGCATATTCATGATAGCTTTAATTCAGTGAATAGAGATAGCAATAATATTGATGACATCAATCTTCCTCAACATCAGTCTTTAACATGTTTTTAATATTTATCTTTTAATATTCAACATGAAAATTTAAAAACTGTATCAATATATTTCAAAGCAACCACTGGACTTTGGTATTTAACCTTCCTGAGTTCTGATACCTGTGCCTGTAAGATTTCATTTGACAGGACATGACTATCTGCAGCACAGTCTCCCATTAATCTGATTATAAGATCTTTTCTTTAGCCTTATCCATATATAGGTAGAGACAGAGAGCAAATCATACAGTTCATTTTTGTTTTCATTTATTTCTGTCAGCCAATTCATATCCGTCCAAGAGGTCCAAAGCAGACACTTTCAAAGTTACTCAGCTAAGATATTAAACCTGAGATACCAAAAAGTACAACTTCTGTGCATTCATATATGTAAGTGATGACAAAACAGTATCAGAACTTAAATAATTCTATCTTGAAAAGAATTGAAGCAATTTGCATCAGCCAGAAAGGTGAGGCTAATTGCAAGGCTGTCCAACCCTCATATAATCAGAGGAGGTAAGGGAAAAGTCTTTTTTATTTTTTTTTTAAATGAAAGTAGAAAGCTCTTTTTATTTTTCTCCTAACATAGAAATTACTAATACTTGACATGAATCAAACAGGCATTCAAAGAAATAAAAAAACCAAAATAAACAGAGATCTCTGACAGTGACTGAATTTCTCCATACTGGAGAATTACATGCTAAAAAAGTCCTGGGATATACATAAAAATTAGATAAATTTGTTATAGGAACACAATTTTATTTTTTCCCTTCCATTTCCTCTGTTATAAAAAGCAAATCAAATCTGGTGAAAGAGTGAGGCTTACATCTGTCTCCCCTTCGCTCTGCCTACAGACAAATGGAAAATATTAAAACTCAATAAAAAGTCTACTGCTGCAAAATTGACAAAATATTTACTTTGAAATAAAACAATTTTCTAACAGCCATTCAGTTGAAGAAATACTTTCACTTACATGTCTGTAACTGACAGTACTGCCTTCAATCAGTATTTGAATCAGTGATCAAAACTGATAGTGATCGATTCTTACATTTTTTTCAAAGAATAGAATCCTTGTGTTGAAAATAATCATCAGAATTCAGAAACTGCTTTAGATGAATGGATTTAGTGTTATACAGAATAACTCTGGTATATGGATAAAAGCTGCTCTTGTCTTTAGCTGTGATCATATCTCTGGCTTGGGTGAAGGGACTTTTAAATTAGTGTGCTTTAAGTGCCCTTTTATATAAATTAATATTATCATTATTGTTATCATGTCCCCTTCACTCTGCAAAGCACTGATAGTTCCATGCAAATGAAATGTAAACTCTTCCTGACATTTTATCTTTTCCTATTTTTATTCAGCCATAT
Organism: Lophotriccus pileatus; assembly: GCA_035583135.1. NCBI lineage: Eukaryota > Metazoa > Chordata > Aves > Passeriformes > Tyrannidae > Lophotriccus > Lophotriccus pileatus. The sequence goes on along the minus strand of JAWWES010000001.1, from coordinate 48,992,141 downwards.
TGATTCTCCAAAGGTTTGCTTGCTGCAGAAAGACCTTTCCCAAGAGAGTTTCATTTAATTCCATGGCATGTGAAACATTCCTTTTTTGAAAAGGCAAGCAGCTGATATAGCATGCTGTAGCACAAAGGGAGTAAGTTAAAGTGCCAAAAAATATTTCTAGGGAAAGGAAAGTCAAAATATAGTGATATATGTCCTGTCACTTAAAGGCCATAACCATCTTGTTCTAGTTCATGATGACATGATGCTATAAGTGATATAAATGTAAGAACTACACTCCCATCCTATTATCTGTATTATCTATACCACATCCAGAGTGTTTAAACATTTTTTTGGCTAGTAATCAATGAATTCCTTAGCATGTGGTGCTCTCCTTATACCAACTTTCAGTGTATAAGTGAAGTAATCTATATATTTGGTAATCACTTCTGAAGCTGACAGAAGGAACGTTAAAATGAATAGGTGTGACAGAAGACCTTTCAGGAAGGTGTTTTTTTAAAGGATACTTACTGCTATTCGGATTGTCGCCTATAATGTGATGTCGGCCACTCCAGTACCAAAGCAGCAATGTAGCGTCGCGAGACCCAGACACAATGTAGCAATCACCCCCAATATAGGACTCCGATCTGGCAAGGCAAGTCACGACATCCCAGTGGCCAAACACAATCTGAGTTAATTTTCCTGGTGGGAGTGAAAAGTCATAAAAATTCTTTTTTTAAGGTACTTACAACATTTGGAAATTATTAACTATATAATTAATATTCAGTTCAAATGAAACTTTTGCCTCATGCCCCTTAATTAGAGTTCACTACATGCTATGACAGGATTAAAAAATCACGAAGATAAAACCCTTTTTTCCTCTTTTTTTGTTCCTATTGAAGGCTGTGCTCTGTGTCAATTGATAGTCTAACCCTTATCTCTGAAAATCAAGTCAGTGCTGCAGTCACTGAATATTAAGTGGAGATATGGCTCCATCAGTATTTAAGCAATGACATTAGAACACTATTTATGAATTTCATGAGTGATATGCATAAGACAGCACATGAACTTTTCCAGAATTGTGCTACATTATTATATTAAAAATGTCTACTTGTTCTATGTTAATGTCAAACTAAGGTTTACTGTGATTATCACCTCCTTCTTCCTATTATTGCAATTAGTTTTTAGCAATATATTTTTAGCAACATACTGAATAATATTAGGCTAAGTAATCAGAAAAAGAAACAAAATATCAGTTCCTGTAGCAGGCCTTGCAATCTAATTCCTTACTACATGAAATAAATAGAGCTAGAAACAATCCAGTCATAAAACTTTTGTAACAAAATTTTTGGTTGATCCTTTTGATATGATCAATTTCCTGAAAATAACTATCGTTTTCAAAAGTTACCACTAACAAAACTGTATGTCATTCTATTTCCTTTTACATCCTTTATCATCCATTAGAAAACCATCCCAAAGCTATTATGTTCAAACAATAATGAAGTATTTTATAAACTGCCCTTTATCATCTATTGAGGAGTAAGCATAGGCATTAGACATGCTACTATTAAGAGAATAGTCTCTGTCCACTTTGTGACCCACAAAGAAACAGAGTTGTATTTAGAGTCACCTGTTTCTGTAGAATAAACTCGAAAGCTCTTGTCCCAGAAACCACAGATAAGAATGTAGCGGTTATCTGCTGTGACCACGAAGCAATGCGCATTGATCTGGATGCTCTGATCCACAAGGTCTGTGATCTGCCGTTTGTTCACACCAGAGTTATTGGCTGTAACAAAATGCAAAACACATTTTACAAGTAAACCATTCCAACACCTTCCTGTCATGCACTTACAGAAGAAAATGAATACATTTAACTTTCAATGAACTGTGAATTTGTTGTTGAGTAAGCATGTTGAATATGAACATTTAGAGCTGTCTATATGGGTGTCAGAAACACAAAATTATTGTGAGATCTCTAGTTTTCCTTTGAATAAGAGAAAAGATTTTACAGGAGATGACAATTTCTTACCAACTGCCTGATGCACTGCATAATAGCTGATAATAACTTAGGTGCTTTGCTGAAGTACTCCCCCAAACCAATCTGAACTAGGAGAAAGTGGTGGAAGTCCATTTAAAATACTAAGTCAGCGCTAAAAATACTGCAGAAAGTCAATTCTTGCTGGTTGGTATCTCTTCTACAGAAAATACCTTAGCTTGTATTGTGTGACCTTGACATCTCCCATACCTCCAGATGCTTAATCAGATCAAAAGACATAAGGATTCAACCAATGAAAGAGGGGAAACCTCACTGCAGTCTAAAACTTCCTCATGAGGGGAAGTGGAGGGGCAGACAGTGATCTCTTCACTCTCACGACCAGTGACAGGACTTGAGGAAAAGGCATGAGTCTTGAGGACTTGAGTCAGGGAAGGTTTAGGTTAGATATCAAGAAAAGCTTTTTCATCCAGAGGGTGGTTGAGCACTGTAACAGGCTCCCCAGGTAAATGATCACAGCACCAAGCCTGACAGAATTCAAGCATTTGGACAATATTCACAGGCACATGGTGTGATTCTTGGGGAATCCTGTGCAGGCCAGGAGTTGGAGTCTATGGTCCCAATGATTCCCTTCCAACTCAGTATATTCTATGATTCTACGAATCTTTCAAACCTAGTGTGTTTTTCTGATACAGGAAAAGTAGGTCTCATCACCTACTCCTGAAGCAGGGAGCCAGGGCTCGGGCGGTAATCTCAAAAGAGGCAATGACACCTGGAAATTCTCCCAGACAAAGGGAAAAGGAATGGTTTATGCAGAATCCCACCACCCCGACTGCCAATTGGAGCTGTTAAGAAGGACTGGGAGTCCCCAGCTAATGTGCTCTTTACTCCCTGTGACACAGCAGACAAGATATGGCACTACAATAAAGGTGAGTTCCATCTCACTTAATACTAACTTTCTAAAAGTTCCGTATATAATCTAAGCAAATTATCTACACTCCCTCCAGTCTCACTGAGAAGGAAGACATCGTTTCACATGTCAAGTCCTCTCACCTGTAATAGCTGTGTAAGTGTTAGACAGCCCCAGAGGACAGTTTGTCTTTCTACAGTGACTATGGAGGGAATCTTGACAATTAACTTCAGTTAACTGAAGTTAGGTGAGATAAAAATCCCTCTGAGAAGCACATTTCTCCTAACATAGGAACACAACTTAAAGCAGATAATAATCTGAATTTTTTCCCCTATTTTTTGTTATTCTACTTGAATTGCTTACCACTGGATGAAATAAAAGACTCAACAAAAAAAATCATATTTTAAGATTGCTTGTGAAAGTTAATATTGTGTTTACATCCATTCTAAGAACATGATTTAAATTAGCAGACCCTCTACGTCCATCAACAATAAATAACAAATTACTCAAACTTCCAGAACAAGTGGGCACAATATCTGTGCCCTAGTTTTTGAGAAAAAAAAATTACGAAGACAAAACCATTGCCATTATATGATCAAATGAAGCACACAGAATGAGAAAGCTAAGTCTCTTGAGGTGCTTCTATTTAAATCTTTCAACCGTGAATATTGACACAGGCAAAAAAAGGAGCTTTTCCTTTGGAGATGTTTAAAAATGCATTTTTTTCTTACCAATGCTACAAAATTGTTTCTAAGAACCTTCCCTATGCCCAATTCTGTTTCAAATTACTAAAAAAAAAGCAAAACAAAAAAACCAACAAAAAACTACAAATCAAATAGTTGCAGTTAATGAGAAATGATGACTGCTAGGGAGTCCTGCAATCTAACAATTTTAGCAGACGCTATTTTTCAAAATAATTGCTTTCCTCAAAAAATCTGGATTTAAAAATGCTATCATGCACCAATTTAAGATCCAGTCTTTTCATTTTTAAATTAGTGATGTCAACAAAAAACAATCCAAATCATTGAATGAAAATAAATGGATCTACATCTTCACTGATAAACACAATTCTGACTGTAAGAAAAGAAAATATGTGAACTCCACCAGACCCTCACATTTTTTTTTACTAATGTGACCTGATAAGAGAACAGAATTATAGATATAGGCTGACAATGTAACTGACTTAATTGGTTGTTTCTGAAATACCAATTGCTCGTGATGTTAATAACAAATAGAACCCATGTAATTCATTCAGCATCAATAGCTAATGCTTTTAGTTCTCCAGGACTGACAAGAATAAATATTTTCCTATTTTCTGTGTTAAATGAGGCATAATATACAAATATAGTTTAATCAATAATTCTTGAAAATCACGATTTCAAATATATCGCTACATTTTCATCTTGACATACCAATCAATGGATCCATTTCAATTGGAAGATGATGGGCTTGATCCAAAGAATATCCTGGGGCTCCCCGAAGGCCTGGACATAAAAGAAAGAATAAAGGATAGAGAAACCTTTTCATATGATTTTTCTAGGTTTAAAAATTCACTACTGGATTATTATCTAATCTAAAAAAGTAGCTTCTTACCATTTGTTCTATTAATCTTTTGAGATTCCTCCCTCTGTGCTACAAAAATATACGTTTGTTAATTCTTCAGTTATGTACTGTAGGAGTGCTAACTTCATCACAATTTCTGCAGCCACAAACATTCATTAAATAACTTATTTAAAATAGAGAATTATTTTTTTTATTTTTAAGGACTGAGTGAGATTTATCACTGAAAATAAAGATAGTTGGATTAAACATTGTTATGAGTTTCTTACACATGGAAACCTCTATGTGAAAGAAACTTGGACCTTTTCATGGATTTATGTAGAATTTTTATCTGTAACACTGCAGGCTACAGTAAATTTGCCACAATTATTCCTGGTTTTCAATTCTGAATAGTCTTTCAGATGTTCAAATGGGCATCAGTGTCTGCATATTTAGTGTTACCTGCTCTCATGCACAAATAGCATTGCTTTAGCTCTTCTGAACACCTTCCTTAGCATATAAGTAAAATTGTCATTACCGAAAACACAGTTTTTTGTCATGAACTGCCATGTTGCACAAGAATATCCTCCATAATAGGAGATACAGATTTCTGGAGAATAAACTCCATTTTCTACTACTGCAATAGAGAACTGGAAGAGGTAAAAGAAAACATGGTCTAAAACTAGTTCTGCCATCTTCTGAAACACTGCTTCTCCTTCCCTACTTTCTGTCTCTTCTTTCAAAACCAAAACAGTTTGAGAAATATCTTTACTGGTATTAACTTAATTCACTTCTATTATGAGATGACTATGTAAATGCCTCCAGCTGTTTATAAACTTGATAGCTCTACATACATTCTACGATGAGTGGTCTGAGTATACATTTCTGTAATAAACTTATCCTTTACCTTAGAGTTGTGAGTTATTAAAGTAATATTATGGTAATAGTACCCTGTCCTGGATTAGCCTCTTGCAAAATAAAAGACATTGCCAGGCATGATGTAAAAGTAAAGAAAAATCATTACAATGAGTTTTGATTCCCTAAATAGTGTCATTTTCCTGTCTCTTTTTGTTATAAAATATATAGTACTATTTTCTTTGCAATTTAAACCAGAGGTTTACAAATGGTGTGAAATTTAATTTATGGTTGGTTCATGCCATGAATTCTGCATGTTTGCAACACGACTTCTGTTTTACAAAAGTATAGATGAAAACCTAAAATCTTACAGTTACATGCACCGTAAAAACCAACCTTCAAATGACTTCAAATGTGAGTTGTTAAGGAAACCCTTGTACTCCAGCATACTGCAATATTAATAACCTGTAAGGTATGGGTAGGAATTTTGGCTTCCCCTCACTTGACAGTCTGGATGAGAAAGGGCTACTCCAGTACTAAATAAGCTTCCTCAAACAGCAGAGACATGAATGGTGCATAGAGTACTTGGACTTTTCAGGGACAGTACCCCTGAAAAATGGAGGGCAAATAATTAGGAGTTAGCCAATTAATGTTAGTCAAAAGAGCATTAAAATAACACAGGACAGTGTTTGCACCTTGGAATCATTCCTGACATTTGGGTCTTCCACTGAGGACACAGTAATAAAATATTTTTAAAAAATGTTTTATTTGGGTTTTTCCCCTCTAAATGTTTCCCTTTTGTTTTAATGAAATGGTAAAACAATTTTTTACATTTAACACAGTTGCACATGATAAGTATCATAAATGATTTGTGAAAGGCAATCAGATATCCTGTTCTGTTCCTGTTGTATTTTCTAAGCCACCACAAAGACTCTGTTTGTAAACAGAGAACAGGTAGTTTCTGAATACATGCAAAATTTAACAGTCATGCCAACATTATTCAGATGTTTGGAATAAAAGTGATAATAAAGTTTTTATTGCTATTCAAGAATTCAGAGTGATACTGACTTTACTTGCTCTGATAGTTTCTCTACAGCATGCTTGTAAAGAAACTCCTTTTCATTCCTCTAATTACTGCATGTAACAACAGTCTTTGCCCAGTTTTGTGCACAAGCGACGGGATACCTGACTTGAACTATTCACATAGGAGAGGTTTATAGTTAAGTTAGTGAAATCTAGGATCACTATACTGGAGGTAGGTTAACTTAAATATCACAAATCTCTCACCAGTACAACCTATTTCTGTCCAGGGTCTCCTCCTGTGCATACAGAGTGGAGGAATTTTCTTTTTTTGCTTGGTCTCTACAAAGCTCCTGAGCCAGATATTGAGTCACACTCTCAAATACCAGGTACCTTCTTCTTTTTCTTAGGTGGGAAGAAACTCTCAAAAGTTTCCAGATATTTCAGCACAAGGGGTACCACAGCAGGAGGATACCTTAAAAATTAAACCTGTTTTTAAACTCATGTGACAGTACCTCTTGGCCCAACCACCTATTTAGCAATGCCTGGGACAATCTCAGCACCTACATGTCCAGGTGACATGGACAGTCCTAGTGGCAACATGGAGAGGTTAGAAGAGGGGCTGGAAGGGAATTTTTCGATGACCTTTTGGGAGGGAATGAGAAAACTTCAGAATAATTCAGCGTCTGGGTGCTTAGGGTCCCAGAAAATCTAAGAGTGACCCAGGGGATGGCTTATTACAAGCTCCTGAACAGACATGAAATCTCTCTCAAGCAGCAGACAGGGTTGTATGCTCCCTGAAACCTGGGACATATTAATATTGGCTGTGTCAAGAACAGCAGCACTCTCCTGAAAAGCACTGTATCAAAGACTGATCCTGAAGTAACTGCAAATCGATTGGCTGCCATGGTGATATGCTGCTGTTAGGGAGAGTGTTTCTAGGAATGACACCAGAGAAAACAGAAACTTTGATTATTTGACACAAATCAGAAGAAACAGTAAATTTTTGTGCACAGGCAGGTGAGTGAGCTAAACTGAACTCAAAATTAAAGCTGAATTGTTAAGGTGTATTCAAATTTGAACGAAACGTGCCTGTGAGGACCTACCTACTGTGTTGTGCCACCGATTGACTGCAAACAGCCTGCTGCAAGTGACGGTCACCACGGCAGGAATGGTCAGGTGGGGCAGTGTGTTGGCTGCCACATGTGTGACAGGGGAATTTGAGGGGAACTTCAGCACCATGATGACATCCTGCTGCATCTGATCTTTAAACATGAGGGGGCTCTGTGGAAGGAAACACTGTTGAGTAGAAAGGAGAAGAGAGCAGAAGAAAACAGAAGGGATAACACAATTAGTGAGGAGGTCTGAGGGAAAATGAGGTTAAAAAAGAGCAGGCAAGCATGTGCACATACAGGGAAAACAACACTACCTGCACAACTACTCTACTGATGCAGGAGAGCAAGATCAGAAGCTATTGTCGGAACATTACACGAGGATAAGTAGAGAATAGGTACAGTAAGGGTTATCATTACATGGCGCAAAATGACCACTAGCATTAATTAGCATACAGTAAAATGTAAAATTATTCAGCAGTTAATATTAATAAAAGAGAGCTTTGTGTTAATGAGTTAATCAATTAATACAAAATAAATATTAATTCTCCAAACTACAAGAGTTAAAAAAAGAAATTTTAAGAGGGACTCAAAAACTCACAGATATTTAATTTTTCTTAATTAATTCCTTATATGAAATACAACACTTCCAAATATAGACAGTTTAATTCTATGTAAAGCATATGCTTATTAGGGAGTTGTTAACCTAATAAGGTTATAATAATGTAAGCCTTTCCCATTATTGTACAAATGACACAATTGTTTGTACATTGACAATGATAGTTATTGAGTACTGGTTTTTATGATTTTTTTTCAACCACTGTTATAACAAAAAGAACTAGTTCTAGAAGTTCAAATATTCCTTTCTGCTTATCACTTTGAATTATAATAAAAATATATTATCCATATCTTAAGAATATAAAATAAATATTATGTATGTTTGACTTCTACACATTACTTAAAATAAGAAAATACTTCCAGATTAATTCCTACTCTTATAGTGTACAATTAGATAGAGCAATTTTTTGGTAGATAGATAAAATGATTGAAACTACTGCATGTACTAGTGTTGATTTACAAAGCTTAAAAAAAATATCTAGCTCTAAGCATTTTATTGAAGGCACTAAGGGGCACAGAGATCTGTCTTGTTCAGTCTGGCTATTTGATATAATTCGTTGCAAGGAGCACAGAGAAGAATGTGATGGGAATGAATTTTGGAGTTCAAATTGAAATTCAAAATATACATTGCATTCTCCTGGGGGAATGAGTGGGAGGACTCTGGCATGATTTATTTGAACTCCAATACTTCATTTTTGTCAAGCAGACATTGTTCATAAGTCAGCCCCTAACAATGCATCCTTTAAAACAAAACAACATGCTCGCTCTAAGGAAAGCCTGTGGTCATTCCCACCACTTGCAGAAACAAGAATCCAAATATGTATTTATTAACTGTATACACTTTAAGATAGGGCCTTTTTATACAATATTAGAAAGGAAAAGCCAGGACTAGAGGAAGCTGAAGCTAGTCACACCTCCACCATGCTCTGCTAGAGCACTCTGAGCTGTTGCTACCAGAAGTTAAGTAAGGCTGCGTGGGCAATGGACGGCATTAAAAGTGTTGCTTTAATGAGTACTTTATGACCTACAAGGGAGCCTATGGTTCAAAGGGAATGCATTCCCAGCCAGCAGTCATGTCTCACCAGGTGCATGGCAGAGCTCCGAGGTGGATGGGGCTCAATGAGCAACTGCGATGGCGTCTGTCCAAAGTTCTGTATCTGCGCCTCCATGGCCTGCGGGCAAGGGAGAGGGACTGTCATGAGCAATATGCATCAAGGAGGGAGGTCAACACACTGTGTGACAATGCAGGCATATCCCAAGTCAGCCATGAAAAAAGTCCAGAAAATTCACCCGGTGCTCTCCTTCCAGGCTGCAGACTCATCCAAGTGTTAGTATTTTGTAGACAAGCTTTGCTTCTCCTTTCAGCATGCTTCAGTTAACCAACTAACCATTCTCATTTCCAGTAACTGGCGTTATATGTGAAAATGTTAACCTGTGAGGACATGCACTTCAGGTCTTGAGAGAGCTTTTTTTTTTTTTTTTTTTTTTGCACTAAAAGCAACATATATACCTTAATAAAGTCCTTTGTAAGGAGGAAAGTATGAGGATCTCTAATAAAATAAGCCTCTGGAATCTTAAATGGGGGAAAAGAAAAGAAAACTGAGAAAGAAAATTTATGTATAAAATAAAATAAAATACTTACTATTTCAAGGACCTTAGTAGGTGAAACCAAAAATGCCAGATACAAATCTTGTAAGGTACATAAAGACTAACATAGAAATCTTTCCAATTTGCATACATTTCACTGGATGTTTGTTTCATCGTTAATTTTATCACATTTTTCATGGGTTTTCAGGCTTCACAGGTTTGAAATGAAAACTTAGCTATTTCAACACATTCTTTACGACTTAATTCTACTTTCAGAATAAATCTTGACTAGTTCCATAGGTAGAATACAGCTCACATACTGAAATGCTTCTGCTACTCAAACAGTTCATTCAAACAAAACTATATTTAAGATATATTCTTAAAAACTTGGGTAAAAGATTGCTACTTGTAGAATCAGTACTGTTAAAGAATACTCCTTATCTTTCAGACAGGTACTATTTTATTTGACCTTGTAAAATTGAGAATAAAGCATTCATAGAAAACTAAACTGGCAGATTTTAAAAGGCACTGTGCATTATGTACCTCTATATACTGTACCATGAACTACTGACCCTTAATATTTTTCTTGTGAGCTTCATGAATTTTTCATTGGCTACACAGAAGTAACACGATAAAACACCAAAAACATTACTATCTAGGTAAATGATGTTTTTTCTTTCAGACATAAATTGGTAAGAAGCACAATAAATACTTCATGATACAGAAGAATTCTTTTAATGTACATATTTTGTCATTTCTACATGCCAATCTGTGCTCCCCTCCGCTTCACACCATAGATATAAGAACAGATGTTACAGAGAGATTTCCTAACAGGTCACTGATGTCCACTACTCTTAATGCCCTAGATTGACAGGTATATAATGGAATACCACAAACAAACGTTGCTGAAAAAGAAACTTATTGCTAAGTCCAGTCAAGCGGCTGAAGGACTTTCAATGGATTGTAGCCCTAGCACATTTGATGCTGTAATTACCCTGGTACAGGTGATTTCTTGTTTGTTGACTAATTCAGAGTGAACTTGCAGCCTCCAAGGCACAGAGTGTTTCTTAGGATCTGGTGAGCATCTCAGGTTTTATTAACATCATTTAATGGCGAATTAGTTTAAAAGCGTGGATGAATTTTATACAAAACCAATGCATTTGTGTAGGCATATGTGTATACGTGTGTACATGTCCATGCACACAGCAGCTGTCTATGTATACCATACAAATAGTGTCTCTTTACGCACTGTGTACTGTAGATACCTTTACTTATGCAGACATTTTATACATAGGAATAAAAAATTCACATAATGGTTGAATTTTCTATTACATTCAGTACTCTAGAACTGATTTGCCTGGTGAGGAGAAGGGAAAGGAATTATGCTTCTTCGTGAATTTCTTTTTCAAAATCACAAATACTGATATTAAAAATATCAGGCATTGTGTGATATATATTTCCACTCCATTTTTCTAATTTTTTTTCTAAATAATTATCAAGGTTCATTTAATTTTAATTTTTGAAAGAATTTTGTTGAAATAAGAGTGTGAATTGTATTTGGCAGCAATACTGAAAAAAACCCCCCAGATTTCCCTCTCTCATCCCTTATAGCAATCCCTCAAATGACACTTATGTGCTGTCGCAGAAGCACTGAAATGAATTATTAAATTCTTTTTCCATGCAGTCCAGTTCTAATTTACACATTTACTTTCACATTGTCCAGTCTTGGCAAATTCTGATTGTTTGGCTGTAAATTCTGCAGCAAATAAACTTTTCTGGCTTTCCCTCTCAGTTCAGGTAGATTTACAGTAATAATAGAGGAGAAGAAAGAGAAGCGGAATACAATAACAAGCTTGCATGGTTCTTGCAGATTATGAGGAATGGACACTTAAAATATAACTGTCAAAAGCAACTGTCATTTTACAGCTGAAGATGTGCTGCACTCACATACTCTACGCTTCCATAATTTTAAAACATTTAAGTTAATGTCAAGTCCTTCTGCAGGCAGAAACAATGCAGAATCAAGACCTTGATATTCAGGGGATATTGAATATTTTTACTGGCTTGCACTTACAAGATAACCACCTCTCCTTCACCCCATGGATACTAATGTTATCCTTTTCATTCTAAAATGCCATTTGTAAAACTGACACCTCTTAGAAGCATTAAAGAAACTGAACAATGTTTCTCAAAATATACCCATAACATTCAGCTACTGCACTGAGACTACAGTCTGCACAACACCACTGCAGTGCACAGCTACAACTGGTATTCCTCTCTGGAGCTCACAATACTTACAAAGGACAGAAAAACCTTGTCAAAACAACACAGAAGATAAACATAAGCACACAGAGATAAAGTGACTGGCCCAAGGGTATTCCTAATGCTGCCTCCTATCAGATAACTTGACACAAAATGAAAAGCAGGTACAGAACAGATCTGTGAATAATAATGTAATACATTGATTTGTTTACAAGAGAACTCTATCTGAAATTAAACTGAAAACCGCTAAGTGTACACCACAGTTTTCTTGAGCTGTAAATCATCAAACTTCAGATTATTTAATGGTATTAAACATTTCATTCTTATTAATCATCTCCTTTTCTCCCATCAGGTCTTGAATATTGTGTGCAAAGGGCTACACCACTCCCTGAGACACACATTCTATTCACTCTAATTCAAATTTTAATAAAATAAAGTTTATTGTCATTTTACCTTCAAACGTCCTTTGTGAAGAAACAATATAAGCTTGAAATTCAATGGCTGCCAAATTTAATGCTTTCAAAACAGCAAAATGGCAATTATATTAGTTTTCTCTTTCTCAATAAGGTGTTGCAGAAAAGCTATTTAGTGAACTGATTTGAGATTCCCTACTGTTTTTAATATGCATAAAATGAGATTTGTACTTCAGATACTTCAGGGAGTATCATTTAGGATATGATCACGTATTCAGAAAGATACAGTAGCTCTTAGCATATTATTTGATAATAATAGATCAGAATGAAGAAAGAAAAAAATCTGCCAACTTGGTGGTAATTCAAAGTTTAAAATTAACTGACCTCACACACCCTAATTTGTGCACTGAAACAAAACACAACTTCATAGTACTTAAAACAACAATAAGATTTAACAACAATATAAAGGTATTTATATTACACAGTTACATACATTTTGGTCAAGAAATCAATATATCAAATAATCAAATCTTATGAATAATACTAATCTTAGATACAATGATCAATACCTTCAATGTATTTTGCTCAAAGAAAATAAATTAGTGGATTCCAATTTTAATTTCTAAAGGCAGACTGGACATTCACAAGGATATTTGGATGCTCCTCTGCAGCCTGGAGGATGAAGCCTTAGTGTCAGTTTCCCATTGAATGAAGAGTTCAATACATCTGCTTTGCTCATTATGCAGTCTACTGAAGTATTTGGGTTTTATTTCTTAATTCTGGTTGAAATAAATACGAATATGATATTACATATTTCAAGCACTCTGTTTCTTTATCTTTAAGAATTATTTTTAGTGGCCACAGTCAATGCCTCCACCAGCAAGGAGCAGTGCTGCAGAGCAAAAGAGGTAGTCTTAGGATAGAATAGGACATTCTTTCCAGTTGGAAGGGACCTACAATGATCACCCAGATCAATGCCTGACTGCTGACCAAAAATTAAAGCAGGTTCTTAAGGGCAATGTCCAAAAGCCTCTTAAACACTGGTAGGCTTGGGGCATCAACCACCTCTCTAGGAAGCATGTTCCAGTGTTTAATCTCTTGGTAAAGAAATGTCTAGTCTATCCTTCCCCATATGCAGCTTTGAACCATTCCCATGTGTCCTATCACTGAATACCATGGAGAACAGGAAATTATGTTTCTCTTGAGGAAGCCAGGCTGAAACCATGCCCTGGTTTTCCCACCAGGCTGGCTCCAGAGAGGTCTGCAGAGCCCAATAGTGGCTGACCTCTGCCAGCTGCATCCCTGGCACACATGGCTTCTGCGGCTTTGGAGACAGTTCACACACTCCAAAACTGCTCTGCTGTTTGAATGAAAGCATGGCAAATAGGGATGGTTGGCACATTAATTTCAGAATCACTGCCCCAATCTAAATGAAAATCCTAGAAATGACTCATCTAAAACATCACAGAAACTAACGTTTTGTCTGCTATCTGACATACCTCTGCCAAAAAGGTAAGCCATGAATTTATTTTTAACACGCTTTTCCTCAAAACTTGTTCTTTAGAAATGCAGGCAAAAACACTAAGGAAAAGACTAACAGTCCATTTCATTTGCAAAATCACCTTTCCTGATAAAGATGCCTGGTGATTATCTACCACAAGAAACATTAAAGCATGAGCACTTTCACTATGAGTCATGAAGAGAAGAAAAATATTCCTAAAAAACAGACTGCTCTGCCGATAAGATGACTAATTTTATTCTTATGTGAAGTGCCCTTGTTTTATTCACCTTCACTAATTGCTACCACAATTAGGAAGACTTTCCAAAATATTTATTATCTAGTTTCTCTATGTTTTTATTGTACTTTTTTTACATATTCAGGCTTTTTTATTGCTAATTCCCATAATCCTGGTGTTATTCTTTGTTACCACATTCAGGTTTTTCTATAATCCCTTTTCCCCTGTGAATAGGGGCTGAGTCCGATGAAGAGTGAAAATCTGTAGGAATTTGAGAAATATGCACCATAGCAATAGTCATCCAACTCTGCCTTTCCTATGAGTTTATTTAATTTTTTCATCTAAGTAAACAGAGGAACCCTTTATGTTCTCTCCCTCACATGCCTCCAGCACTCAACAGCCCCCAACTCTGTCTTCTTCAGAGCACATATGATTGACAGTCCTTTAGTGGGTAACAACTTGAAATGTTTTTGTTTTGTACAAGCGGTGTGAGATACTGTTCTTTTTCTTTGCATCTACAGATGTTAAGCAGCATTAGTACCTTCAGGATTTTTGATAAATTAGATTAAGAATACTGAATTCCATTTTATTACTGTATGTTTGGAGAAAAGAAGTGCTGTAGTTTAAATAAAAGCAGTGACTCAACTATTCTGCAGGCTTCAATACAGTCGGTTATTTAATCAGAATACTCAAGGGACTGAAAGATCCACTAAAAGGGCACCGAAATGGATTTTCTCCACAGGTCACTACTTTATTAAGTTAGCAATGGAGAAAGGGGCATCCTTAGGCTCCTTCGCCTCACAGAAGGTATCTCACTGGATCCAGTGCGCAACTAAATGCCTCCCTAGTAGAACATCAACAGCTCAGAGCTGACCTTCAGCTTCCTCCCAGAGATGTCCAACCCTGAACTTCTTCCTCATTTCCTTGTGAAAGGAGAGAGTACTATGAAAGGAATGAGAATGTGAAAGGTAAGATCTCCCATTCTTTTTAAAGCCATGAGTCACATCGGTGATCTTATTTGTCTCAGGTAGTGCTGCCTATTAACTTTCACATTTACCTCATTAAGCTACTAATTGTGATACCTCCTCTCCCCTCCTTCACCTTTATATCTCTCTCATCCTTGCCCCTGGTAGTCCAATGTGCCTCTCATGATAAAAAGTATTTTAAACACTCTGCCAGCTCAAGCAAGCACTTGGTTAATGGACTCCAAATGGGAAATAAATTCAATACATCTCACAAATGGAAACAAAGAAGTTGAAGCAAAATACCACAAGGACAGATTTCCTCCAGCCAGGGCAGGTTTAGCTGAGAGTGTTCCTTACTCTTTCAGGAATATCCTCATGAGCAAGATTTCCATGTGTCCTCTTTAGCAGACATTCCCCTGAATGAGTCTTGCTCTCAGACCATGACAATTTCACTGCCTTTTCTTCCCTGCTGTTTGCCTATATACAAGGCAGACAAGGAGCATCCCTTTGCTTTTAGAGTCCATGCTCTGCAAAACTCTAAACACAGCCCAGAACTGAAGAAAGTCATATATTTATTTATAATTTTGTTTAAAAATACATTCAATTTTTTTTTTCTCTTTTGTATAGTCTAGACTAGACTAGACTATTGCAGTTGGAATGGACCTATAACAATCATTTAGTCCAGCTGCCTGACCACTTTGGGGCTGACCAAAAGATAAAGCACGTTGTTGAGGGCATTGTGCAAATGCCTCAGAAACACTGTTGCAGTGTTTGACCACCCACTCAGAAAAGAAAAGCTTCCTAATGTTAAGTATAAACTTCACCTGGCACAGTTTTGAGCCACTTCCATGTGTCCCTGAATACAAGGAGAAGAGATCAACATCACCCTCTCCACTTTCCCTTCTCAGGTAGCTTTAGAAAGTAATGATGTCACCCTTATATAATGAACATTTTATTTTTCCAGTTTCATGCCATTATTTTTTAGTTAACTATTGTATTTCTTATGTTCATGTTTGTAATTATTCCTGTAGCATACAGATTGGTAACATTTACTGAAACTCTTGTGTTCACTGATGTCATGCCAAATGAAATCATTGCTGTCATCATACTCCCAAATCTGCATTAAGTTTATAAAAGAAAATGTTGCTTTCTTTGATCATTAAGTTACTGAGTACAAACATTAGAAAATACTGCTAAATTGCTTTTGTGAGAGATGTAATAGCATGATGCAATAATTCATCAAATATGTAGCTTAATGACATAAGTAGTCAAGGTTTTGAAATCTGGGCAATAAGGACTTTTTAGTTTTAGATAACTTGTAATTGTCCTTAAATCATTTCCCTATTGTTGCATAATGAGCAATCTCAGAAACAAGGATTTCATCTTTTCCAAAGACATTCCCTCATTTCTTTTAAAACAAGAATTTCTGTTGTTGTTTTGGGATTATAAGTATTTAAGATGACTGGCTGAAATAACTTCTCATCACCTAAACTCTACCTTTATAATGAAAGACTTCCATATTCTCTTCATTATTCAGACACCAACCCTTATGGTCAGATTCAAAAGGCTACATGGACAAAAGCTCTATGTGATTTGTTGGGTGAGAGGCCTATCTAGATGATCTTTCCCACGTGGTGTTTAGGTCTATGGAACAAACTTCTCTTTGACATCTTGGTTCTGCAATGCAAATTACTAAAATTGTACACCTGTAACATAGAATTTCCCTGTTGATACCACCCCCTTGTATTACTCCTTTACATGATGGTAATCAAAGCCTTACAGCATACAGAATTGGAGATGTATCTTGTATTTGCAAACCAAGCCAAACCAGCTTCATTTCCCCAATGTGACTCCTGTTGTATAAATCCTGTTACTAAAGAGAAGTAAGTAATGGCCCGTCTTTGCGAACGAAGAGCCGGGGAAGGTCCTTACCCGCATATGCAGACAAGGCCTTCGAGCCTGCGCAGTGGATTTTTTAGG
>JAWWES010000001.1:48931598-48975075 GCA_035583135.1 Lophotriccus pileatus | reverse complement strand
TAGGTTTGTTTTCAGAGTGACCTTCTCTTAGATGGATTGCCTTAAGGGCTAACGAGCTCCATCTGCCCGGGGAGGTCTCTGACCAGGAATCGAACCTGGGTCTCAGCGGTAACAGCGCTGCGCACTAAAGAGAAAATCTTCATTCTAAGGCCTTAGTAATGCCTCACTCAGAACATCATCTTCTGTTCTGGCCAAATTGTCCCTTTCTTCTTGAGTTTCTGTTGCCAGTTTCAAGTTTCAAGAAATTAAAGTTCTTGTTATTACCAAAACTCCTCTTAAAGGTATTCTTGCCTGCACCTTTCTGTCTTCGCTATTTTTAAAAAATTTACCATTACAGTCTAAGGTTATACATACCTCTTACTTCTTGTCATTCTCATTCAAGATTTTTTGCTTTCAAGCCAAGTGTTTCCTTTCCTCTGCCTTATGTCACCCTTCCACTAATTTATTTTTCTCTTTTGCATATGAAATACGATGACGAAATCTTAATTTAAATTTTTAGATCTTCGGGACGGATTTTATTTTTTTTTTCAAGGTTTTTCTAAAGCATAGATAAATTCGTTACATTTTCTTGCATAAAAAATAAAAATTTTTCTGAATTTTTAAATGCAGATTCTCTTCTGACTGGAACCACTACAGACTGTCAAAGTCTACAAAAGAAAAAATAAAAACTAAAACAAAATATGTATGAAAACTGTCATTAGCATCCCTTAGTTGGCAGTCATTAAAATTTACAGGCATTTAAAAAAAACCAAACCACTGTTTCTGTCTGGGATGCTACAATTGTTTCCACATGTGAAAAGCAGTGTGTGACAGCCAGAGAGCCTGAAGTTCCAGTTGTGCCAGGCTAAAAATTGCCCGTAGTATTTTTCAATACAATACCATCTGCATTTCAATACACTTTCATCTGCTGAATTTTACAAATCAAAAGTATATAAAATAAACGGGGTTTTGTTTTGTTTAGAAATGCTTAACTAGATTATATTATATAATATCTCAGTGAATTCACTAATTAAAAAATAAGTCCCAAAGGTCAACACTAAAAAATCCCCTAAAGTTTTGGGAAGGCTGCAAACATAATTTCTCTGCATTAATAACCACATCAAGAGCTATCTTTTCCTGTGATAATTCCTTCACTTCTATAATGCTCCCAATGACAGCCTTTCTATCCCTTTCCCTTCCTCCTCCTCTGCAACAAAAGCTCCAAATGTCTTTTCTGTTCTTTTCCTCTCTTTGCTGTTCATCTGGCCTTTCATACTCCCTCCCTCAAGAGACAGGAATTGTGCAAGTACCCATCTTCCCATGCAATTCCATTTCCCCTTGTTCATCCCTCATTATTATTTCTTTTCATCAGACAGAGAAGCTGCTCATCCTGACCTGTCCAGTTAAACACTACAGCACATGCAGGACTTTATTCTGGAAAAAAATTGATACTACTTTTGGTTTTCTTACTATTCAAAAAGAATTTTAAAAGGATTTCAAACTCACACTGCGTGGATCCATCATTGTTTATACTAACCAGAATGCTGAGCTGAAAGCAGAAGCTAGTTATTTTGTGGCAACGAAGACAGTGGTATTATACATTTATAGTCCTACAATAATAAAGCCCCAGATGCTGTGCAGGAGTAAAAATGCTACAAAACAGAGAAGGTACTTGTTAAAAATCTCTTGTTATTTTCCTCTCCACTGAGGCAGAAGAAAGAAACTTCCACTGTTCATGAAGGTCTCCTGAGGAAAGAGACACAGAGCAAACTCCAGTCTGGACAAAACAGGAAAACAGAGTACCTCTGTCCTTATTCTAAAGCCTGGTCTGGCAAGCAGAAGCAGTCAGTGTGACCTCCACTCACAGCTCTCAATAGGCCAATGAACCAAGTGAAAAAAACAGTGGTATTTTGGAGGAAACTTTGGCACTGAATATTTCTGAAGAAACCCTATCTTTCAAGATAGGAAACTAAATGTCTTGTGACACCTAGCAATGAAAGGTCACAGAAAGTAGAAAGAGCCTGGCTTTGCTGGTTTCCATGTTGCTGCCAGAAGAAAAGGAAAAACTACAAGTACCCTACACTTGTTAAGTGCTTGGGAAATAATTGGGAGTGAAGACAAGTAAGCAGCATTGGGCTACTTCCCATGGTTTTCAGAGATGCTAGTGTCATCTGAATAGTGCACTGCCTCTTACTCTGTGCTGATAGAAGGGAAAATTTGTTGGGGACCTCATCAGGTTTAATATTATTTATTACCTCCCCTTGTCTTTGGTTTTGTTTAAGACACTGCATATGTTTTTAAATGTCATTTTGAGGAGCACAGAGTCCTTTAGGCATAGGCATCTGATTCATAAAAATGCAACAGTAATATCAGCAGGAGTTTTCACTGAAACTTTGAAAATTTGGTCACAAATTTTAAACCCATTGACTTTACCCTAATTAAGTCAGCAAACAACCAACCACTCAGATGATGGGTCTTAGACAATGAAGAGCTAGCTGTCTGGAAAAAAATCCATTCATAATTTATCAATTAAAAAAATTTCTACATTAACCATTAATTTTTTAGAAATTAAAAATTTGTAAAGATAATCATGCATTAAAACAGAACAAATGCAAATACTTACAACAGAACTTAATGTAATCATAAGATTAATGGAGTTACTGAAAAAGCAGTTGTGTTTATATTATGCTTACAGCTATCATCATAACAGAACATACAGAATAAAAGATTCAGATGAAAACATCACAATTTTTCTATCTGCCCACACTGTACATTCTTCCTAGCAATTGATTTTCACAGTGTTTGCTCATCCTAGTTTGAGATGATCCATTTAATGAGGCTTCTACAATTTATCTTATGAGATGTCTACAGCCAAATTATACCCTATAGAACTTTGAAAACATCTGCCATTTTGTCTAAACTTTTGTTTAAACATAATGAGAAATTTGACCCTGCAACTTCTAGTTAATATGGAATCAGACATAGCAATATCCCCATCTCAACTAGCATGAATTCTCCATATTCCTGCCTTTCTGCTACACATTCGCTTTGACTTATTTTCCATCCAACTCTTGAAACCCTATTCCTAAATCAGTTTTCTCTGTCCTCTCATCACTAGGATGCTCTTCCTCTCCGAGATCTTTTTGGTAAAGCAGCACAGAAAATAACACACCATGCTCATGAGAGAAAGGCGCTCTATTAGCGACTCTTCATACTCTGTGGTAATTTGGCCAGTAGTTGACAGGGGTTCAGATAACTGTAAGCAGGTAGTCTTTTAAACTACTGGGACACTGACATCTTTTGATGTTGAAATAAATAAATGAAGGTATAGGATTTAGTCTAGAGAATCTAACTGCTGTAGAAAATAAATGTTATTAATAGCTCAGATAATGAGTAACCTTTGCTGTCAGTAGAATAACTTGCACATGTTTCAGAAAGCCATTGTGCAGAACATACACATCACATTTATTTCTACTTATTTTTACAATTAAGAACTTCCCCTGTAAGAAAACACAAAAGCAAATGAGGTAAACAGTGAGGCAAACTGCAGAACGGGTCTTCTGAAAGCTTGGCAGTAATAAAAGAGGAAAGGGTACTTAATCACTAAAGTATGCATTTTAGCTGTGATGTTTTTTGCTCTGGTTTATTATTGAAATAAAACACAACGACTAAAGACATTTTTAATGCTTGGAAAGCAGAACAGGCTCAGTAAACCAAAGTATCTAGTATGTGTATTTTGTTCTTCTTTTATAAATATAAAATGATACAAAATTAAAAATGTGACTTTATGTTCTACTTCTTGTTTGAAAAAAAAACAAAAACAAAACAACCCTTGAGTAAAACCTTTCTTTGTAAATGAAATAAAACTAAGTAAAAAGTGTGGCAATATAATATTAGTGGTTTTCTTTTTTCATCTGAACAGAAAGTAAATGCTGGCTTATCTTCCTGCTCTCAGCCTGATCTTTCTATCACAAATCATTTGCCTTGTTCCCACTTCAAGAAGGTGCACTGAGATTTTAAAAGCACACGTTCTTCACTACAAATTGTGGTTGTGATGAGGATCCAACCATCTGCCAACTTTCAATTTATCCACTGCAGGACACAAGATCTATTTCAGAGAACAGGCAGACCTTCAAAACTTACAGCTGAAAAAGGACTGACAGGGAAGTAGGTAAAACATACATACTGAAAGGTGTCGCATAGAGTATTAATCAGGTTTCAGTGTATATTAGAATTTCAGTTTTGGAACAAGGTTATACTGTTACATTTAAAATAAATGCTCTCAGTTATTTGCAAGGCTTAGGTTATAAAGAAATAATTTTGTTTGGATTATTTCCCAGGACGCATCCTTCAAAACTTCACTTGGTTCTTGACATAAATTGAAAACAATAATATAGATATGCTGTACACAGGCTTCAAAATGACATTAAAGAGCCATATTATCAATATGTTTAAAACATTTAGAAAGCTCAGCTTTGCATCTTTCTAAGTGAATGACTAGATACTTAGACTTAGTAATATCTGTTCCAATAAACTACTGTGTGGGAAACGTTTTGAATAATTGTTAATTTATGCTGAGGTAGTGACAGCATAATATAACTGAAATCTGTGCTAATAGGAAAAAAGAAGCCCCTTCCAGCTATTTCTGCTACAATCAGCTGCAGCAATTTTCACCCCACCTCTCTCTTTTGCATAAAATATTACTTTCAGTGTATGTGAAAATGCTTGTTACTAATTTTAAAAATCAATAATTGCTACCTGTCATCCATATGGAGAAAAACAAAAAAACCCCAGACAATAAAGAAGAAATGTTCATGTACAAGACCTATATATATTTCTTTTATATTTTTCTGCAATAAAAGAGAGCAATTGCAGTTGTTTTTTTTCATATAGACAAAACATTAAACTCAGTTTGGGTAAGACTTCGAGATGTAAAACGCATATGAAATGTAGATGAGAATGGGCCAAACAATTTATTCGAAATAATACTTCAAATGGGTTGAAGTATTAGGATATATTTTTCAGGGCTATGGGTTATTTACAAACTCATCCCAGTATTCCTTCGATGAATGAATGATCTGAAACATCAAATAGGTTGACTGAAGTCTCATGAGCTAAATAAGTTATCATCAGTTCTTCAGTTTGAATGCTCGGTGTGAAGTTGGTGATGTGCATTGAGTGGCAGTGCTTAGCTCTATCTGGATGCTGAACTTTTTAATTGTAAGTTCAATAAATAATAACCAAATCCCAGACCTTCTAATATGCCATTCTGGACAAAACCTCCACTTGTATGTCACATTTTTTTTCTTCCAGGAATTGTGTCTTTTCATGATTATGAAAAGATTCTTAATTCCCATAAACATACAACAACATGATCCAGGAATGGTCATGGGCTCAGAACATCACAGATTCTCTAAAACACTGACTAACTGACCATCTCTTACACATTCATTAGCTGGAGATATTGTGATAAATCATTAATCTAACTGTGGATAATTGCTTTAAGCAATGGTAGAAGGATATTTTTAGATTGGAGTCCTATAGATCAGACCAGGATTTCTGACTCCTTATTATATATGGCTTGTGTTACTTAGGGTTGGTGCTCCCAAAAAGTTATTTGATAGTTAAATTGCATACATAATTAAAATGTTTATGTTATTCTGAAGTAAGCACCATCTGAAAGCCCTTTCCTCTGAACAACAAACAAATAAAACTGCACACATCAATATCCAAATAAAAGCCTATACTTTGGGAAATTAATGTATGGTAACTGACTTCATTTATACAATTCCTTATTGAATATTCTAATTTAAGGTGTCTTTTCCTGTATTCAGTGTCTTTTGCAGAAATCTTTACCTACAGAAATAAATATCTTACCCTCAAAAAGTCCCTGTGTTTTTCTTCTTGCTCTACAGAGAACTATCATAACAAAGTGACAGCAAGTAAAAATTCTTCCTTTCCCATTTAGTGAAGAGGATACTGAGCCTGAAACTCACTGTTATACCCGTAACTGTTCCAAGAGTGAAACATAAAAATTCCATTGGTTTTCTGTTGATAATCTCTTAATACATAAAAAATACACTCACAGGATAGAATAACATAATATTTTTTTTTCCCCAAAACCAGTATAAATTTGGAAAAAAAATCTTTGTTCTGTATGTCTGGAAAGAACAGTATTTGGGAAGGAAGGAGATGTAGATTTCTTGACAAAAATCAACAGAATGCAAACACACATTTCTTAGAGAAGAATAGAGCCCTTGGCATATAGGAAAATAATTTCAATTTAATGATGGCTTTTAATCAAATTCCTTCAATTAACTTTGAAAAAAGTAGACATTGATACTACATGCAGCTTCCTACTAATTTCACCACTATCTATATTTATGCCTAACCAGGACTGCTCCTAGAAAGGAAGGAAAGACCATTCCTTTTATGGAGGCAATTAAGTACAAGTGAACATGTAAGTGGCCAGTGCTGTGGGTACAATTCAATCAAGCAGATCCATAGGGGTGGTTTTGATATTCTTGTCACATCAAAGAAACGGCTCCCAGAAGAAAAAGATCTTAACAAGTTAAAAATGAAATCAGAATAAATAAGAATAACTATGAGTGAAAGAAAGAACGAGCACATGGTGGCAAGGGCTGCTGCTACCTTGAAAGTGTTATATAGTGCTATTAGAATGGCGTGTTAATTTTTTCCTCATAAATTTGCCAGGTTCAGTCACTAGGGAAAGGCTAGCATTCCAGTTCCCTTTGTTAAAGATATATCTATCTTGCTGGGTCTTGACAGCCCTATCATGTCAGCCCTCTGTAGTAGCAAAAAGTGCTTCAGCAAGGAGGGGGAAAAAAAAGAAAGGAAAAAAAAAAAAAAGAAGTGAAAACTGATGTGATCTACTCTGCTTCCTGTGGGCATATTTCACTATAGTAGATTCAGAGGGATGCTTTGTTATTCCTGTCAGATCAAAGAAAGAGATAACAGAAGGAAATATAAGAGGAAAAAATATAACCCAGAAATGAGGGTAACTGAAAAGCACTGCATCTACTGCATCATTATGACTTTTCAAATTATTTAAATATGCTAAATATCAAGTCACCACCAAAGAAATAAATATTGCATAGGCCATATGCTCTGTTAACTGCCAGAAAAACTGTCCTACTAGGATTAGTTTATGGGCACAGCAACTGCCTGTCAAACACTAGCAATTTTAATCATTTTTCAATTTGCTGTGTGAGTTGCGAGTATGTTCAGGTATTTTGACAGGTGGCTGCTCAGAAAAATATCTGAGCCCACTAGATTCACACTGCCTTGCTTTCCTACACACATGCACATACTGCCAGACTGGGGGGATACAAGCATTTGGTGAAGATGCAGCAGTCACAGGGAAGTAGCTGTACTGCACTGTTAACCTGGATTTGCAACTCAACAGGATGACACCAAGTTAGTCTAAAGTCTAGGGCAAACTAAAAGCTAAAATAATTTTTCAAAATATTTCTAACTGCAAACTAGGTGAAAGTCTAAAAAAGCAGTAAACAGAGATCTGGCTATGATTAAAAACAAACAAACAAACAAATCCCCAAGTAAAACTAATCGGAAAACCTGAAATAGTATTTTTCTTCAACTAGATGTGCTTTCAGTACTACATGTGATTAGCTTTTTATGCACTAAACTGCCCACTTAATTATTTTGTGTTTAATCTACATGGTAGTAAATTAAGGTAGTAATAAGCAAAAATAATTTTATCTCAACTGTTTCATTTTCTAATGACCAGAATGGCTTTGTTTTTCCCTTTCAGCCACAACACTTTGTGTCATACAAGGTTCCAACTTGAAAAAACACACCTCTAGGATTTTTGAATGTCCAGATTTCCAGGTGTTTGGAGGAAAAAATGAGGTTCCTAAAATCCATAGACATTCTGGGAGAACACAGGAAAGGAACTGTATTTTACCAAAGAAGTGGACCAGTAGCACTGGAGCATCACAAATAAATCATATGTCCTATGTTATCCTTTATACATTAGCATTCTCAGCATCAATCCCCTGAAGTCAGCCAAGTCTGTCCAGAGGAAAGGATTTGGATTATGATGTAAACTAACAGTAAAGACAATTCCAAATAACATCTAATGTTCAATATAACTACTGTTTACATATTAAAAAGAGATACAGACTTTGTACCAGGGATGTTCTGTCATGTTTCTCCACAGGAGAGGACTGTCATGGTAAAGTTCATTATCAATTACTGCCTTACAAGTACAAGATGAGTTAAGCTGTCATAATTTTCTCAGCTAGAAATCCTGTGCTGTCAAACAGTGTCAATTTTTAATCTTGACAAAAGGAAGAAAATTATCTGTTATTCTGACCTCTAATTTCTTGACATTTTAATGCTGTAATTGCTGTGGTTAGTGCTGCATCCATTATTCCACCTATCAAATAAGAATGAGTCAATATTCTTAAACTGTTCTTCAAGCTCTCACCTCACTGCTTTTACTTCTAAAAGGAAAAAAAATTAGCAATAGAATATAATAGGTTGAAATAAAAAAAAATATACAATTTTGGGCCTGGAAAGTGTTTGTTACACATTTTTTTTCATTCTCATTACAATATGAAAACCATTTTGCAATAGGCAGACTAAGAGAGGCCATTACAACTGATAGAACTGGAGAACTTTTCAATTTCTAATCACAAAAGATCAAACCCATAAAATTCAATTTTTTACATTCTGTGGAGCATATAAATCAGGACTTTCATGTTGCTCTCATCGCTACTTGAGACAAATTATGATCAATAAATTATCATTGTGGTATCAGAAAATTACAAAGTTGTTTGAAAAATCAAAATCAGTATGTTGAAATGAAAACAGTTTATTTTACCCATCCAGTGCAGCTCTTAAGTTGCCAAAGAGTTATTACAGGAGCAGATGTATGTGATTTCATAGACTGTAGTAATCCAAAACTTAGTGCTATCCAGCATTCTAGTTTCAACAACTGGGAATGTTTTAAAATGTAAAAAGAAGAAAGCAAGTCAGATGGAAAGTCTTCTACTAAATACATCAGAAGAGAACAAAAGCACAAGATGGCCACTGTTCCAATGTTAAACAGTAGAGAGTTCTTGGAGGACTTCCAATGCATGTGAGAAAGAGGCAAGGAATGGCAGGGAAAGGTTGCTCCACCACTGAATATTTCTTTTCTAGTTATATTGCTACTTAAGTGACTTCTTTAACATTCTTCACAGAAAGCTACAAACATATTTCTTAGTGGTTAAGTGAGATGCTCGAGCAAAGGGTGAAAATGAAAAGGCCAAGGTATAGCATAAACAGGTCATGGGGCTCTGCCTGTTTAAATTATGTCTTTCAATCAGCTCAGATATAAATGGGAGGTTCTTTTTTTTTAATTTGGAGACTTATTTCACTGGATAGATTCTGCTGGGACTCAGCTCAATATGAAATTAGTTATGGCCACATTTTGAAGAGGTTACTGCCATGCTTGAGCCCATTGGCCTGATAATGGCTGCTGACAATAAGGTTATATCGATCAGCACATTTTACCGCCATTTATTGACAACATTGCCATCTTCTGTGAGAAAGAACCAAAATATTTCAGTTTGTTTACAAAATACACATCAAGAGCATTTGGATACCGAGACATGCATTTTCCTGGATAACCGCAGAGGGCAATTAATGCTAAATTGCAAGGTTTCTAAATTAAGATGCCAGACACCACCACCTGCCACTGTAAAGTATGATAAACAATTGTTATCACTATTTTTAAGGGTGCTAGTATTCCTATCCTTACATTCCTGCACTTATAAGGGGTCTTCAGAGGCTTTTAAAATATCTTTTTGTTTTTTAATTTCTTTTTTGGAATAGCTACAAAAAGACAAAATAAAGTAAAACAAAACTGAAGAAATGCAAATCAAACAACAACAAAAATGCCAACTAAACAACATATATACTTGTAACAGAAACATGACATCCAAATATATGGTCCACTAGATCATCAAGATGTCAAATGCCTTATTACTGGCCAGAGAATGTCTGCTAGTTTTATAAATAGAGCCCAGGAGAACAGAAGGCAGGTCTAAATCTGTCTGTAATTACACACATACTGTTAATTCTGATTAGAAATGAATAAAAAGTATTTTTTAAATCTTCTTATCACAAAGCATAAATCAACAATGCCTGAGATTTCTTGCAGGAGAAAGCACACTATTTTTAAATGGATGCATACAACTTTTTATCTATATATAACAAAAATTAGCAGGATTCATTTCTCCTAGACTTGTTGCCTTCTCATTGCTAACAATGAATTTTATTTACAAATCCAACTTTTGGCAATGGAGACAAAGTTAAATAGCCCAAGAAGAGGTTTATATGTTATTGACTGAAAGGCCATGGGTTAGATGTACAAGTGAGTGAACAAAAACATCTCAATTATTTTTTTAAAATTTTTGATGACAAGTTATGCATGTAAGTAGACTCACAGGAGAGCTGAAGAGTCTTATCATGGTATAAGATGTTAAATAAGGTGAACAGACAAACAAATAGACCTCAATCCCACAAGCTGCCCTGTGGGAGAAAGCCTTTAAAATCAAGACACAGGAGTCTGCTCATGTAAATCAGGACCTTAAGCCGTGAAAATCCCTTGTGTTCATGGTGCTTCACACCTGTTTTATACTTTAAAAAGCATTTCTTCTTTGTATCTCTAGAAGAGCATGACTCTTCTCATGCTCAAAGTTTTAAATCCAGAAAACCATTACACAGGTATCAACATTAAATATTTGAGGCAAGGGAAATCAAAGCAACTCTAGTCATTCTTAAAACTAAGCAAATATTAATTGCTTAGAAAATCTAAACTTTGCAGTGCAAGGGGTGAAAATCCAGCTCTAGGAAGCCAGGGGTCTGAATGGTTTTTTATTTCCACTCCTAAAAAAGTATCAAATGCAACACGATGCAGCAACACACTGCTAAAACCCAACATGACAAAACCCAATAGTTAGCTGACTGTGAATGGTTTCTAGAATCTATTTCCTTCTCAAATCTCTAGATTTCTGTCTCCAAGACTGGAAAACAAACAAACAAACAAACAAAACCTCATTGCCAGGCAATGTATAAATTATTACTGTTTTGCATACAGCAGATGGTAGCTATCTGGGGGAATGGAAGACTGTGTGTAGAGCTTCATCACAGTGGTACTCATCTAGCAGCTGTTGCTTCTTCACACTTTTCACCAAATTTCAATTGTTTTAGCCAACAAATGGATGGTATTAGAGAATCATCACTCAAATGAATAGTCTTACTAAAAACAAATACAGTCACTGGAAGGAAACTTATCTGGATATTTATAACAATTTTTTAAAAAATTTACTGATTAATTTAAAATACTTGTATATCTATATATATACATATTTATTTTATGCATACATATATACAAACATAAATACTTCTATGCACAACAAATAGCAAACATGTTCTATTTAGGTAACAGTTTGATTATATTTTATGCAAACTATATTTTATGCAAAACTAAACCGAATATTTGCTGCTGTAACTCTAGCAAATATATTCTTTCTCAGGCACATATTCTCACCAACATCATCTGACTGAAAAGGTTAGATTTTTTTTTTTCCCCTATGACAATGATGCAGTTTTTTCTTTCAGTTTTACCATTCTGCTAAGTGAACTTATTAAAAGTAAATTACAAAAAAAAGCAGACTATACATAACAAAATATACATTGCATCATAATTTCCCACATCATAACTGACTATTAAATATATTAGGGACATCTAATGGCTAGTTTATTCAAACTTGCTTCTGAAGTCACCTAGGGTCTAAATTCTGAATCAAGTCACACACATCAATTTTCTCCCGCAGTGAAAGATGGAAAAAGTACCATTTCTTTTGAGATGACAGCAGTTTTTAGAATGAGATGGCAGTAAACACCTACCTCCCTGAGGACAGGATCAGTGATACTGTCCAGGTTCACAGAGCCTTCATACGTTAGGTAGTGGAAAACATTGAGTGCACGCACTGCTTCTGGTCCTCGCTGCTTGTAGCCAAATATAAGGTCAATCCACTGATGAAGTTGACATGATACAAACTCACTTTCCAGGGCCTGCAAGTGAAATTCAGGGTTAGGAAGTAAGCAAGAAAACATATGGGTATTATTAAATTTTCTGTTCAGGCTTATTTTATACAACTGAAATCCTTCAAACATTAAAAATTGTAACTGGATATATTGAGAGAAGGACTAAAAGGATATTCTCTTTTCCTTCATCTTATATCATGTTTCTTCCTAGCTACTGGGTTTCTCCTAACTGCAGGGGTTTTAATCATAAATTTTTGGGCTTGTCAAGTAAGTTACATAATTTTTCAAAATAACCTGATGGAAGTGGGAAAAACATTCAAAAAATCAATCTTCCAACTCATTTTCTAACTAGTTTGAATTAGCCTTAAATCTAAATGAAAATCTGAGGATTAAAAAGCTGTATCAGCAAAATGAGGTTCTGAACTCTGTGTGCACCTTGTGACTGATTTCTCAAAGGAGAAATCACAATTTTTCCACTCATTTTTGATATTAAGTTGGTTCACTAGAGAAAACTCAAGCCATGACTAGCTAGTTTAAAAATGGGTTCAAGGATTGCTATTCCTTTTCTCAGCATGTGGAAAGAGATTAATTCTCTAAGAGGAAATGACAAAAGTATTACTGTTGAGCCTGACCCGATCAATATGCCTTTATCAGACACGACTGGCATCCTTAGCAGGTATCATTGCCTGAATTGGAGCTTTAGAAAGCTGAAGGCATTACACAGTTTCTCCTTACTCTTCTACCAGACCACCTGTCCTAGTTTTCCATGAGTCTGTACCTTGATACACAAATCATTCTCCTCAAAAGACTCACTGTGTATTTAAGATAGCATTCTGGCACACTCATTCCTTTGTTCCTAATGCTACCTTCAAACAGGAACTGTTATAAACAAGAACAGGTATTTAGAAAAAGATTTATAGTTCCTTGACCAAGTTTTTATACATGTCCTTGCCCAAACTCCATCACAGTCCTGATTTTGAACAGTGTCTTATGCCTAGTTCCCTTTGGTCAGAACAAGCGTAGTTCAGTTCTCAAATTTGGGAACTAATTTTTCATTAGTTTATTAGAAAATAATAAAAGAAAATATAGAATCATAGAATGGCTTAGTTTGGAAGGGACCTCTGAAAATAACCTGATCCAAACCCTCTGCTCCAGCAGGGCTACCTAGAGCAGGCTGCCCAGGACTGTACCCAGATGTTTTCTTAATATCTCCAAGGATGGAGACTCCACAACCTCCCTGTGCCAATGCTCCATCACCCTCACAGTGAAAAATATGTTTCCTGATGTTCAGAGAGAACATCCTGTTTCATTTGTTTGTTCACATTTGCCTCGTCTTGTCACTGGGCACCACCGAGAAAGATCCTGATTTGCTCTGCAGAAAAAATACCAGCCTTAGTACAATTTATTATATAAACATCTATGTCAAGCTTACTACTACTCACTGCATACAGGCAGAGCTGACAGTAACCCTGTATATTACATTACCTAATACTTTTCATTCTCAAAGACTACGGCTTTTTTTTTTTTTCTTCCCCTGAGAAATCCTAATTCCTCCATTGTTTTTATCACAATGCCACTACTCAGCACAAACACTACCCTGCTACAACAGTTTCACATCTGCCCCAGGAAAGTTCAGATTCTCCAAGGAGATAAACGTTGGGAAAAGGTTATTCATTTTGTTCATCTACATCAAAAGGAGGCTGCTTCAGAAATAATCATCAGGCACTGTAGCACCCTGCCACTCATTGCTTACTGGCAGCAGTCTCCTGCCCACACCCCATCCCTACCAGGAATAGCCTCAGATAGGGCAAACCACGTGGGTCTGGCTTGATGGGTATCACATTTAATCGTTCCTCAGACATTTTCCCTGTAAGGATCATCGTGGAAGAAGAATTCTCTGAGCTTTGGTGGAAAACTGGACCCTTTTCTATCAAAACTGGGACCTATTATTACTGAGGAAAATGGATGGGAAGGCTCAGGCTTAAAACCTGGCATGTGGTTCAGTTTTCAAGGTCTTAAGTTCAACATACTGTAAAAAGCTTTAAAGAAATGTTGCAGACTACCATATAAAGTTTTGTTGTTTCTTTTTCAAAATCAGAGGTCATCACATGCATATTGTGAGTAATATTATTTAAATAGCATTAATGTTTCTTAATACTAAATACTATTAAAATAATACTATTTGGTTTCAAACCATGACTCCAAATAAATAATTAAAAAATACAAAATCTTAATTATGTTACATTGTGTGTGTACAACATGATACAGTCAGCAACTACATCATCCCATATAATCCTTTTCATTGGACTTTTACCTCAGAGCATGCAAAGCAAAAAATTAAGTATGCCATAGTCACCTTACTTTTAAATGCTTAATTTTGAATGTTCCCTTTGTATGTAATAAAATGTTTTAAGAATTTAGGATTTAAAGTCTGTTATCTTTCCAGCATCTCTCTCAAAGCAACTTATAGTGAACAGCCCAACTGTTCTCTTGAGCATCTGAACTCTGAATATTTAAAGTTTCTTTCCATCTGTACCTATTATTTATTTATTAAGAAGTAACTAAAAAAAATTATTAGACATTTCCTTTGGTCAAAATTAGCATTGTTGCTTCTAGAATATTGAGAGCATTTCAGGAAAATGGCAAAGCTTTGGACTATTCAAGGGTGAGAGAGAGTAAATTTGATGTCAAGAAGGTTCTGAGGATGTTGATGGTAGCAAAGGATAATACTGTATGGTGTAAGACTGGGGTGGTGCAGGATTTGGGGCAGAGACCAGAGTGGATTATGGAGAGAGGAGTCAGAGCTGTGAAGGAGAATGACTCTTCATGGGCCTTAGCACCACACAGCCTCCAGCTGCAGGCTGCGATGGGTGCTGTGTGATGTTCATGGTGCCCCAGTTGGGGTGTCCTGTGGGGTATGGCACTGATGATGGTGTGGCATGAACAAGAGGTAGGGTGCTCTCAAGAACAAGCCACCAAAACGCTACAAAGTCCCACTGGCCCTCAGGGAAAAGGCTCCTGATCTGTGCTTGATAACCTGGATTAATTTTAGTCAGGAGAAAGCTTCTTATGTCAGGTGTGACCTCGTTTGCTGGTGTTTCTCTAAGTACTTCTGCAACGCTACTCATGCAATGCTTGCAGAATTCTCTCTCTAATTTGCTCTAATGCACAGGCTGCTCCCCATCCATGTAAGTGCCTCCTGAAAATTTATGAGCTGTTCACTGTCAACAGCACATCGTTTGGTTTCTCAAGAATATGCAGTGCTCAGTAGGGAATAGGACGAAAGAATTTACTGTATAAAAAATAATTTGTAGGTACGGTAGGAACAACATACATAAAAAGATAACAATAATATCCTCCAAATGGCCTGGTGCTAAAGAACAGCATTTTTCAAGAACATTTTGATTATAAGACATTTCTGGGGTTTTAATTTTCTGAGCATCTTTTTAATATGAAATATAAGAAAACTTTTTCTAAAAAAAATTAATAAATATTCCTTATATAATGATGTAATATTATTTATGGTTTTTAAAGATTCTTACTGTTAAACAGAAATGAGCTCAATCTCATCTGTAGGTGTAAAATACAAACAGGTATTAGTAAGTTCATGTATAAACTAAAAAAAGTTAAAATAAACCAAGTGACTGCTTCCTGGGAACAAGCACTATATCTCTTTTCAGACCTTTATGCAGTATGAATGCTGCACACTTTCCCCTCTGCTCATCCTAACTTTAAAAGTATTTAAAAGTATTTTTCATAGAGATTCCAGTAGGAGGCAGTGGTTTTTATTGTAACGTACACTTTGTGAACTTCACTCTGTGAAGTGTCAGAAGTTCTGGATTTACAAAATATGCTATTCCAACCTCTTTCTAACACAACATTTTGTGCTCTCCAGGAATTTTGTGTCACCAGAGAAGTGGAAAGCTCTGACTCTGCTCCTTGACTGGACAACAGCTGCACTTGTCTCTCCTGTTTCTGAAGTTCCTGCCTTGCTTCCTTCCCTTCCATACCTATACGCTGTCTGTCTCTCCAAAAACCCCTTGTATCTTGCTATTAAATTATATTTAGTATACCTAAGAATATGTTCTTATAATTACACTGACTTTACAGATCTGCTCAATAACAGACCATCAGGCATTTCAGCCTGTGAGCTGGGTTTTTCTTCTTTCCCCTCACATCTTTGCTCCTCTGCAGCTGTTGCATATACAGATCCTCTCCACCCAATATTTCTCCACCTCATTTACCATTCCTTGTACATACTGAAGCAAAATCCTTGACTTTCCTCATACAGTAAACCAGGCAATACTGGTATCTGAAATTAATTATGTTTATTTAGGCAAAGTAACATTTTAAAAAAAGTTACACAGAAGTACCTTTTACAGATTTGGGTTATTCAGGGATGTTTGCATAAAAACTGATCCTTTATGTAAGCATCTTCAAAATGTAAATAGGATTCTTCAGCAATATAGCAAGTTCAAAACCAAAAAATCATCACTATTTCCAAAGTAGATTGAAACCCTGTTGCCTGAGTAAGTTCTAATTGCATTGAGAACTAACCTTGGCAATCCACAAAATAAAATCAAAGCTACTACTGAGGAAGTAATATCAAGTCTTATCTACTGCTTATCTGGTAGAAAAGAAATGTCAACTGCTGCTGAATGGCGAGGAGGAAAAGATAAATCTTCCAGATTCTCGTAGCAAAGAGATTGCATACTACACATTTCTAATGACTATTCAAGAAGCTTTTTAATTATGAAATACTATGCATGCTTCTGAATAGCCAGGGAACTGTACAAAAATGTAATTGGCAGCACAAGAGTGCAAATAAATCATTTCAGAGACAGAAAGAAAATTCAATCTCAGTAACAGTTATGTAATAGGAACAAAATATGTATAACAAAAACAGGACACTGTTTAATGTCTCAAAAATATAATTCATAGTGAATGCATTTTACTCAGCACTGTAATTTGTAATTTAATATGTGCATAAGCCATAATGAAAATATCATTGTAATTAACTTTGAATTACACAATCTCACATCTTTTGTTTCAAAACTAAAGAATGCTTATTATAAAAGCTCTGCTTCAGTGTTTCACAGTGGTGTTCCCTGCCTTGATTTAACATGCTTGACTTACTGACTGAATATGTTCTATTTCTGGCTCTTAGGACTGCTCAGAGTCTGTGGGGACTGAGAGGCTGAGTAGGACTACAGATGCACATCTGTGGAAGGTTTTATGCGTGGCTTTTTTTTTCCCTGGTAAACTGGGTGATTATGATTGATGAGCCCAGCATTAGGGTAATGTTATCAGGGACACTTTCTGCCTCTGTCCTTTGTACCATCGCTGAGGTCAGACCATAATCGTGTTAGCATTGAACATAGTGCTTTATTAATGTTTCATGAGTAACTCCATAGTAATCAGTCTAGCTTTGTATGGATAAATAAAACTGCTACAAAAATCCCTAATGTATATATCAAATGTTTTGGAAGCTACTGTAATAGGTCTTAAAAGTAACTTGATTGAATGTCTTTTCTGGTCTTTGGAATAAGTCTAATTTTCACAAGTTTAAAGGAATCTCTTTTGCTGGAAAACCATTTCCACTTTCATTTCTGTGTTTAGGCTGAAGCGTAAAACACCCAGATGAACAGTTAAATGACACAACTCAAAACCCCTGTCTGCCATTTATTAATCTGCACTGAATTTTAGTAAAGCCTGTTAACCAATTGGTTAAATTACGTTGATTTATGATGACACTGTGCCTCTTGACGTTTTATAGGCTATTCTTTCTTTGGTAAGTCTCAGGATGAAATGTTGGAATTCTTGCTGTGGTTTAAAGAAAACGTTTACATTCATAAATGTGCAAGTAGTATATAAGGATTTGTACTTACTCGCACATAAAATTACACCTGATATATGCCTGCAGCAATCAAAAAAATATGTATGAACATAAGAAAATAGTGTCAGCTAGGGAAAAACAAGATCCCACTGTATGCTGTGCAGTACCACATAGGATCCTTTCCACTGAGATGAAATGACTACTGCTGATTTTATTAGCCAAGGAATCAGGATAACACTTACTTGAAATATTTCTCAGTTTTCTGTAAACATGTTCTCTACTTGCTTGCTAAGTTGCTGTAGAAATTCCAGGCTTGCACAAGCTTGCTGTGTTTTACACGTCAGCATCACACCCAGGCTATTTTTTTTTTCTCAAGATAGCTTCTTGTATAACAGCCAAACTTGGCCTGGGGATGACCTAACATAATACATCTGCTGTCCGGTTCAAATAATGAAATCAGACATTAGGGTAGGGAATGTCAAACTTCCCAATCCCTTTATATTTGTTCCTTTGACCAGTCCCATTCTAGTGGCCAAAAAGACAGTGTACTGGCAGTTTGGTGTATGTGTTAACCCTCCATTAAGAAGTGTTTCTGAAATATTATTACACATTCAATGTAATGCATTTTCAAAATGTAATTCCATTACTTCTTACTGCATTTTTTGTGAATACTATCTGCATTTTCGTGAAAGGGATTATCCTTCTTTAGCTACTTGCTCTTTTATAATAAGCTTTGTAAAATATTATGCATATATCATGCTCTTTAAGGTCCCAAAGTTATTAACTTTGCTTTTATCCTCTGAACTGTATCCAAATATGAATGCTTCTTCTGTTTTTTTAGTCACCCAGATGTGAATCCAATATTCCAGGTGCAGTCTCAAAACAACCATAGACAGGTACAACTGTTTACATCCTCTGTGATGCAATGATTCTCCATAGGTGGCATCAAAATACACTTATTTCTGGTGATAGAGAATTACAGAATTTTATCTAATCTAATTGCCACTTACTGTCACCCTTACCTTTTTACTGCTCTATTTTTGGTACTATTTTTGTTTCCAGACTTCTCCTTCTTATTTAATTCTTTCCTTCCAAGGTGATTTTCAGTGTATTTTATGCACCTAATTCAAACAAATCTATGCCTCTTTCTCCTGTTTTCCAGGCAATTCCTAATTTTGCTATCATTTGGAAACTTCCTCAGACTTCTCACTTGAAGATAGCATGTATCTGCATAGAACTGAATTTTAACTACTGATCATGCTCTTGCTAAAAGTAGATGGTGGGATGACTAAAGGCCATGCAGAAACTGCCTCCCAGCAAAACTGTATAATAATGGCATGATGTTTACATCTGTGGAAAACAGTATAGGAAGAGTCTGACATATACGGCAGATGACTTTTGATATTAGAAATCTGCAAAGCACTCAATTAGTTGAAACCTGTAATTATGATACTACTCTAATCTTAACATCAGTTTGTCAGTCTCCTGGCAGTCTGAGCAGACTTACACTCATATGGAATCAGTCATTACCTAACTATCAAGTAGTGTAGTCCTAAAGGGACTTATTCCTGTACTGTAAATTCATGCAAGCAGCCGTTTTCTTCAACAGTGCAAAAAAAAAAAAAAAAAAAAAAAAAAAAAGAAAGCAGAAATTGCACAAGGGAAATGAAATAAACTAAAGCTAAAGCTTTTCTTCACGTTATCTCTTATCATATAGTTCCTCTTATCCTCCTATTAATCATTCCATCTTTGTGGAAAGATGAATAAAACTCAATTTAAGATACAAGAAGGAACATTCTTTATAAAAATTCTGAAAATGAGTCCTTAATATGCATCTCTCATTATATCCCCCAATGGGTGGCAGCTTGTTTCTCCTTTACCACTACAGAATCACACCACCGCTCTTTCAGATGCCAAAACTGAACCACTAGGTCAACTTTTAGTGTGCTTACTTCTTGGCTCAGTTTGGGTCTAGCCGCAAACACAACCCAAGAAAGGGCTCTGTGCAGCGACACAGGCACTCCAGAGACACGGAGCTGTGATTGCACATCCCACACTTCAGAACGCTAATGGACTCTAGTGATCCTTTGAGGACACCTCCTTCTTTGCTAGTCAAATTGCACTTGAATTTCTTTCCATCAGCTGTGACAATTATTTGATTTTGAAAATAGTTTTACAATATATGCAGCTATAAGAGAAATCAGCCAAGAAACATTGTTCAGCCTCTTCCTGTCAATGACAGACTAATCTGTCAATGACAGAATAATTTCTCATAGCTGTTTCATATGTCTCAAGTGATGAGGTTGCCATCACTTCCTTAGGAGACTGTTGTACATATGTCAAACCACTTACTCTTCTAAATGGAGGACACTTCTAAATCATCTACATCTAGGAATAAGTTTCTTTTTATAATATTCTTCTATTCTTTTGAACTTCATAGAGCTATTCTTTTCTATCCATTCTTGAAGAACAATTTTCTTTAAATAGACGGTTCTTCAAATTAAATTGCCAAATTGACCAGAAAAAAATAAACCCAAACCAATACTAGATTTACAATTCTACCACAAAAGTACTACTGGGAATAATGCATAAGCTGAACAGTTTTGCAGCTGTACAGAAAACCATAGCTTATTGAAATCATAGTCCTGACTCTGTAAGCAAGACAAGCACTACACATTTTAAGGAAGAACTGTTTCCAGAACAGAACCATAAATTGGACTATTTCTGACTAAAGCATCAGTATATTCTGTGCTACTCCTAAAATTAATAGAAGCATACATATGTATTAACTCTATCAATAATAAAATAATTATCTATCAAATTACAGAAAAATATAAAACATAAATGTTCTTTCAGCTTAAATTCTGCAGGCCTTGTAATAATTTATATCAAATCAGTTCTTCTGCAAAATTTCTTCAGACACTGCAGTCGTTGGCTTACGTTCACATTTCTACACTTCCAGTTCATCTCTGATGAACAGGAAGTGCATACCTTCAGAAGAATAAGGAATACAAGATGTCTTGCAAGATAACAGCATTTATAGTAATCCTTAATTTTCTTTAATGTAGAAGGTGGTGAGGAGGGACACACATAAATTTTTTAGGTTATCTTGTACTGTCCAGCTCATGTCCATCTGATACTTTCTCATGAGAGAGTAAACAACTGAATTTAACTTTCCATAATTTGGGCACATGCAAGAAAAATCCGCTGTAAAGGGTTCTGTCAAGCAAGACAGAATTCAAATTCTCCTTCACTTTTTACTTTATTTCTATAAATCTAGTCCTAAAGTGATGAAAAAACCAGAATTATGTTAGCTTGTTAAAGCTAAACCTAAAATACAGAATCCTTTACTTAGACTAAAATAAAGTACAGCTTACCATCCTGTTGATACGGACAAAGTCTTCGGGCTTCTTGGCCCATGGAGGGAGATCAACATCATTCACGACAATTTCGTCTTCCCTGATTCCTAGATTATAGCCATTACTGTTGACAAACATCTCTGGTAGGTAGTAAAATTCCGGAATTAATTCCTAGAAGAGAAAAACACACAAAAAGACTTCACATTT
The DNA here is from genome assembly GCA_035583135.1 of Lophotriccus pileatus. Lineage (NCBI taxonomy): Eukaryota > Metazoa > Chordata > Aves > Passeriformes > Tyrannidae > Lophotriccus > Lophotriccus pileatus. The sequence goes on along the minus strand of JAWWES010000001.1, from coordinate 48,953,613 downwards.
ATACAGACATGCTAAATGGTGCTCCCAGAATCAGGCTCTTTTGTAGTACACATTAAAGCATTCATGGTTTTGTTTAAGTTTCTGTGAACTTGTTTTAAGAATTTTTATAATCTGTTTTCTTGTACTTATAGTCAAGCTTATTTCTCAGATTGAAATATTTAATCTCTTTTTTTTCCCCATACCTGTTTTTACTAAAGGCATAACTTTGGAAAAGCAGTGCATATCATAAACGAGACCTCTTCAAAATAACAGATACAAAAAACTGTATGCTAAGCCTTCAATATGGAAATACGTTGGATTTTTTTAGTTACTATTTAACAGAAATACTTAAAAAGTTAAAAAGTTGAAGATATAACACTGTCTTGATTTTAGTGTCTGTATATTTTTTAGTTGCATAAGAAAATGTGGCAATCTGACTACTTATATAAGGAAAAATAATTCAGGATGAATGATTTTTTTCTACTTCAAGAAAACTTCAAAAATACATGGAGAGAAAGATGTCACTACAACAAATGCCCTTCAAACAGATATACATGATATTTAAAATGTGATATATCAATAACTGCATAGCAAAGGTCATCTGCATAGTATAATACATTACAGATAAGTAATTTCCAGAACAGCTAAATAGAAATTCATTTTGACATAATAAATATTGCTACTTTTTGCTATCATTTTAGCAGTAAGTATTGAACTGCAATAACAACAGAAAAGCTTTAAAGCTCACTGTCTCTTTTCTAATATGCAGATGTGGATTAAATTCACCAAATTACATTGTTAAAAGCATTATGGCCTTCAGTTGTGTAACATGATGAAAACTGATGACACAGCACCTGAAACCTGAATCTCTCTGAGGTCCTTTCAAAGGCTGCAGACATGCAGAGTAAAAAAAAATCACTGCAGACACAAACTTATCTAATTAAATCTGATCTGCAACTCCATAGAGAATAGAGAAGTTAAAGCATAGATGGTCCTTTCAAATTCATTATGAAAAAAAAAGTGTATTTGTTATAACTTTATGTATGTTTAGGGAGGCAATTTATTTCCTTCTTTACATCATTTTAATACACTACAGTTTGAATTCATGTTAGCCTAAAATGCAATGCAAATCAATATCTAACCAGTAGAAAACACTAACCAAGTGAGACATCTCTGAACCTGGATAGCTCATTATGAAACAAGTAGCAATTTCAAAAAGCAAAAGATAAAGAAATTACTACATGCAGTAAATGATAAAACAGCAGGTAGAGTAAAGCCAAAATAAAAATAATCCTGAGCATACTATAAGGTTAAAAAAAAATATTATTTTTGTGACAATCTTGTTTTATTATATACACCTCTAATTTATTCAGGGTATTTCTAAAAGCAATCTTACCCCCTTTTCCCCAAACAGGATTCACTAACTCTCACGTTCCAGAGGAAGCCCTTTAGTTTTCTCTAATGAAGCCCAAAGAAGAATGAATGATCCTCACAGCTGGAGAAAACTATACAGTAATCTTTCAGGAGTTCAACAAACTATTACTAACTCGGGACTAAGAGTAGGCAACAAACTAATATATGCTACCACAGAAATTACTGACAAACTAAGAGTGTTGCCTTAAAAAAAAAAAATTCATAAGGACCTCAGAATTATGAAATATTAAAAATCCTAAATTAAATTAAAAGCAAATATTCAGATGAAACACAATTTATTACAGAAAAAAGTAAGCAAAATTTGTTTCTATTTTGTATAAAAGCCTTGAAACACATACCACTGCATTATAATTATTATTGATTTTTATTCAATGTGGTGGCATACTAACCTGTAATGTCACAGGAAGCAAGACTTTTGATTCCATCAAAGATAAGTTTCCTTTTTCAGTTTTAAATGTCCTAGCATGTAATTGTGGACTTTTACATCTAACATACCTGAGAGATTTGTGCTATCCAGAGACACACCTAGTGTTTAACTCAATTCTACTAACACTTTGACTTCTGGGGTATCTTGAAACTAAAGGATTTAAGTCACTGAGTATTTTAATGGTATTTCCATTTAGTAATTTTATCTTTGTAGCTCTTTGCTTTCAGTGTAATTTAATGTCCCCTTGTCTGGTATAGCAGAAAACATAAACAGAATAAACAAAAGTATGTGATTAACTCTCTTCATAAGATTGATTGTGTTGTGTATGTTTAGTTCAAACTGTCTTGTTCCTGTGCTCTGGAAACTAACCAGTGCCAGACTTATAAATCCTCTTCAAATAAAACTCTCTCTAGAACCCTAATAATTTCAGTTACACATCTCCTGGTGAAGTTTTTTTGGTGTTTATTTTGTTTTGTTTTGTTTTGTTTTGTTTCTTTGTTTGGTTTTGTGGGTTTTTGTGGGTTTTTTTCTTTTTTTGTTGTTGTTTTTGGGTTTTGTTGGGTTTTCTGTTTGTTTTTTTAGTCAAAGTAACAAAACTAAACATAATATTTTAAGAAAAATTAATAAACACACTGTGTTATAATCTCAGAGTTCTCTCCAATGTTATTTTTAGTGCAGCCTACAATTTTCTTTGTTTATTTGAGTACTATTTAGCATGAATTGAATGTTTTCTGAAATATGAGCAATCTCATATGTGACCTTTCCCAGATACTTGCATATTTCCCATACTTCATATTAACCATTCAGTTTTCTGTGGTAGCATTTGATATTCCTCTAGTCATTTTGCTGTCTCCACTATTGACTAGACTAAGAAACCACAGCACTTAAAAATAGCTCAGATAAATACATCCTTTCTCTTTTCTAAAGAATGAATTAATATATACTAAAACACAGACCTGTTATGAAAGCCCGTGGCACCCCCTACGTATGAACTTATTAACATTTGGAAGAACCTTCAAAATGTGTATTTAGCTACTTAGAAGCATAGAAAATACAAATAGTCTAGACAAGTGTGACAGAAAAGTTTGTTTTTATGTGTTAACTTTTTATTCTGCTGTGAAAAATTGAAGAAGCTGTCTGTTCTATCTCATGCCAATGGCCAGCGCCGGCTGGGGATGGAAAGGCGAATATTCCCTTCCCCAGGGCCCCTGAGCCTGCTTTGCTAGGAGAAATATAAGCTGGGAGAAGCAGAGAGAGGAAGGATTAGCAAGGACAGTGAGGCAGCAAGGATAGAGCTTTAGAGATTGCTGGGAAAAGGAAGGAAAAGACAGGAGTGAACCTCAGCAGAGACGATAAGATGACAACCCAAGAAGCCACGGAAATTTGCAAGAAAAAACACAAGAATGCAGGAAAAAATAACATTAGCAATGGTTAGAGATATTTTCAAAACCTATTTACATTTTTCTCAGCTAGAGTTTGGGTTTTAAAACTCCCCAAACTAGCTAGCAGAATTATTGCTAAATGCTGTATAACTTCATTTACTCTTATATATACTTTTGCCTTATTATATTTTATCCCATGTTCATCACACAGAAGCTAAAATAAATGTTTTTATCAACCTCTGTAGTCTTTAGATCAGAGATTGAGACTGTATACTTTTCTGACAGCATCTGCTATTTTTCATTCATTTAGCAGAGAGTTTAATTTGTCAGACAACATACATTTTACAGATCACCAGACTCATACTTTAGAAGGGTGGTTGTTAAATTCACCTGAAGTTAGGGGCAAGGAGACCCAAAAATTAGGAGGACAAAAATGTACCTCAGGCATGATATTTACACCAAGGGATAGCCCACAGAGGACCTTCTGTCTCCCAGTCTGCTTTCCACTTGACAAACAGAATAGTTGATAACAGAATTCTTAAAGCTCCTATTGCACCTTCAGTGACACTAGTGGTAAAAGGTCAAAGCAAAGCCAGGTCTATGCAAAGGAATGCTTGTTTGAAGCTATTGTGACTTTGAGAGGTTTATGTTTCAAGATACCAATGTCATGAAAAACAAATCTGAAACTATTTTCTTACTACAATTGTGACATCCAGTGCAAATCAAGACATGAAGGACAATATATATTAAAAAAATTTCCGCCAAAAAAGAGCTTCCCCACAAGTTACATCACTTTGCAGGCATAAAATGAGGGAATGCAAAGAAAGAAGACACAGTAGGCCAATGTTTGGCTTCTTTGCTCTTGCCAAAACATATCAAAACAAATCAAATCTTTCTGAATACATAACCTGACATTGGTAATTTCTTACCACAAGAAATATCTAGGGCTCAAAGAGTTAATAAAAATAGGGATTCTAGTGATCTAAATCTACTTGCAGTACTTTCTATCTAGTTGTCCTTGATATTTCATAAACTGGTAACCTCCTCTGCTCCCCTTTCATTCACACTTCTAATAAGACAGGTTAGCTTTCTATCATTTAATAGTCAGCTACCTTTCAAGCAGCTCGAGAAGTTTGACTTTTCTCAGATGAAGAACGATGCAGTAGAGCTACTGAAGGATGTAAAAAAAAAAAGGCAAAATGAATATTATAACAGACATTTCTTGTCTGTAAATGTGATATCTAGTTTATTTTAATAGCTGTACTAAAACCCCAAGGTGTAGTTAACAGTATTATATGCCCTGTGTCCTCATATAAGAAAACATCCCCCAAATGCATTTTCTAATTTACAAGCCTGTGACAAATCCAAACTGCTGAGAAATTAAACTTTAAAATTATGTCTTCAGGTGATAGAGGACCACTATTAACACTATCATAATTGTACACCACTTGCATCAAATCTGACTTTTCTGCTTAATATGTTTTGCTAAGGGTATACCATTTTATGGCCTCTCAATGAAATAAAATCCAACACAGACGTTTTCACTTTTCTAATATAATTCACTTCAAGCTTTTAAAGCTGCCATTTCTTTTTCTTTCTTTCTTTTCCTTCCAAAAGGTTGATCCCCTGGCATCCATTAATTCCACAAGAGTCTAGTACTGGGTCAATGAGTCAGTCATGAGTACCTCCATTAAGCATTAATTCACACTAAGGCACCTTAATGACATTTCGTCAGAGCTACCTTTCTAACTTCTAAACAGACTATTCAGAAAGTAATATAACAAGTCTGAGAGGCATTAAGAAAGATTAGTGCCTTAACAGGAGGCTCTGGGGAAGTCAGTATTTCCAAAAAACTGCAGCAAGGGGGAGGTGGAAAGGAAAAAATGTGAGAGCTGACTGGCCAAGTTATGGTCATTTCCGGGTGACTTGCTTCCTCAAAGGTCACCCTGCGAACGTTCATTCTTCCTCCAGCTTGTACTGATTATCTTGAGAGAAGGTCGATGTTGATAAAGGGAGACACAATAAAATAAACTCTGTTATCCAGGTTCTCCCCTGCGTGTTAGCACTCTAACATAGCACATATCATATTAATTCTGTTTCATCCACTGTAGGTGAACAAGTTTCTTTGAAAATGAACCAAAAGAGCCCAAGTGTAAGGAACAAAATGGTCTAAGTATATCTTTAATTATCCATTGGGCAATAATCTATCACACACTACATTTTTCAAAGGTGGTCTACCTTTTGCCACAATTCAAAATGCCAGAATTACAGCTGGGTTTTCAGGCTGATCAAACTACTGCCACAGCCCTGTTTTCATTAGCTCAGTGTGAAATAATTTATTTCCAGAGGAGACTACACACAGGTAGAGAGGAAAGGATGGACGGGAAATGGAGAAAGAGAGAAACAGAGAGAGAAAATGCCAGAGAGGACACATGCATGTAAGAAAAGGAGCCAGACCCACAGAACTAAAGCTTCCTAAAGAGATATATATTCTTTTGCAAATTTCAGGTATTTGGTTTTTAAATTTTATGCAGAATTTTGTAAGAGTGGTTTTAATGTATTTTTAAACTACAACAAGGCTGCAGAAGAACTCTGTTGTGGAAAGTGTCTGCAGTGCTTAAAAAAACCCTCAGTTTACTTGTTAAAATGGATCTACTTCAGCACTGACTTAAGCACTTGAGGATAAAGTGACTCATATTCCTCTTTCTTAAACAATAACTGATGAAAAAGACCACTAGATTTTACTTTCCTAAAAAAAAATAATTTAAAAAGTATTTTTAAATTAGACCTTGCTAATAAAGAATTAAGGCAATTTATATGATTATTTAATACAGTACTTGAAAGCAAAAATTGTGTCCAAGTTACAATGCACAGCAATGAGGAATGTGAGATTAATCCCACACACTGTTTCAAAATTATTTCGTAACCTGTGCCACAGTAATTAATGAGGTTAGTAAGATCAGAGATTAATGTACTTAAAGCAGCTCAGATGAATTTCAAATGTATGATAAGGAATACATGAATAATGAATACTTGCTAGTCTGAACAGTTTTCAAAGTGTGCAACTTTGATGGATAGCCTGTATTACATGTACTAAATATTTACTATAAAGACTTGAAAAATCTTTAGGATGGGAAAACAATTTACAGCATGAATATCACAAGGGAATCTGCCAATCACATGCCAATGCTCTACCCACATTTATAACTGCATGTAGAGCCAGAAGAAGCTACACAAGTATGCCAAAACTTTTAACAGAGAGCATGCCTTCTCTTTTGCACACTGTCTACTTTCTTGTAGGACTCATGGAGAATATTAGAAGCTTCCAGACTGCTGACCATGACTTTTTGAATGATTCCTACTGTCAGAGCTGAAGCTCTCTTGTTGTGCAAGAAAGTGGAAGTTGCTCTTAAGAGAGTGGCAAAAATAAGTAGAGATTTTGAGGGGGTTGCTTGGTGGTTCCCCAAATCCCACAGCTTTTTAAGTCCCTGAGAACTTGATTAAAATGTTTGAAAAAACTGTAAGGCATTCCAAGCAGTAGCACAACAATCTGAAAAAAGTAGGCATTTGTATTAGTAATAACAGTTCAGTTTCCTATCCTTTTGCAGAATGAACTTCAAGGCCTCAGGGAAAAGCTGGCCCTGATGTCATGGCTTTGAGAAATGTAGTTCATTAAGATCTTAAGCAACAAACAACAGCAACAATTAGCCGCTATACTCATTCTTGATTTATCGCTAAGAAACACAGACTCTGCAAATGGAAAGGGCCTAAAGGGTCAACTAACACATTCTCTTGCCAATTCATGATTGTCCCTGATTCTTTTTCAGTGCTTTGCCAGTCTATTTACAAAAGAAACTTTAGAAATAAGGGGTTTACTACTTTCCCTTGTGAGGATATTCAAAGTTAGAGAATGTTCATTTTCACTTTAACTTTTCATACTTGTTGCTTGGGTAAGCACTTTTCCACTCTGATCCCTTTCCTCTGAGGTTTACCTCTTTGTTCCTTGACAAACAATTCTTCTCCCTTTCATGTGTTTGCATATTTCATAGCATTTATGTATCTTCACTCTAAGACATCAATTACCGCACATGTACACACATTTTTTCTACCTGTATCCAACTCCTTAAACACATTTGCTGCTCTTCTTATGGCTCTCTCCAGTTTGGGTACATACTTCCACTAGATGGTTTCCAGCAAAGAAAGCACTAAGCATGTGATTTATCCAGCATGACTGCATACTAAAAATTGGACAAGGAAAAGGAAAGTAACTTGTGTTCTCCCAAGAACATAGCAGCTCTGAATGAATGACTAATCAGACTGTTTTGGGTGAAAATTAGATGTCATGAGATATTCTAGTTGCTATAATCTAAGGATGAAGAATTCTGTCATCCTGTTGATCTTACAGTTTCCATGTAAGACAAAACAGCAATGCATGGACATATATTGCTTAGGCTACTGAAGTGTACCTCAGTGGACTTAACAGTTGATGCAGTACATTGAATGCTGGTATTAAATCTCCTCTAATTTCTACCTGGTTTTATTTCTTTCTTTCTTTTTTTTTTTTTTTTTTTTTTTTTAACTTAGCTAGCTTATTAATGCTTTCTATTTGTTTTAGCATCACTTAAAGGTTCAGCTCGTTTTTTGAATCTTCTTTATCTATTTTTATGTTAAGCTTAATCAACTCATAATAAATCAACTCAAGGTTAATTTGTAAACCCACCTTCCCTGTATCTTCATTAATTAATAAACACATGTTTTAAACAGCATCTTTAATCCCTAAAGTATCCCTGAACAGACAGGTCAGAGAAAACATGGAGAAAACATTTATTGGCTAATATACCTCCTCTGTGCCTTCCATATTAGATTTTCTGTAATGACTTAGCTCCAAGTAGTATTTCTCTTTCTAACTGCATAACAGAAATCTATATATATCTAAATTTGACTCTAGGGCTCTATAGTAGACTGCCAAATGTATTCTATAACACATTATTTTACAATCTTTCCCCACAGTGCAACTCTGACCCTTAATTGTTACTATTTTACCCATTATCCCCAAATCCTTTTTTTTAAATTCAATGACATTAAAGTACATAGCTACCTTACTTCTTCAACTTTTGCCTTCCTTTTCTGAAGGCATCTGTTTTTTTAATACAAATACATTTTACAGTTCAGCTGTTATCCACCCATATTTCCTTCATCCTGCAATAGCTGGAAGCAGCAGTTTAAATTACCCCACTTTGTTCACAAGGTTGCTGGTATTTTCATACAAACATTTCAGTTCTTTGTTTTATTGATAACTCATTTGGTTGCTAGTTTAGGAACAATCCTTTCACTAATTATATACCCTAGTTGCATACCATCTCTCTGTCTGACCTCAGATATTCCTTTATCTTTTGCAATGCCTTGATGTATTTAACTGCCCTCCTCCTGTGTACTAAAGCCAGACAAGAAGATTACAGTCACTTCCAACTGTCTTCCCTTATTCCTCAGTTTAAGGCTCTTATCTTTTGTTTGAGCCTCACTCCTAGGAAGTCACTTTACCAAATATTCTAGTGGAATTCTAGGAAAACCATATCCCATTGAAAGGGAAAAATCAAAATGTCAGCACTTTGAACATATAACAAATATAGTAGATATTACCTTAAATTCCTTCAAAATTAGGAAATTTCCTTTGTTTTTCTTACAGAGGTAACATTGATAGCACTTAAAATATTATTGACTTCCAGAGGAACATGAATAGATATGAAATAGGTTGTAGGAGGTCCAGGTTAATTTCTTTTCTTTAAAAAGCATTTTCTCCCATATGTTGAGATGGCCACACAACTTACAATTTGTTATTCTAACTAGTAACTAAATAATAACAACATGGTTTGCCCACATAAACTTCTGAAACTGTGAGAATATTTGTGGAAACATGAGCTCTGGAATAAAATAAATCAACAAATTTACTTTTGTTTTTTTTTCAAGATAAGCAAAAAATATAATGGCAATATGACCTTGTTATAATTTCCTAGTATGAGTGGCAGTATAAAAATAGAAGAGAAACATATTCACTGTAAAAAAAAGTTTTTTTAAAAAAAGAGCAATTTTAGGTATAGTGCAGCCTTTGCCTACCTTATTACTAGAAAATGAGACTCAAGAAAGGACCATATTATTCACAATATTACTACATTGTGGATTCTTTCTGATAAGGTTCCATGTATAGGAACAATAGCCCTTTGTATTTAACAATAGGTAAGGAATAACAACTGTAAAATCATCCTGCTCTCTGGCTGTTTCTGTGTATCGTGTAGAAGTTGTTTTAATCTAATGTGTATTGTTGCATAATATCCCCAGGCACTTTCAAGTAAAAGCTAAAGCTGTACAGAAAAGCCAACATTTTAAATGGGTCTTGTCATTAATGCTTTATTAATTGCCCCAGGCAATGCAAACCCAGAGCTAGGCAAGCTATAACAATATGACACTTTAAGGTCAAATCCAATTCCTGCTGTGTTTTATGGAGTGGGCCAAATATTGAGTTAACAGCAGGAAAGAACAATTTATTGGGCTTTTCTCCATCTCCTGATTATCTGATCTAAATTAAATCAGTTAGGTTGTTTTTCTCTAAAAGCAAAACACCTTTTGTCCACTCAGCTTCAAAGACTCTTTGATTATTTCTGTTAGAAGAATAAACTTCAGTAACATCTATTTACTTACACTGTACTTAGTATACTGAATATAAATAAATTAAAATATATAAATATAAAACAAATATAGCATCCTGAAAATGCACATTTGTCTATTTATTTGATATATGTATTACCTTCACATCTGAGGTATCTCTTTGGCTGTTCCTCCAGGACCTGGCTACTGAAGAGAAGGTTCGATCTGGGTGGTCAAACTTGCCATCATTTGCATTTAGAAAGAATGTTGTAAAGGGCTCCTGTAGTTAATGAAATTAAGACAGATTAAGAAAACAGCACAAGGAATCATGCAGCAGGTTTCTGTCAAACTCCAAATGCATTTTGCATATCAAAATACTTCATAAAGGCAGAATTAAAGTAAAACATGGCACTTCATAATTATATGTATGCATGGGTATCTGCACTGAACATCTGAATACATTTATTGGCACAAACACATTTTGCACACACAAATCTTGAGTTCTCTTCCATAAGACTAATTACCCACCAGTGGCAGACCTATGTAGCTTAGATGCAGTTCACAATGACTTTCTACTTCATTGTAATCACCATAAACAAATTCTGTGTTATTTATATAACTGTGCTTTGTTCACCCCTTGTATGTTGGTATGTCAAAATAAAATCTTAAAAAAATCCCACCTCTTAGTCTTCCTTTTCACTTAATTGAAAGGACCTCAGTATGTTCCACTTTGCCTCGTGGTGAGCAGAATGGCTCTGTGGCCATTATGAGGCAGACTATGGTTACAGGAAATCTTGCTTCACCATTATTTTGACGCAGAGAGAGATTAAATATTTAGAGTCTTTAGTTTTGCTAATTCTATCTGAAACCATGATCCCAATACTTACTAAGTGAAAACAGCTACTAACTTCTGGGAAGGAAGAGCTAAAGTCTTAGACAGTGTGCATAACCCATTTTCATGTCCCCACATTCCACTGCAGGGAAGGGGTTAACAGAGGACCAAATCTTTATTTGACCTGAATAGTGAGATCATTGCCAGCTCCCTGGTTTTCCAGCACCACTCCATTAGCTCTCTTACTCAACTATATATTTAGCAATATGTCTATATAGATGGAAGTTGCTTCTTCCTCTTTGCCAAAGTCTCATGGGGAATGTTTTAAACAGGGTCCCTTTTATCACATTCACAACCAAATTTACTTCCTTGAATATCCTGATCATTTGGAAATTTTGTTAATCAAAACAGTTCATAATCAGCAGATCAAAATAGTTATTACACTATTATTCATCTATTATTTGAATTTTATTCTATATATTCTATTTCCTTTTCTGAAACTTTTGAGGAAAGCAGAGAATTCCTCCATTAATAAAGAATTTATGAAGAAATTATGCCACATTATACCTATTGTGTGTAAATTACCTGAAATTAAAAAGGATTGAAGTAATTATGTTCATGTAGCATTCAAGAGTAACTAAATGTACATAAGGAAAGCACAGATGCAAAGGTAGTGAAAAGATCCAAAAGGAAGAGAAAAATAAAAGAGGCAATTCAGACTTCCAGAGACCCTTGTTTCTCTATCTTTCCTCCATGTCTTCCCAATAACACAACAACATTACTTCAACACAGGCTACTTTCTTTCTCTAAATGAGAAGCAATGAGATAACTCTCTTATTGACATCATAATATGTCAGTAACTTTTAAGTAGCTTAAGGGAATTATTTACATTTGAAAAAAGATTTCTTCTTCTTAACTTCCAATGACTATTGGTGCAAATATGGAATTGATTTCATTATAATAATGCAAGACATTCTACTGCTAATTAAATGGTTGAGGTTTTTATCCATATTTTTTTCCTCTTAAAACATTGGGAATTTGTTTTTAAAGTACAGATTCAAGAGAATATGATCTCATAAATATGATTTCATCAGTGCACTTATTCCAATTGAAGAATCCTAATATGTGTTAAATAATTAACTAAAATAATTGAATTTAATACAAAATCATCACAGTATAAATTCTTATTGGAGAATCCCAAATCCCTTGCAAACAATGACTTTGTTTGCACTCATGAATACTGAGAGCCTGTGGTGAGGAAGAGGATTATAATTTAAACAGAATATTAAAATTTAACAGTAACTCAACTAGGTGAGTAGTATAAACTAGCACCATGAAATGAAATATTGAAAGAAAATAAAGTGAGTTTTTATCTATTCAGATTTTACAGTGCTCCATGGAGTGAATTGCATGTAAAATATAAATGAAAATGTGTATGCTTCAGACCTAGAAGTATGAAATGGAAAACAATACACAGAGGAATTAGATTATTCTAATTTACCCTAGAATTCTATTAATATTATAATTGTAACATTAAATTTATAGGGGTTTAATATTACAATTATTTTGGTTTTAACTGAATTCCTCCTGCAAATTATCTGTATATATTTGCAATAGTATTATGCTATTTTTGCTAGTTTGCCCATACTAGAAAACATTATATGTTGTTGATCTGAGTACAAATAATTCAGTCTTCTACCAACTCCTACCTATATTTTTTTTCCTTTATAAGATACACGTAATTTTTGTGAATATTACTGTGGAGCAGACTGTGAATCATTGCTGAGGTTCTGAAATCAGAAGCATTGATGGATTTAAAAAATAGCAGAAACCAGAAAAATGATGTAATTACAATAAATTATGTAAAAATATTAATCCAAACTTCTATGACAACATTATTTTAAGCATCTGAGACAAATACACAAAGGCAATAAAATTCATAATCAAGGATTAAACTTTTAGTAGCTGAGCACTACAGGGTGCCCTATTATGCTATCCTGCCATGGCCTGTTGTGCCTATCTTTTTGGATTTTTAATCCGTAGCAGAAATTCAGAGCTTTCACTGGCTTTATCTCAGACCTCTCACATAATTTTAAGGCAATTTTTATTCTCTGGGAAGTCAAGTGCTTATATTATATAAATATAATTCATATCTGTATTCAATATACTCATTTAAATACTGTTATTCTATGATACCGATTACTGTCATTTCATGTAAAGGTTTTGTTGCTGCGAAAGCTATAAAGCTGCACAATGTTTTCATTATAACTCCATCTCACTCGTTCAAATATTCTGAATAAAATTTATGCCTTGTTCACTGCCAACAAGAAGAGAAATTTGTGGGGTACTTGATTACATTGAATACAAGCTTGAGCTTTGAGAACAAGGAATTTTTCACTTCAACAGCACTTCTCTCCCTCCATTCCCTTTTAACAGTGCCCAGACGCATTTGAATTATTTATGGTGGGAGTAAGGGAGGGAGAAGGAAGGGATGTGTTCATTCCAAGACATCCTATGTCAAACAAAAATGTCTTTTCAGCCATTTGTAAGAGGAGAAAGAGAGAGCATGTAGGGATTTGATGGAGTGATGTAGACCTTTTGTCTGATATATCCATGACTGTCCTGCTCAAATCTACCAAAAAAAAGACTCAGATCCAATTCTGTTTACCAGAGGACCTCTGGTACGTCTCACCTTTGAATCTCACGAAAAACTGGTTTTAACTCCATCAGACTTGACTTACAATAAATCCAGAATTTCTCCTATCTTGTACAAATACTTAGTCATTGCAACAGAAACTGAAAACCAATTATTCTCTACAAACATCTTGTCTACCATTTTGGAGAATCATGCTCCCTAATACTGATCTGTTTCAATAAAGATGTAACTGTTTCACACAAACATAATTTCTTCAACAGCAACTACTAAGAACATCCAATTGTACCATAACTCTATCTTATTTCACCAATGTGAACCAATGTTGATATTTACATTCTACATTATTCAAGCTAGAATTCATTCTTCTACCTTTCTTTTTCCTTCTGTCTACTTCTCAGGTCAAGTCACTGGAATATATGACATTCTGGTGTAGCATTCTTGGTTTAAACCGAGGGCATACAACCATTGGTTTAAACTATTCTGCCTTCTGCAACTTGAATATTCACTGTTCCAGATGGAAATGCACATGAAGAAAATGCCTCTTGAACCAGGTCACCTAGCCATAAACTATGAATATTCAATTTCATTTACAGAAAAATTGAGCTGTGTCAACAGAATAATGTATCCCTTTCTAGAATACTTTTAATTCTGTTTGCTGGAGCAAACTTGTGGGTGATGTTTGCTCTTACAGAATAAGCAGAATTTCTTGGGATTAGATGTAAACGTGTAATATGCAAAAATGTTTAATCATGGTTTGATTTCAGTAACACCTCAAAGGAGGGAAAGGCAATATTATATAAATAAAGGTTCTCTGTTGGTTTTTAGCATTATTGTTAACCTGTCTGAACAATATGGTATACTTTCATATTCATTATTTGTCTCTGTAAAGTAGCTATCTAATCTTTAATATACCCATCAACTTCAAAAGAAAGCTGATCACTTTCAAGAAACGGTTGATTTTGGGTACAAACCTGTTTCTGGAGATCATGCAGAATTTACTTGTAGTTAGAGCACTAAGTATTTCTAAGCTGTGGCTCAGTTCATGTCTTATAAAGCTACTTAGAGGATTGTTGCCTGTCCTTTCAGAATTCTAGCATGAGGGAGTGGTCTAAAATGTACAATGGAAGAGCTTAAATAAACATGTTCAGGTAAATTAAGAATTACAATTTCACTTCACATATGAGTGTGCGCTTGCACACATGGCAGGGGGGCTGTAGAGGAAGAGGGTGTATGTATTATCTTGCTTTGTTAGAGATTCAAGGTCAGATGTATAATCTTCAAAAGAGGCCACAACCCTTATGATATACGGCCTGGTGAAGTATGGCCATTGCTTATCCTGAAACTGCCTAGTGTTCCACAGAAGAGAAAGGAGAATACATGGTCTTGCACAACTAACTCACAGAAAACAGAAACAGAATCTTTTTAGATGCACTTGTAGCTCATAGTACCAATTAAGCAGTACACCCTATTCTATTAAGTGCAATGATAGGCAGAAGAACAGCAATTAATAATAAAATTTTTGTACTTGCTGTAGTTACCAGTAGCTTCAAAATATATGCTAAACCACTGTTGATTTTTTGAGAATAGAATTAATATGTCACTTTTAAAGATGGATTTTTACTGGACACTCTTAGCATACAAAAGAACTCAAGAGAAAACTGTACTACCAGTGAAAAATTTATTAGTGACAAAACAGGGGCAGATTGATGATATCAAAATCAATTACTCAGGACAGAACTGATGCTAAGGCATACAAGTGTCTTTTAAAAAACTAGCCTGATATGTGTATTGGGTTTGTGTGGCAAAGTTTTGGTAGTCGGGGAGCTACAGCAGTGGCTTATCCTAGAAGTTGCCGGGAGCTTCCACCATGTCCAACAGAGCCAATGCCAGCCAACTCCAAGACACAACCATCGACTGGCCAAGGCTGAGCCTGTCAGTTATAGCTGTAGTGCCTCTAAGATAACACATTTAAGAAGAGTCGATAGAAAAACTGCAGAAGAACAACACTATACAGAGGAATATGCAAGAGAAAGAACTCTGCCGACAGCAAAGTCAGTGCAGGAGGAGAGGAAGTGCTCCAGGTGTCAGAGCAGAGATTCTCCTGCAAGCCTGTGGTGAAGACCATGGTGAAGCAGGCTGAACCCCTGAGGCCCATAGGGATCCACCATGAGATCTATCCGCAGCCCCTGGAGGACTCCACACCAGCGCAGGTGAATGCCTGAGGGAGGTCATGACCCCCTGAGAAGCTTGTGCAGGAGCAGGCTCCCGGCAGGACTTGTGACCCCACAGGGGATCCCACTGGAGCAGTCTGTTCTTGAAGGACTGCACCCCATGGAAGGGACCCACACTGGAGCAGTTCATGAAGAACTGCAGTCTGAAGGAAGGACTCACTTTGGAGAAGTTCATAGAGAACTGTCTCCTGTCAGAGGGATCCCACGCTGAGGCAGGAGAAGGGTGTGAGGAGTCATACCCCTGAGGAGGAAGGAGCAGCAGAGACAATGTGTGATGAACTGACCACAGCCCCCATTTCCCACTCCCCTGTGTGAGGGAAGGGAAAGGAGGGTGAGGATTTGGGAGTCAAGTCCAAAAAAGAAGGGAGTGGGGGAGCTGAAGGTGTTTTTAAAATTTGGTCTTATCTTCTCATTATCCTACTCTGATTTGATTGGTAATAATTTAAACTAATTTCCCCAAGACAAGTCTGTTTTGCCTATGATGGTAACTGGTAAGTGACCTCTCAACCCACAAGCCTTTCCTTATGATTTCTCTCTCCTGCCCAACTGAGGAGGGGAGTAACAGAGTGTCTTTGGTGGGCACCTGATGTGGAGGCAGAGCACACCCACCACAATACATCAGATAAAGGAAAGGAACAGAGGGAAATATGAGGCAGTAGGGAGCAGATTATCACAGAGTTGGTTCAGAAATATGATATTAAAAGCAATGTTTTGAAGACAACTGACAGAAACCAGATTGCATCTGTCAAAGCCAAAAAGCAAGATGATTTTTAAGGTTGTGTGGCAATTACACAATTCTCTCTATATATATAAACTTCAGAGTGGCTGAAACTTCTTTTCCTACTGCAAATATTGTTTCCTCCAATTCTAAGGTCTAGGCAGGCAGTTTCTCCCCTTGGATACCCAAAACTATATTGTTTTGTTCTGCTTCTATCTAGACTATCTCATCCCCAGATTACTTCTTCTCATAGCTTTTTTCTTTGCTTGATTATTTTCACTTAATTCCTTTTCTTTTATTCTTTGATCTACAGAGTCTTCTCCCATGATTTTAGATTCCACGCCTCTCTTTCACTCTCAGTTTGTTGTCACTTTCTACCAAAATCTCTACTGTAACACATCTTTTCCCATTAATCTTCTCCAATCTGTTAAAATACTGAAAATATTTTTCTGTCTGAATCTCTGCATCTCTTAATGTCTAGTCCTCTTTCTGGACTAGACTGTAATTTACCTTTTCTTACACAATCTTCATCACAAACTTATACCAAAGCACCAGTTTAAGAAATCCACAGGCATGAAATAGTACTTTAAACCTCAGAAATCTGACCTAGCCTTATCTACCAGCTTCACCGGCACAACCCCTCAGGATTTTTATCCTTTATTTTGTAGCAAAAAAATCTCTCTCTAAGGATCACTATGACTTTATAATTTTTTCCTCTGTACACATTTATTTTCAAATATTTATTTTTTATTTCCATATACAGCCTTATGCAGACTCATCATATTATTTACTTTTTTTCCTTTTCAAACTTTTCCTGCACCTGTCTTTCTTCACTTCTGTCATCTACTCCAATTAGAGATTGCTTTTCTGTGTTGGTCAATCATATTTAAATAATCTCCAAAGTACCTATGCAGGTATGCCCCTGTATTTAAGTTCTCTCTTGTTTTCACCTTCTTTCCATCTGCATACTCTTCTCTGGAAAGCACTGGTTTTCCTTTTCTGCTTTTTATTTTCACACATATTGTTTGCTCTAACAAATAAATTTGTCAAGTCTCTATTGCCAGGCCATCAAGACAGAGACCTTGTTCTCTTGCTCTTTTAGCTCAGAAGAGAGCAAGAACATCTACAGTATTACATAAACAACAGTAGTAAAAATGACATTGCATTAGCCTATACAGGAAATGAATACTCCTTAGTGTGTTGTACCTTCAGCCTGTAAGCAGACTTTCAGGTCCAAGAATTTGCTGCCTAGCAAAAGAGGATCTTTTGTGGAATAGCAGCCAAAATTAACAGATAAACATGCAAATAAAACTACTGCTTTTAATATATTTTAAGGCAACAAAAAAGCACATGTGTGCCATAAAACGTATTCACAGTACATGAATAATTTAGCAACATTTATAAGGAATACACTCCAACATAGGAGTGTAAACAACACTTAGTTTCCCATGGTTTAAGAAGTATATCCTGAACTCACAGACACATGAATTCTTCCCTTCTAAGCAGAAAAAAAGGACATATCTAATGGAAGCTGAAATGAGTGAAAACTCAGATATCAAGCTTGGTGTGGCTCTGTTTTGCTTTGTTCTGTGCAAAACATGCTTAGAATATACCTTATGCAACACATTTTTATTGGCAGGGTGTACTTGAAGTTAAGTAATTACAACATGACTCAATTTTTCTTTAATTCAGGTTTCTCTGTGAAACCTTCAATCTCTCATCAACACTCTTTTATTCTGTAAATCATCGTGATAGCAGTAAACTGAATTCAGATTCATTCCATCTTTGAAGTTTGGTCCACTTCCCTAGATCTGATTTTGGTGATAAGATTTAAGCATGATATTTCCAAAACTGACACAGCAGTTTGAAGTTAGAACTCACAGTTTTACATTTCTGAAAACTGTAAAGATAGTAATTCATTGAGTAGCATAGTTCATTTGCATAAAATAGTACTCTATGCTGTTTTAATATAATTATATTCTATAGCTCCCTTTTTAATTTGACAATTTAAGGTTCTTTTCACAAAAGGCTTTTCTTTAATGTTGTGTGCATCTGTCCCTAGCCAAAAATAATAAATGAGTACATGAGTAGTATCAGATTTCTGTATTGTCTGGAGATATTTTTTTAGGTGGATTTAGTTTTAGATGCATTTTTCTCATTGTACCACCATAATTTTGTGTTTAAATTTCTTTCAGATTTTTTGGGTAGGAAGAAATCTCTGATCAATACAAATTAATATTGTGATATACAGTATATCAAGAGAATTTCTAAGTTTTTCAGGTAGGGAAGAACAATGAGATTTTGATAGAAAGGTGCTTTAATTTAAAAAAAAAATTGAAAAAGTAGTTAGTGACAGAAAAGATGCTGCAGATAAAGACTTAATTATAACCAGGATCCAGAAATACTTACAATACGAACAAGCCAAGCCAGTGTAGAAGTAGATGTAGAGTAGTGGGTGTTGTAATGATAAGGTGGAGTCTGATCATCTTCCCATGTCTCATACCGTTCTGCATAGAAGACTGCTCTCTTTGGGTTCAAAGCACCAATAGGCTGCAAAGTTATAAGAGGTCAAATATATTATCAGCTGAAGAGCAGCATGTCTGGTATGTCATAGGTTAATTCTGCAATAAGATTCACTACACAGGAGACTGTAACCAAACTCATTCCACGCTGTAGTAACCCCTCCAGATTGCTGTAAACTTAGAATTTATTTTCAAAGGCTTTGTGTGCTAGAAGTCTTATGAGTTTCTGTATTTTAATTGACAAATACAAGTGATCCACATCTGCAAACTTTCAAGACCTTCTTGAAGGATATGTTTTTTCCCAATTAGTTCAGTAACATTGTTCTGGAAATAGACTTCTAAAACTGCATTTAAAATGCATTGAGGCCAAACTAATATTTCTGTTGCTGTCATTCACCATAATCACACAGCTAATGAAAACTGACTTTTGCTCACACAGGATACTTAGTAATGCGCAGTTCATGATGAAAAGATTTCACGCAGAACTGCTGATGGTGTCTGGTGATCCTAAGCAGAAATACTTAAAAACCATGCATAGTCCTCAGGACTGGATAATCTTTCTGTCTGAACAAAGCCACGTTTTACTGAGCAAAGCAAACAAGCTTTGTACTTGAAAACAATAGAATTTGGAAATCATTCTCAAATTCAAAGTCCATTCTGAGCAAACTTAACAGACAATCTATACAAATTAGGTAAAAAACAAAAGCTATGTAAGGCAGGAGTAGGAACTGTAGGTTTTGATGTGGCTACTTAGGGAATACGTGCTTTTTTATGACTTTTTAACCCACTTTATCTCAGAATTTTTTTCAAAATATACTCGTTATTGATACAAAAGTTACTTGGATAAAGAAAATACAGATTTAAGATTTTGAAGTAAAATTAACCAAACACACAGAGTTTACTATTTAGAGGAGAGCACACTTCCACATCAAATAATTGTATAAACTTACTGTAATTTTTAGTGATTACTTAATTTGAAATAATCAAAAGTTTAATTAGAATTGATATTATTAAAGGTATTAAAACTTGAAAAAAACCCCATATACACAGGGACATCGACCCTTTTCAAATGCTAAAATGTATTCTTGCATTGTATTCCACCACATAATTTTTCTAGTGAATTAAAATCCAAAGTAATTTGGAATGGAAATACCGGTATAAGATCAATACCGGTACAAGACCAGATGTGGCACTTAGTGCCATGGTTTAGTAACCACGGTGGTAGTGGATCAAAGGTTGGACTTGATGATCTCAGAGGTCTTTTCCAACCCGGCTGATTCTATGATTCTACGATTCTATGATTCTATAATTCTATGATTCTATGAAATCAGTGTGTTTCACTACATTACATGTGTTAAGTAAAAAATTTTAAAGCTACAAGTATTTTATTTGTTCAGCACTGCAACGTTTTTTGAGATGGCTGCTAAAAAGTCTGACACAGGACATGCTGTTTTCTGATTTAACAGTTTAGAAATTGTTTTTAAATAGTAGTGTGGTGAACACTTACATTTTAAAACACTCACTTTAAGCAGCCTGGATGCTTAATACTTTGCTGTGTTGTGGAGATGTTAATATGTTTCTCAAATATGTAAAATGCATGAGTAATCCCAAAGGATCAGTGTTATCTGGTGCAGATTGCACTGCAAGACCTCACAAAACATGGTTGAAAAAGAATTATGAGCCATTCCCTAGCACATTCTGGCTTGTTTCCCAACTACTTGAAATAGAAAAAAAAAAAAAAAAATTGCATTTTTGTTTTACTTGTTTTCGTTACACATCCTGCCACTGTCAGGAAACACACTGTCATTATTATAGCCTTTAAGTTGCCAATATATTGAAATGATTGTTCAACAACTTCCTTGAAAGACTGACTTATTAAAAGACATTCTTTTCCTATTAGACTGACAAACTGTGCAGATACATGTACACTTTGCTAAATTATATCAGAGCTCTGGGTTGCTTTGGGGACTGGATGGAACCTGCTGACACCACCCTCATTAAGGTACTGTGCATCCACTTCTCTGGCAGAACAAATTCCAATCCCAACTGCACATTTCAAGAGCTAAAGCAGTAATTCACACTCCAGTCTGTTAAAAGGAAATGTTCACCCCCTCTGAGAAGGAAAGACAAAATAGCAGATAAATCGGTGAGATCGTATTTTGTAATGGAGAAACAACCCAAGAATATTTTTACCTCCACTATGAAGGTGCATCTTACCCTGTGCTGCAGTGAATTCTGGGTCTATGGAAGACAGAGACATCGTCTGTCACAATATTATTGTACATATATGTTCGAAAGTGCAGTAAAAAAATGAATATGGTAATTAATGCAAGATTGAAAATATGGAAAACTCCTGGCCTTTCAAAATATATTTGATGCTGATTAGAAGTCTTTCATCAAACAAGTTATGTGTTTTCATTATTCACTATAAATTGACTACAGTAACAAGACCTGTGAGGCACAATTGACACTCAAAAAATAATTACAAGGTATTTTATTTTATAGACTAGCAACATCTTAATGATGTTTTAATCCATACTATTAAATAACTTCAAATATATATATTATATATATGGTTGTATTTATTTAAAAAGGTGCTTTCTCTCAAAAATTTGACAATGATTTTCAAAGTCACATAAAATACTAATACAAACACAGCATTTTGTTTTCTAGGTTCTTTGATGAGAAGTGTTATATTAATTTAAGAGATAAAAGATATAAGGATGTACAATGGTGCATTCCAATTTTCATGTAAAAATGCCTGCACAAGTAGGTAAAATAATCTACCTTCAGAAAACACATGTTCAATTGTATTAAATGATAATCCTGAAAAGCTGTATTCTTCACCTTCATCAATATTCTTTTCAGAGTTAGAATCTATTTTTTCTTTAAATTACTTTAGGATTCATTTGCAGAAAAATTCTGAAAGGCATAAAATGTCTGCTGAATAAAATGTAGACTTTAAGTGAAAAACCAGTGAGAGTCACTTCTGTTCTTGCATTGTACTGAAATGTTCATGGAAAAAGCTCTGGGAAGACTCTTTGGGGTTTTTTTTTGGATTACCTTTTCTTGCTTCCAGAGCAGAAAAAAGGAAGGAAAGAAAAGAAAAAAAAAAAAGAAGAAAAAAAGATAGGAAGGGAGGGGAGGGGAGGGGAGGGGAGGGGCGGGGAGGGGAGGGAAGTCAAGGCAAGG
>JAWWES010000001.1:48803242-48931498 GCA_035583135.1 Lophotriccus pileatus | reverse complement strand
GATAGGAAGGGAGGGGAGGGGAGGGGAGGGGAGGGGAGGGGAGGGGAGGGAAGTCAAGGCAAGGCAAGGCAAGGGCAAGGGAAAGGGAAAAAGGGAAAAAAGGGAAAAAAGGGAAAAAAGGGAAAAAAAGTGGGAAAAAAAAGAGGGAAAAGGGGGAAAAGAGAAGACAAAAAAGAGAAGACAGAAAAGAGAGAAAAGAGAAGTGAGGTAGAGCTTGTCTTCAGCTAGAAAGTCTCACCTCACCTTCTCAGGTCCTGGATTGGACAAACTAGTGATCTGGCTGGTAGCCCAAGATACAGATTAATTTCTCTCATTCCATGAAGTTTTATAGCATTCATGAGGAGATTCCTCAGGTATGACTATAGCTTGCAATACAAAGGTGTGCTGGAAGTTCCTGAGCCAGTACTAAAGGGGCTAGCATAAAAACATGGCTCCATTTATCAAGATGACAACTGGAATTCCAGAAGTAGTGCAACTGTCTCTATGCACCACTGCACAGGGATGAAATCTGGGAGCTGCCCATGCTCACATGACTCTGCAGCTTCTAGTTCAGCATTACATCAGTTATCTCTGGCCTGTGGCAAAGTAATACAAGGAACAAACAGCTGATCTCCCTTTTCTCTACAGTCATGGAGATCCTGATGTGAATCACTTCTCTGCACATTAATGGAAAATGATAATGGAAAATGCTCAAATATCTAAAATAGCAGGGAGTAAATTCAGCAAGGTCTGCCCTGGCTTCCTCAGCATTATCTTTAATGTCCAAGTGGCAAAATGCTGTAACCCAAAGTAATGGTAACAGTTCATCCCTCAGTGGATTTTCTGCAAAGACTTTAAATCTCAGTTGTACAAACTAGCAACTAAACCAGTTTTACTCTGACAAGGCATGTGTCGTGCTAGATGGCAAGTTCTACAGTAATGGCAGTCTCTCACATTTCGTGTGAAATGTGTAGGGTATATACAGTTTTGGTCACTTTTCCACAGCTTTGCCATGCCTTTCTCAGCCCAGAAGCTCAACTACCTTGCTTTAAATCTAATACTGTGGCTATAAAATTAAGATAAATTTGGTTATGGATCAATCCCTCTATCTTCATATAATGGAAGAAAATAATTTTATTTCCATTTCACTGAGATTATGCTGCTATGTGCACTGATTAAAATGATTTGCACAAACAATACAAAGGTAAAGCTCAATCCATATACTGTGTCTCAGTCCATATCTTAACCATAAGACAGATACAGAAACTGAATTTGAGTCAAATAAATTGTTCTGAACATTAAATAAAAAAATTCTTTCCATAATGTTTCATAAAATGCTTTTTCAAAACACACCATTTGTCTTTTTATTACAAAACCTTCTCTGTAAGGACTTAATATCAAATAGTATTAACTTTCTATAAAATGGTTTTCTAGGATATTCTTTATTCCAAACAGATAAAACAACTCACTCTATGACAATGCCTATTCATCCACTTCATTTCTGATGTACTAGAAGCTGCTGTTTGAGTTTATTTTAGATTTCTTTTTTCCATTAAAAAATAAAGTAAGTATTTACTTCAACATTAAAAACACACTACTATTAACGTAATTCTTTTTTTACCTGGCCAATCTCTTTAGACATCTGGCCTTTGAACAAGTTTATTGTCAATACATCTAGTGTTTATATCCACTGGACATGTTATGTTAGCTCATGTAATATTTACTGCTTTGCCAGCTATCTTCATAGAACTACATTCTCTCATGACAGCAGAACTGAATGTAGCATCCTGTTTATCTAGCCAATGAAATAGTCTGCTTACCTTGACTCTAATTCATGCAGCAGCTACCTTATCTGTTTATCTTTTCTTTTTTTTTTTTTTTCTGTAATATACTGCACAAAATTTTGGGTGAGTATAAAAGAATTATTGAACATGGCTTTATTTGGGTCTGGCTGAAAACTGATTGAGCCTTTCCTGACTGCTTGCTTTTTTATTAAAAAACATCCACTGAACAACATCCTATAAGTAGGACATCTTAGGACAGAACCTTGAACTTAAAAATAAATTGTAATTTCATCCAAATTCGTAAACAGCTTTTCTTCGGTGTACTGATATTAAGAGCAGATATCAATAATATCAGAGTTCTCACAGATCCAAACTACTGGAGTTTCACTCTGCAAATGAACTTTTAATTTAAGAAAAGCAAGTGTTCAATTGTGTGGCTTAAAATAAATGAGCATTAAACTAGTTTTTCTTTTGATGTATGAGGTAAAGACAGAATTTTAAGTTACAGAAGCTGATTTCACTTTTCCAGCAAGTGGCTGTTAATAAGCCCATAAACTCCACTCCACAGCATATACATTTTTGGAAGTATTAAATGTGGTTGCCTTGAAATATTCACACTTGGATGTGTTCATTTGCATTATTACATTTAGAAGCCTTGGGGCTTTATCACTTCCTTTTCTTGAAATGGCACAGTAATAAGGAAAAGTGGTTATGCTTATCACCACCCATCAGTCAAATGCCTTCTATATTAACAAAACATAATTTTTTCCACTCTGTGAATGGGCGTGTGATGTTTCATACACATGTCAATATTAGTATTACTTTGCCTGGTGAAGAAATCATTTTATTTAACAGGATGTATGACTGGAAGTAAATGAGGAGAAATTCCCGTTTACACTTTGATGAGCAGGGACAATGCAGCATGTCAAAACCTTGCATTCACTATAATTTAGCAGGAAAAGTAATACAATTTTATACAAACAAACCATACCACATTTTAAGTGTGTTGAACCCCACACAAGTGTACTGTAAGGGCTGCATACATGTTTCCTGCACTAACGTTTGACATCCTAGGTATTCTTCCAAAGGAAATCTCAACAAAAAAGAAAATAAGCAGGTCACCTGGTGGATTGATAGTGAAAAGATAATCTATGTATCTATGACAGCCTCTTTCATTAGCTTTTGATCCTGTCAAACAATAAATATAACCTTTAGCCTAGTGTATGTAATGAATAAAACTTGAACCAACACTGTCTAATCAAATGAGAGGTCCAATATATCTCACTGCTACGGCACCTTCCCTGCCCACAGACCCTGGTTTTAAATCTAAAACTATCTGTGTAAAAGGGGAAAAAAAAAAAAAAAAGCCTTGATAAGGGAATTTTCAAACACTTCAAAGAAAAAGGCAGAGGAATTTCTAGATTAATACTAAAAAGTAATTTTCCTGAAAGAAACGTTTGGATGTAAAAATACCACAACAAGGAACACTACACTAAACCAGAATAAAGCGTTATGGAAGGAAAGGACAAGTTACATGTTCAAGATGGCTTTACAGAAATGTAAGTATTTAAGTTTGAGCTAAATGAAAAAGGCATATGTTTTACTCTGCTACTGAGATCATAAGCAAGCCAAACACACCTAATTTCATCTCCAAAAAACATATAAATTGCATTTGACTGGTATGGTCACCTAGGAGTTGTGATATCCCAAAGGTAGTGTGTCATGTTTTATACAGAAAGCACAGGAACAAAAGATTAAAAAAATTTAAAAGCATTGTTGTCAATCATCAGAACTGACATTGGAGTTTTGTATGAAATTTGAGCAATAATACACAAAATAATTAGCTTAGATTTAGATTTAGCACCTACATTTAACTACAACAAGTACTTTAAAATAAGAAAACAAAGCATGGTAAGTGATTTCTCTTTTAATTTAACTCCTTTTATGGGCTTTTACCACATATGCCATAGCGTTAGAATTCTAAATAATTTCAGAAGATGGTTTGAGGAGTATTAATTACTAAAAATCAACAACAGAGGCTTTGTGAAACAAAGAAGGGCAAATTTGCAGGGAGACAGGAGGTCAGGAACTGACAAAGGAGATTTTATCCATCAGCAGTTTAGCTGGAGGTTCTGATTTGCCATCAAATCTGCAGAAACATTTCTCCGATTCAAGGTAAAATCCGACAGAAGGAAGTGGCTCCTCATGGAAAGGATACCGTGTGTGCCTGTCCCCGAGGTCTGTCTGAGGCTTGATAGCACACCCTGGTTCAATAATGTGAACAATAAATCACTAACTCCTGCTTTTAGGCACCAGGCTACTCAGGATTCACCTCCCTAACAAGAAAAGGAAGGGCTCACTTACAGTTACATGACAATATTGAAAATTAAAACAGAATTCTTAGGGAAATACTTCAGATATGTTCTGATTTTGAAGATTTTTACTGATAATGCAAAAATTGAAACAGAATGCAAGTAATGCATAACAGCCCAAGCAGACAAAGTAAGGCATTTCATACTAATTGGTCACTTCATTTTAAAATAAATCACTGATCTATTTTTCCTTTTAAAACCATGGTGAAATGAAATCTATCAGGTGTTACTATAATGAATACTGGAAAAAATAGAGAATTACAATCCTTTTAATCTGAGGGATTCCACAACACTTTAGAGATTTCACATGGGTTTTCTCACACATCCAAGGGATAAACGGAGCCCAAACGTTGCCAGAAAGGAAAGTTCTATACTAGTTCTGTGTAGGATTGTTTTCAGTGGTCAAAAAACTAGCTTTTCCAGAGGAAACCACTGATAACTTTTGGTAAGAGAATGCAGTTATCAAATTGGGCGAGGAAAGGGGCACATTGCATGGATTCTTGATGAAAAGTAAACAGCCATGGACTTGATTTTACATTTCCTTTTAAGGAGAGCATTAATGAAAGTGCAGTGATACTTAATAAGATATATAAGCACTAATTCCATAATGAGTCTCTACTAACTCATGAGGAAAACCTATTTATTCAGCTATCACACTACTTCCTGTAGCAGTTACATACTTCAGTAGACTGCCATAAAAATTTGGATTCAACCAAAATTAAGCACCTAGTGAAGGACTCATAAGACACCGTCTAATCTTGTTGCACTTCACCACACACAGTGCTATTAATACTTGCAAGTGAGTTTGAGAGGTTTTGAAAAGTATCTTAATGAAAGGTTTATCACTCTGAACAACTCTAAACCAGCAATACTTTTATATATGCTAGGGAACAAGCCAGTGTAAAATAATAACAGGTGTTTATTTAAGTCATGTCTGTGTATCTTTTATTGTTCTTGGCACAGATTGCAATAGTGTCACAGAATTGAAAAACACACTTGTGAAACATACATAATATTGTGAAAGGTCAGAAGTTTTACATAATCTAAGGAAATTATCAGCCTTTTTATTACTATCTGAAGCACACTGTGCATGTAGTGTAAATTCTGGGTTTATTTACTTATTTATTTATTTGTCTAAGAAAAAGGGGAGAAGAAACTTAGGTATTTCTATCTGCTATTATTCATTCAAGTGTTACTCAAATTATTTCTGATGTGTCACAAAAGCAGGCTTCTGGGAGCTGTTACAGTACATGTGGAGGTACTGCATGCATACTCTTTCCTAGAGGGATGAGGATGTGACATATCCAGGGCAGGATGCCTCCATTGCTCCCCAGGATGTGTGCTTGCAGGCAGAGGAGGAAAAAAATCCAGACTTAAAGCAGAAGCTCCAGAAACATTAATGACTGACCAGTAGCAGAAGGGAAGCATGGGCTGCAGCACAGGACTGCGGACCATGCCTTGGTGGTCATTTTCTTGTCTCCAGTCTCACTCCTTAAGTCAGTCAGTCACAGCTTCCTATGCTTTTGAGCCTCACTCAATTTGTACAAGCAACTTCTCTCTCCTGTCTAAGGAGCTGTGGCAAGATGTAAAAAAGCTGTTGCACTCAAAAACCAGAAACCTCACACTGGGAATTTTGAAGGACTACCCACCTTCACTGGTAAGATAGCACACACACTTAGTTGATAGGAAGCAGGAATGATACTTCCTACAACTTAGTTTCAAGCCCTGGCTTTCGTCTTTATTTTAGCTGGCCAAAAGAAGAGCCCCTCCATATGTTTCTGCTATGCTTGGCCAGGACAGACCTTCTCTCCAGTTGGAACTAGTTGAGTCAGAGACATGGAAGTAGCATAATGCAGAGATTCACTACAAAATCACTCTAAAATAGAAAGGTCTATTTCAGACTTTTATGAGTTAAAGACCTTACTCAACCAGACTATAAATATAAAGCAAAATCTCTTCCTTAAAGGACTGGCTGACTGTTCTTTTATAAAATTGATGCATACCTTTGAAAGATCTCTGAAGTTGCCTGGAAGGGTCAGGTCTAACTCTTCTGATTCATAGTTTGTTAACACCCAAGGAAATACAGGGTATTGGTTCAGATCATTGTATGTTCGTCCTATCAAAAAGAAAGTTTTAAGAATTAGGAAACAGTGTCCACTTCTCCAGCTGGAAAACAATCTAGTGGTTACATTTGTTGCATCACATGTTCCCAGTTCCCACCACTTGACAGAATCAAAAGCAGCCATTTAGATGCACTTACGTTGAATCAGAAGTCAACACAGAAATCAACATAATATAAAGAGCAAAGCGTCTTTCAAGATCAGCTAAAATATGACATGCCAATGAACGTTTTCTTTTTATATTTCCATTAAGATATTTTTATAGCATGACTGTAGAAATTTAAAAGAACTAGACTATTATTTTCCTAGCAACTGTATGCAGTATTCTAGCTGGTAAAGATTAAATGAGACTCCAAACACCAAGGGACTAAATTTGAGTTTGTAAATCCAGGTCTATCCTAGATAGTCCATATTAATCCATTATTCCCTGTGGCTCTTCTTCACTGAAGAAGTGGTGAGATTCCACTACATCTGTGAAATCAAAGTGGTGGAAGCCATGTTTGCTTTAACACTATTTTGTAATCACTTTGAAAATAAAAATTTCTCCTCCCTAAAAGACAGAGCTGACTGCCCCAGGCCACTCTCTTCAATCACGAAAGAAGCCTTGCTATCATCCCAGCAGCTCAAATGTGCAAAAACCAGCTTTAGATACCATTTCAAAAGAACAACCTGCAACTGGAATGAACTGAAAAATATGAATTTGTCACCAAGAAAAGTGTGTTCGGAAAGGCAGCTATTTCTGTGTTCTCTGGTATTTAGTAGAATCTAACATTTTACTAATAAGACAAATGAAATTTCTTAGTACAGAACCATCCACCCTATGAAAATGGTGAGAACCACACAATATGCAACATGAGTCTTAAAAAGCGAAATCTGGTCATAAATATGTGTGTGTGTGTGTGTGTCTGTTTATGTAATACAATTAGCAGACTGAAATAATCCAGGTTAACAATTCCCAGTCCTGCGGCAGATTTACAGCCCTGTTTTACTAACTGCTTCCTTGCAGATCCTGGACAGATTCCTGGGGTACAAAACCCAGCACAGGAAAACACAGGCTTCCTTGTTCTGAGTTGCAGTTGCAATTCTCCACAAAAATCATTTCTGCTTTAATGAAATGTGAAACTTTCACTGCTCCACAAACCCCTTATTTTTTCAATAGAAGTTGCTGAACAAAAAGCATGTTTCTATTTTGTACATAGTTTCACTGAATACAGGAGAACGGCTTATTGTTAATAACTGTGTGTCCTCATTTTTACACTTTGAACACATAGATGTTCAAAAGAATATAAAAAAAATAATTGAGGTGCAAATACAACTTTGATAAAAATGCAATGTCAGCACTGTGCACTACACATAAGGATGGATAGAAACAAAACCACTTCTTTAATAACAATGAATGAGTGAAAGAATAAATGAAAGCAAAATGACTCAGAGAACAAGAATGTATCAAACAACTAAATCAAGAAATATATCAGAATTTATCCATATAAGCAAGGAAAAGGAAAGGCATTCTCTCATAGAATATTAATTCTTTTAGTTTTTTTGGGAGGGGGCTCTATATATCTTCAAGGAAGACAACTCTGCCTCATTTTCCACATACATCAAGTCAGAATAGCATTCTCCTCTTTGGCAAGGGTTCAATTATATATGACTTGTAAAGTCTTGAAATTATCAAATTTAGATTTCTACAAAATATGGCCTCGATAAAACTATAGCTTCATACAATAAAAATTTTTCTTGCCATCGGAGTCCTTAATTAACAGAGTGTGCAAAAGCTTCCAAAATAGAAAGACATTTGTGTTTATGTAGACAGCAGACTAAAAGAAATTTGAGATCCAGGAAGAGAATGACTGAGATGACTGTAGTCTATTACAAAGCATAAGCAATAATAAAGATTCTTCAGAATCAAAACTTTGATGGAAAAGAGTTCACAATAATAAAGATCTTCAACTGTAGCCACTTTATAGAAACATTTGCAAAGGTGAAAACATCTTTTTGCAAAATTTTGAAAGGAAACGTAGGGTTACCCAAAATTAACTTTAATTTCAAAACTAAGATTTTTTCATATCGTGACTTCATTTAATTTTGATACTTACTTCATTTACTTCGTATCAATTCAATTTCAATATTCAACCAAAAGATTTTAACTTTTTGTTCCCATTCCATATGGGAAAATCAGAAATAGGACAAGAAAAAAAGGAATCCTGAGCCTAACTGCTGTATGAGCTCTTCTTTGGTGAGTAGTTACTTATAGTATAGACACATGAAGAAATTATCATGTGATGTTAGCTCCATGTCAGAACACTGCAGTAACTCTTGTGTGCATTTTTTTACCACACAATGAGAAATAATTTGAAGCACCTTATCTCTCAGTTTAGGTAGGATAAGTGGCAAACAATGGAGCCTTTGTGATTATGTGCTTGATAAATATAAGCATAGTCTTGTGAAAAAATAAACAAAATATTTTCTTCTCTCCTACTTCAATATTTATAAAACATGTTTTATTTATGAAGATATTAACTACTAAGAATAGCTACTAATTTGTTTAATAAAAAAGTTAGTGATTTATTTTTGTTAATCCAACAAATTTTTTCTTAATATCAACAAATAAAACTGACTCAAGAGGATGAACCATAAATTAATTGTGAAAGGAGACCAAACTTACATGGTAAGGTAAGACCATACATCTATACTTATCTGAGTGGAGGACAGTGATATAGGCCTATAATGGGATTACAAGACCATACTTCTAAACATGCATAAGTATCAGTGGTTTCACTTTATTAGGAATGCTGTCGTGATCGATTCTGGCTTCACAATTAATGATTTTCAGCATAAAGTCAGCAGGCGAATATACTTAGCCATCTCATCAATTGTCTTATTCTTCCAGCAAGAGTTATTTGGTTCTTTCTTTAGCTAAATAAATATAAAACATAAACCTGTACCACTATTAGTAGGTCCTATACCTTTTCAGAAGCTTCAGATTTCCCTCAGGTAGATTTACAGAGATTAATATTAAAGGCTGAATATTAAATATCGCAAGCCTGTGACACTAATCTATTTGAACAATAAAAATGAGGCATAGTAAATGAGATCTCAGAAATACTGTATATGTTTCTTCATTAAAAAAAAAAAAAACCACAAAAGTTTTTAATTAAACCATCCAATTTAATGTTTTTATATGGCACTTCAGTTTTGAAGGTAAAGTGAGCTAGAGACAGCTGACAAAGAAATTATAACTGCAATTCCTTGGTGAAAATGTTAATGACAGCAAAATATTGTTTAATTAGATGATTGCAGCATCTGGATTAACACTCTTTAAGAGCGATGTTCCTGTGCTTGTCTGCTTCTTCACACTTTACAGACATTTTGTCATCTCTAGGTCATTAGGAAAGAATTTTTAATGATTTTTCTAGAAGCAAGTAGTTCAAGTTACATCTAATTAGATGACAATAATAAGCCCAACACATGCAGTAGCTAAATATATACATAATTAACCAGTGAGGGCTTGTACATCACAGAGTAAAAAAGTGGAAAATGCTAAACAGGCGAAAAAAAAGTGGGGGAGGGAGAAGAAGTTCATCTGAATTTATTACCTAACTGAAGATGTCATTTTTTTTCCACAAACCTTTAAAAATGATACCCTTTCCACTACAAGAAATTGCTCACAAGAATTACGGATGTAATTATTCTCCATTTCTTTTAAAAGCTGTGGCATGTAGGATTTAAAAGACTTAAAATTCAAATAAATACAAATGCAATCACATATGTAATATACTACAATTTGAAAAGAAAAACTCAATCAGTTAAATATTTAGAAATAGATTTGAAAACTAGACTTCTAACTACAAGAGAGAACACTGCAACCATATTACAAAACAACTTCTTGTTCCCACTACTCTTGATCCCTTTTGCCATGGTGGGATTACTTCTAAGTGCTCTTTTCAATAAGTAATCTTTTCAATAACCTTGTAACTGAGAATAGTAACAATTACTTGTTTCCTATATCACCCAGAGGGTTCAGTTGACATATATGCTGGTCCCACGCAGAAAGGACAATTAGAATAATCATAGCTGCTTCCAAGCCTTCAAAGTGAAATGATCCCTGAGAAAGAAATACGTAGGAGGAGGGGGAAGGTGGCCAGGAAGGCTTATGTCTACGCAACCAGGACAAAAACCAGGGGTAACACTGAGACTGATTGATAAGCAGCAGAGTGCAGTGTTTACCTTTGGGAGGAAAGCCCTGAGCTGTAAACATGATGAAATATGCTTGAGCCAGAAAAGAGGGCAAGAAAGAGGTGAAGAGCCTGGAAACTGAATAGGGAGGTGAGAAAATAGAAACTAGAAGGCCAGAGAAACAGGTTGAAACAAGACTTCATAGAGCTTTGAAGATGGAGAGCAATTTTGAACTGAAATTGCAGTGAGACATCAGGCCAACACAAGTGACAACAATCATATCTACTTGGATAGGAAATAAACTAGAAAGAGAGATCTTTGAGATCTGAAATAGACAGTTATTAAGTTGTGAGTACAGGTCACAGCAGAAACAGTTAAACTAAAAATGAAGTGTGGAAACATTTCAGAGGCTGATGTAAAGATTAAAACAAAAGTCATAGAAAGATGGATTTTTCCCAAAGGGACACTTTGGTATTTCAGACATTAGGAACATACAGGATAGCCAGGAGTCATTCTTGTCACGACAGATATACTAGCAAAACAGGGAGAGATTTAAGAAGAGATTCATATATTTATTTCAGTGGTTCTGTTCCTCAGAGTCCAACCAGTCTATGTAATTAACAGTATTAACAAGCAGGCAAAGGGCTTCTTGTGGGAAAGGACCCATCTGCATGATGCCACAAATGAAAGAAATGAGCTGCTGTCAGAACACTCATTTCTGAACGTCTCTCTTCCAAGGCTACTGGTTCTTGAGTAATTTCAGAGAAGGATCACAAGAAAATGTGAGTGCTTTTATACAGTTTTGTAAGCACTAAACACTAAATAAGCACCATTAAAAAAAAAAAAGAAAAGAAAACTACAAAGAATTACCAAAAGATGCACTAAAGATGCACTAAACCACTTCTGTGGTTTAGTTAGTGGATATCTTTGTTAGTGGACATCTACTTGGATGAGAATGAAAAACAGTGAAGTAACCTTATTATCACCTACTTACCAGCAGATAATCCACATTTTTTTGAAGTGTCAAACCTCCACATTTCTGACTAAGTTATAGCTCAGATATGCTCAATAAGCCAGTAGGAGTTAAATGGCAATGTGAATAAAAAGAAATTTGATGCATATATTTCTCAATAGCTAAAAACAATAATATTGTTAAAGAATAAGATGCTGCTTAAATAAACAGTTGTATTCCGAAACTAGGTCACAACTGCCTACATGAACAATTACTGGCAAAGAAGTTGCAACTTTTAAGAAAATATTTCTTATGGAATCTCATTACAAAAGAGTATAATTAAAAATGTATTTGGAAACTGGATTTCCAAGAAGAGAAAAAAAAAGAAAATACATGTCTTCACTTAGGAATGAGGTCACAAGCATATTCAGTTTTCTATGTTTTTGTACACAATAGAAATTCCTGTATGTTGTTCTGACTGCTGAGGGTTCTGTGTACAGTGCATATAAGAACTTGTGTCTGTTTAATACAGATGTACCTGGACAGTTATCAAAACAGTGTATCTCTTATCAAAACTAAGGCAACAACTACTAGAGGTACATTGCTCCCAGTATTGTATTTATAGTATAGTTACTAGTTTTTCTAGTGCTTCATCAGAAAACACCTATTTCTTGTAAAGGAAATATTTTTGAGGAATACCTTTCAACAGAAGACTTACAGAAAATACAGGCACAGCTGTAAAAGCAGCAGTGTCATTTGGGCTCTCTCATAGCTCTCAACCCTGCAGTTTCCCAGGTCTCAGGCTGTGATGGTACCACGCCATGCAATAGTGGAGCCAGGATCAGCTTGGGGATGTGAGACTTTTAGGCTTGCTAACACATATTTAGGTTTTGAAGCTTTTTCCCCTGTGATTGGACTTGAAGCTCAGGTGCACTCCATTGTGGGTGCGTTTCTGGTTTGCCAGGAACTTTATGATGAGATTCTTTGCAATGCCCCCAAGCTCTTAATGAGTTTTTGGAAGTCAGCTTCCTAGCTGAAGTACAGACTTCATTAGAATACAAAACCAGATTGATCTTCCAAAAAAATAACTTGAGGGGATTTTTGGTTCTGTCAAAAAAGTTGGAAAACTTTGGGGTTTGTTCCAAAGTGCAATAAAAAGTTTATTGTCATGTCTAGCATTTCCTGTTGGGTTTCAGTTTCAGATGACGGAAGAAATGAATATACAAAAGAGAAATTACAAGCAAAAGACTTTTCTGTCAATATCGTATTGGACGAGGACTGAGAAGACCTAGGCTATCTTCCCAGCTCTCCGGAAAAATCCTGGGTGAGGCAGTCAGTGAGCCTGCAAGGCCTGTATTTCCTGATCACCAGAAGGGCAGCTGATGTGCAAGAGGCATGAAGCAGCTGGAGACAGGCCAGTGTCCAGAAGCAGGATAGCAGCATTCTCATGGCACTGTGCCAGAGGCAATAAACGCTCAGCAAGGCTCCTTCCTCCAGCAGAGATCTGCGGGACTGTGGCTATAATGCTTGGGAACCAATCTGGTGAGCCTGCATTGGACTTCACCATATGGACTTCCCAACCCAGATGTCCAGTAGTTCCAGGGACTCTGCTTTTTGCTTCACTGCATAAGGTAACGTGCCCTCAGATTTCCAACTGTTCAGTAGTAGCACTTCTGTATCACACTGGGATAATTTGATGACACATTTATTAATATCCCTAAGACTGGATATATGGAAGATGACTACCATAAATGCACAGAGGCAAAAGCCTAAAGGTTCAAAGCAAGCGAATTTGACAGCTCCTGAATTCTGCCGCTGCCCAACTGGGAAGAATGCAGTGACTGTCCTCAGACTGGTCAGTGTAACGAGTGCTACCTTTGGGTTTCACATTTACATGTATCTTATATCTGGCCTGAGGACAACCTTGAGCATAAAAGTCAGGACCAAGTAAAGATGGGAGTTGTAACACTGGAGTGCAAAGTGATGCCTAGTGGAATTTAATTTGGGTTTCAAATTAAAGCTCACTGAAGTGAAATATCTGAGGAAGGCTCTCCGCAGGCAGGTTCACAAGCAGCATGTGTGCTAAAGGCAGGAATCATAATAGTAGACAACCTCCTGGAAATTTTTGTACATGGTCTAGAAAACATTTTTACATTTAAAAGTACCATAGGAGTGAACAAATAGAAAAGGGAAAGGTGAAAGGAATAATACCACTGTGGATTTTTAATTAATGACAATTGCCAGAAAAGTTCTTCTTTTGCCAGTAACGAATGAATGTCTACGGCAGTTATTTCTCATTTTAAATACCTAATCTGATGCTATACTTCAGCTCAAAGAACTAAATGAGAAAAGATGCTGTAATCTAATCATACCACAGTCCAGGTGACATCTGTACTAGGCAGAATACTGTTGTTATTCTGCTGTCTAGTTGCTGTTGCTGAGAATGATGAAGTAGCGAAATTACATTTTCCCATTATTATTTCCAGACACTCTCTGGCAATGGTTTGTTGACTCTAATAAAGCTTCAGACAAAGCTGTCAGCAGAGGAAATGGCAGAAGGGGAGCAAGGAACAGCCTCCACAGCAACACATGAATCTAAAGTCTCCATGATAGGTTGTGCATTTTCTGATAAAATTTAATGTGTGTATGTTTCTGACTCTATCACAAAGCTGCAGCTGAATTCTAGAGGGATAAATGTATTCTTTCAGGTCACGGTGCTTAAGACTTTGACAAACAAACGTATTATGAAGGATTAAACAGTCAGAAGCCTTACCTGCTATAGTATTGAGGAACATCAAGTATTCAAAGTTAGATATTTCCCGTCTCTGCCAGCGCTGAGTCATGTTGGAAGATTTATAAAGCTGTCGGGGTGTGGCCAGAGAGATTCTCCTAGGAAATACATTTAAAGAATCATTTTTTTAAGATTCATGTTAAATGTTAAGATATAGGGCAACATAATTAGTGTGATTAATTTCAGATTCTCTCAGAGGCTTTTTTATTTCATTTAATGAAGTCAAGAAGACACTATTACCTTATTTGAGAGATGGCTAAAATTAAGAATGATATTTTATTTTACCCCTACTACAGCATTGTAATAAATCGGAATAATACATTGTGTTTTATTTTATTCTGAATCTGGTTAAAATACTGGGACTGAAAGAACTGCAGACCTCCTGGTGCCTGGCTTGTCTAGCAGGAATAGAAGAGGTATACTATTTTCCTGTTTCAAAAGTATATATTAAGATAAGTTCATTAAGGTGAGTGAGTGATAGATTAAAGTGCCATATATTTCCATCACATGGGTTGAAGATGTTTATTATACGATTTGTGCACCTCTTCTCTCATCAGCTACCCATAATCCTTTCTCAGTAAGCTTCAAGACTTCTATTTATAGCCTAGTTTCTGAAATAAACAGGGTTTACTCAGTTATCTGTTCATCTGCCTGTCTCTCCATAATGACTTCTGAATTGTATTTAATTCAAATTTGGAAGAGGAGCAGAGGCTTCTAAGATACTCAATTTCCACACATTTTCTAAAACTTACATGACTAGATAAGGGAGAGAGAATTAAACTACATGCCAAGGAAAAGCAAAGCAGAAAACTTCAGCTCTTCTGCATTCAATTTGTCAACATCACAATAAACAAATATGGTACACCAAGTTCTAAATTACCCATTGTATATACTGTGCCTGGTTGGTAAAATATAGGGGACTAGAGTCAGTCTGTACTAATGTATTAAAGAAAACAATCTGCAACAAGTAGAAACAGGCTCATTGCTCTCAACTCACTTCTAGAGAAAACAGTTCTTGCCTGAAAAAAAAAAAGACAAAGAAAATCTTTCGAAGGAGAAAATATTAATCTCCTCAGATACATTTTTTACAGAAATTTAGATCTTATAAGTGTATCAAAATTGGGAAAATGTTTATACCTGTTAAAAACAACAATAAAGAGGACTTCCAATGTGCAGTCTGAATTTACTGAATTTAAAGAATGTATCTAGTAGTACTTCTATAGCTTGTCAAAAGTAAATAGGGACACTCAGTGCTTCAGCTTTTAGTTGCACACTAAGCACACTATTGTACTTTTTCTAGACTCTGAATGCTGAGTATTTCCTTAAAGTTATATGCAAATTGTCAAATTGGGCTGTGTTTACAACAATGTGAACCATCTACTTCTAAAGATACACGTACATACTTCTATGTATACACTAAAGTCTACTTCCAGAGAAATGATAAATATTGGTACACAATTGGTGTGTACAGTCAGTTATGTGTCTACATTGCCAGTGGGCACGTTGTCAATGTCTGGCATGCTACAGTTTACAAATAGGGCATATAGACCTGATCATACAAGTGTATTTACCCATATAGCAAGACATAGGGTTTTGTCACGTTGACTAGTCTTATTTTACAGTAGACTCTAGGATGCCAAAGGTAAACACACTTGACCAGTACAGAGGAGGCAATACAAATTGTTTTGAAGTTGTTTCTATTACACTTCTTATGAAACAAGTATCTAAAGAAATATCGGAATGTAATCATACTTCATATTGCATTTTATAGATTAACAATTAGTTTTACAGTGAAACTCTCAAAGACATACTGTTCCCAGTAAATTTTGACTAACACTACACACAAATTAATAAACACAGAAAATAAAAATACTAAGGAGATCATTAAATTTACAAAGATTTCTGTCACCGACTTTGTGTTCCACCCATGACAGAACATTTATGCATCAGCACAGTTTAGTAGCTGCTTTTAGACTTTATTCACAATCTCCTAGGGAGTCTCAACAACCTATAAACTGTCAACTGCTGGACTTCACATTTGAATACCTGATTTGAGCGAACTCTACAGAAAATCAAAATATACTAAAAAAGGTCCTTATTTATTCCATATCTAAGGTGTTTGAAAGATTCACAGTTATTGCAGCAGAGACTGGAAAAAATTATGCACAATAAATTGGTTCCATGCCTGCTTGTTTCAGCTAACACAGGAAGACCCACTGTTTTCTGTTTTGCTAAATCCACCCAACTTTGATCAAACTATTTCTCTATTCAAGATGCCATCACCAATATGAAGATGAAGAAATGAATGTGCTTCCTTTGCTTCTAGAGAACCATGAAATATCTATTCAAATGAAAACTGCAGAAGACTCTGAAGTACCATGGAATGATCCAATTTTTCAAGATTTATATGTTTAAATGTGTTTAGAAAATACTTCATGCCATTTTATTGAGGGAAGGGGTGTTATATATCCCATATGTGGAGTATGACACAACCCTTTTCACAGTCACTTTTAATTTAGTTAGCTGATGTTGCATATAGTTATGGTAACTGTCAAAATACATTTTTTTTCAGCAAAAAGTTCATAATTTGAATTTCTTAGCTTTAATAACTGGAACCATGGTTTTCTCTAATGCATTAACAGCCCACAGAATTTCAGTGGAAGGCGCCAGCACATGTTCAGTGGTGAAGTCAGTTACTGTATCTTTTACCAATTCTTTGATCTCTGTACACTTACAAAACCATCAGGTAGTTCACAGTTGGTTCTAACCCTGATGTTATCCTCAATAAAAAAAAAAACAACAGTAAATTACACCTGAGGTGTAAAAACCCTCAAAAGTAGTCTGATAACAGCATGGTCAAAATGTGGATATTACCCTACTTATGTAGAATCACACGGACCTGCAGAAGTAAGTTAAAAGGCTTTTAACTTTTTAAACTGTCTTTTTTTAAAACTTTTTTTAAATTTTTTTTAAACTGTCTGCCCAGTTGTACCATTTGTCAAAATCATAAGGAAACTACAATCAGTGCAACATGTTTCAGGAACACTGAAAATGCATTTATCAAAGACAGACTAATTTGAGTACGAAATCAGACTGAACCCTTCAACATGTGACTGATTTTAAGGATGTAATTACTTTGTAACATTAGGCACATTGAACATTTTGTTGAATCGAAGCATTAGACAGGCTGTTGGAAAAGGTAGCAAAGTGGTAAAGTGGAGACTTGCTCAGAACAGCAGGTCTGTAAGGTCTTGGGAAGACATACTGGTTTATCTGCTGCCAATACTTTGGGCATTAGTGCATAAATATTGCTATTTCCTTCTACTTCATCTACTGCATCTTCGTTAATTGCAGGATTTCACAATGAAAACAGAAATGCACTTGAAGTCCATTGTACTACATTAAAAGTAATTTACTTCTTCAGAATGTCTCCACCACTAATACAAGGCTTTATTAATTTTAGGTGACATGTTGATCAGAGTAATATCAGAGTGGAAATATTACTTACATAAGTAAAACTAAAGAAATTAAGCA
Source organism: Lophotriccus pileatus (assembly GCA_035583135.1). Classification (NCBI taxonomy): domain Eukaryota; kingdom Metazoa; phylum Chordata; class Aves; order Passeriformes; family Tyrannidae; genus Lophotriccus; species Lophotriccus pileatus. The sequence goes on along the minus strand of JAWWES010000001.1, from coordinate 48,913,790 downwards.
AAACAACCAGAAAGATCTGCTTTTGTTGAAATAAAGTACAGCCCAACCTGGAAAATTGGTGATAAAAAAAGCATTTTACTCAAGCATAATAGCTCCTTTTCATTATTCAGCAAAATTTCTCCTTCTGTTAGTTATACAAATAAGCATAATTTTAAAAATTAGCATTCCAGAGCCAACATATTCATAGGACGGGAAACTATATTCTAACATCAACAGAAGATTAGATCAACTACAGAGCGGTTATAGTGCCAGATTTCCCCTCAATTACTCCACTGCAATCCTACTGAAGACAATAAGTGCATGTAGACAGGGAAAAAAAAAAAGAAAGAAAGAAAAAAAATCATGATTATAGGGTCTTTATTGTGCATAAATCATAACATGATTACACAAAAAAAAAAAAAAAAAAAGAAAAACAACTTCACTACCATATGCCAGATTTATTCTGAAGGCTAGCAAGCCCGTTTTTGATTCAAAATGAACTTTAATCAAAAAGGTATGGAAATAACTGCATATTATATTGAAGCTGAAACTTTTCTAAATAATTATGTATCAACAAACTTTTTCAGACAATTATTCACTGAATAATGCACAAAGGATATGAATTTCAAAAGTAAAAAATGTCACTGAAAATAAGAAATTCTGATTGAGAAATTTGCATTTTGTTTGTGCTAGAACATGTGGCCATTTCTGTTTCAGAAAAGAATACTATTACTTTCCACACAGAGACAGCAATTCCTTTAGCTTGAGTATATGGAAGAGCAATGCAAATATTAACAAGATGCACTTTCCAAATAAATGCCCCAAATTCTCCTTGATCTCAATGAAAACTTGAGAAATCTGGCAGTTTGCCTAAAAGCTTCAGCACATTCAGGAGATCAAGCCTTAGGTATCATGAGACTCTCCAGCTCATGACAGGGAATGATGTTCAGCTGGGAATGAAATAGTTCTCCAGTTCTAAAAATGCTTTGACACTTCAAAGTATTTCCACATTTTGCGCTGGGATAAAACAAGGACAACGTGAAGTTTTAGTTTGTAGGAAATGACTTCAAGAAAGAGAAAGATACACCCCAGACACTACACTGACGAGTAAGTCACTGGCTTTTGACTAAATCAAGCCAAAAGGATGTCTGAACCCAAAGCACCATATTTTGTGAATTTCCTGCTGTTTTCTCTCTCCCTTATATTTATTTATTCTTGTTTCATTTTGACCGGAAGTTAATCCTGCACTAAAAGAATTTTTCATCACATTTCTGCTGATACACTCTCAAAAACAATTTTAGGTCTGAATAGACACTTCTAAACAAAAATGCCCAAAACAATAATGACAAAAAAATAAAATAAAAAAAAAATTAGGGTGGGAAATTTCCCCCCCTCCAACTAAGCGAAGTACACATGAAGATCATCTTACTATCACTGAAATAGAAATACATTTATAATATAGGATTTCAAAATTTCCAGCCTTATTTCAGGCCATAGGCTGATTTGATATTGATGTTGATAAAAAAAGGTTCATGTGAAGATCTCTAAAACTGAAACTTAGCTGGCCCTTCTGAAATTTACATCCTTCTTAATTTTGGAAACAGAAGAAGAATAATGCATTACTAATGTGCAGAAGCAATTTGGAAGTTGCAAAATAGACACTATGCTGATAAGCAGTTAAGTAAAATACACACACATTAATATAAAAAAAAATTTACATTCAGCAAACACAAAACCTAGTCAAATTTAGTTCCACATCCTGCATAACAATCACAGCAAGGATGAACATTTACCTATAAATTCATAAAATCTGACTGGAAACCAGACTTTGAAGAGATAAGGTGTATGTTTTTTCACTGGAAGGTACTTATTTCCTGTAATTGGAAAAAAAAATCTAATAGTCTAATTTAAAATAATTTTACTTCTATCCCATAGATAGAATTTACTTCTATACCATATCTACACCACATAGCAAGAGAAGTTTATCAAAGTAACCTTAAGAATGAGAAAATCTAGAGTTTCATGGCAGAATAATGTTCTAGGATTGACATTCAAAAAACATCAACTTTAGAAAATAATAAACACAAAATATATTAACTATTTTAATTAAATTACCTGGCTTGTGGCAAACCATAGCTGGTTCCTACTCCAACACGTGGTAAGCTGTACACGACTTTTTTCACTGTTGCTTGGTCAGGAAAATTAAACATAACGGAAGCTAAATGAAGAAAAGAAAATATGGACTAGTAAAACATTTACAGAAGTCTGTTTCTCCATCTGCATATATTTTTCAAATGCTCTGGTTTCCATCTGGGGAGAGAAGTCAGTTCCACTTTTATCCTCCTGGGGATCCAAGGTACAACATAAATTCCAGTTGTACTTCATAACTATGTATAGTTAGCTGGTTAATGTTTTGGCATTAACTCTCCCATTTTGCAGAAGATCTGAGTGTTGTTTATTTCAGAGGAACCACATCTTACTATTAACCCACGTAGCCTCTTATCAGGCTGGGAAGTTGCCCAGTAGTTGGCACAGCATTTGGTCTTCTAACTGGTGCATTAAAACACACAGGTCCAAGGAAGTGTTTAATTCCCTCCCCAGCTGAAACCAAAACATACATCACAGCTCCTCTGGGCAAAAGATCACTGACACATCTCACCAGGTGCTGAACTCTGATTCAGAGTAGCACATACAGAAAACTGACTAGATTTATTCATTTATTATCTGGTACTTTTTTACTTTAAGTCAGTTTATAATTAGAAAAGGAATTATCTATCCCTTTATATATTTCACTAAAATAATTATGGAAATTGAGAAGAGGGGTGAGACAATAGAAAAAGCAAATTTCCTGTCAAACATCTGAAGAATTTGCCAATTGTAATGATGTGGTTTTGCAAATAAATCTCCCTGCTGCAGAGAAAGAAGTGAGATTGATCTATGTGATTGATTTTAATACAATTTGCACTGAATACATGCAAGAATAAGCATTATTGAATGGACCTAAGCACTTTATCAGAGGAAGCACAGAGTTTATATTCTAAGAAAATAAATAACACTCAAAATAATTACTAGCATAATTTTATGCAACAAATATAACTATGACCTACTTCTGTTTGCCATAAAAACTTCCAAAGCTGTGTTCTGGAGAAGATAACGTCTTGAAAAAACAGCCCGAATCTCGCTGAACATCCATTTTCCATGGAGGCCTTCCGTATAGGCGAGGACCTTTAAGGAAAGTCAAGGTGACAGTTATTAGCTGGAGTTTTTCAACAAAGTACTGTGTAAGAACACAGGAAATTTTACCCATCAATGAAGTACAGTTAAATTAATTGTGTCTCTTTAACACTTAAAAACCATTAGTTAAAACATGAACTTAATTTTTTTTTAAGAAATGCAACGAAGTACACCTGTTGTTAGAAGAGTATCAGTAAGTACCATAAACTGAAATCTGTTTTCTCATAAGTCACATCAACTTCTTTTCCTCAAAAAACACTCCAAAGCCAAACTCTACAAGCAAGCACAGGGAAATGGACACAGTTGCAATCATGCTTAGCTGTATTTTCTTCCAATGCTGTGCATGACACCACTGTCAGTAATCTATCAGATAACAGATTTACTTCTGAGGCTGCCTTATGCAAAGTACAACCAAAATAATGTAACTTGCTATTCACATCCTGTTCAGGGTCATAAATTACAAGTCCCTCCATTCCATTAAAAATGCAAAAATCAGCTGGAACACTATATTTTTCTAAAGTTAATTACATTTAATATCCCAAACCATGAACAAACTTTAACGATTTGTAATTTTGCTTTTTAAAACTAATGTGAAAATATTTTTAAATAAAATATTTAAAAATTAGCATTGCTTTTCCAGTCTGACAGTTTCTCAATTGAATCTAAGGCTAGATATTAATATCTAAATAACATTTTTCACTTTTCTTTCAGTGTTCAGGATGTTCAGGAAAATAGAAAAAAAAAAGACACAATTTAATTAGATGTCAGCTTTATCTCATCTCTGAATTACCATCAGTATCATGCACTTTAAAGCAACATTTTTCCAATCTTTTTCATCAGATGGAAGGCTGCCTTCAGCCCTCCACGTCTGCTCAAGTGGGTTATGCCATGACACTCTGACAAGGAGTCAGTTGCCTGGAATAGGGACCCTCACTACACGGACCTGTATTTCCCAGGCTCTTGACTGTGCCTTTGCCTAGGCTGCATTCACTGAGAGTTACTGCCTCAGTGAAACAAATGCAATGAACACCTTCACTAAAGGGAAAACGCAAAAAGGTTTCAGACTTGAGAGACTGAATATCTCCGTTCTCTATTAGGTACATAGAAACTGTTGGTACACCAGCTTGCAGTGCTCTATTCACTCAGTTGAGATCTTTACTTTCTGTAATCATGACCTACCGCAGCTTCTGGAGAGGGAAATGTTAGGAAGACCATATGCTGCTGCTGTCAGTGATCCCTCATGCTTGAGGTAATGGGAATTGTATTCCTTCAGTTTTTTCACTGATGCAGCTTCAAGTTAGCAACATGTCTTCATATATGAAAAAGCTAATTTAAATTTGTGCTCTTGGTGTACAACCTTTTTCTCACAACCATGATGAGTCTATTTCAGAGATGACAGTAATAACAGCAATAATACAAATGTGTTTCAGCACACAGAAGAGTGTTCAAATGTTAATTCTGTCCTTGATAGAAACTGGTCAGAGGAAAGCACTGATTCCCCTCGACTGTTCACACTAGAATAAATTACAGACAAAAATTAGAGCAGCACTCTGGCTGATTGTATTGTTTGTTTCAACTCAGCTCTCCATCCTAATTAAACACAGCTCAGAAGACAGGAAGGGGCTTGATTTCTTTGGAGATCCCCCAGATACGTGCAAGAGACTATATGCTCTTTCCATTCAGTCACAGATCAGCTGTATAATACTACCTCATATGCTAAACTCTTGCAATGGTTAAAAATCTGCCCCTTATTTTTACTCTGAACTCTGGTAGATCCCATGGTACCTTTGTCTGTGAGTCTTCTAGTATCAGATAACTTTCTCTTGTATTGGTAATTACAGACTGGATCCAGTTACTGCTTAGCTTTCTCTTTGATAAGCTAAATAAACTAAATTTTCCCTGTTTCTATTTTTCATTGAGATGCTAGGATACAGCTGGTATCATGTATGTGAAATTCAGGTAAAGATTTAAGCACCCTCCTTCTTTGAATGTATTCTGCTGCTATCTGATAGATAATTTTTGTAAATTCACAGGGTTTTAACATACGGAGGAGAAAAATGCTTAGGTTTAAAAACCTAAAATATGAGAACAGTCTCTTAGAGAGAGGAGTTTAAATGTATATAGGTGTAACCAGATCTACAGCAGCCAGATTTGCCAAAGAATTAGTTTCTTGACAAAACACCATGCTTCAGGAAATCACTTTTAATGTCAAAAATATTTCTAGTATTTTTTTTGAAAAGAAAAATATTTCATACTGGCTTATATCATATGTGTTAGCATTTTAGATGATTCACAGTAATATATTTATGATGTACTGATATATACCATAGCTTAGTTATTACAGAACAACACTAAAAGCACATTGTATACCAGTCAATCATACACTGGTTGCCTTTTACTTGCTCCTCTTTTAAATTAAGCCATTGTAACCACACAGAGGTACATTCAGCACACTATAAAATGAATGACTTAAGCTAGCACTCCAGTAAAACAGCAGAACAGATAGGAAATCAGAGGAAAGGAAGGAGTCTATAATTCAATTACTGTCCTCAATTACACTCTTCTTAACTGTCTATTAGTTCTACAAATATCAGATTATCATTGCCATTATCAAATAATCTCAATTATTTCAGTATTTCTGTTGCATCATTTTCCTGTCTAAGATTTATTACCCATTTTTGCCACTCTCCATAACATTCATCTAACACCATTTTCATGTGATGAATTAAACCTTCTGTTATTAGATATCTACCATTTACAGCAGATATTACTGACATTGTTGCAGGATTCTTTCCTGTTGTTGTTATAACAACCAAATCAAAGTAATTTAATTTTTCTGAATTTGAATCCTTTAAAGGGCTTACATAATTTTTTTTCTTCCAGAATGATTTTTAGTGTTTCATTTTCTCATATCACATGAATTAAGTCCTGGCTATTTTACTTTTTTTTTTACAGACTGTATGTATTATACATTTCGTTATTCTTAAAAACATGAAAACAACCACTTTGTTAACCAAAAGACACCAAAATTACATTACCTAGTAATCTGAAGCTAAAATTACCGTTTGCATCATCCAGCATTTGATTGTTTATAAAGTCAGTGCTCCTTATCTTGATAGTTTTATGAGTTTTTCTCCTAAAAACAAGACTTTTTGTCTAGGCCTGTTTTAATGGTTGAAACTTCATGACTAAGCACAGAACTCTAGATGTATCTCGGATAATCTGTTTTTATTAAAATAAAAACCAACCAGCCAATATCTACATTTGACCCAAGCACACTTTTCAATTTTAATATTAGTTGCAGCTGTTTGGTTTAAAGCACATTTTGCATTGTAAAACCCTTTCACTTGCTCAGGAATATGAGTATGTTTTAAAAATATCAATGAGTCGATAGGCCAGACAACAAAAATTTGCTAGGATGCATTGCAGCAAGATGAAGCTCCCACCTAACAGGGGAATAAGAATTCTGTAAAACTCAGGATTCTGTATAATGGAAGAACATCTGTTGGTGACATTTATTTAGATTAAATTAGTAAAGCAGTGTGGGATGCAGATGAAAAGCTCTATGGAAGAGAAGCAGAACCATTACTGAAGTGGTTTCCTACTTGGTTCAAATATGAGGGCTCCATTATTTTAATTTTATTGCTGATGTAATCAAAATATCTCTTTTTTTCAATTAAGAGTCAAAACATATTTGATCATAAATCTACATCAGTAATTATTCAATTATTGAGAATTAAATGCTAATTAACAGCTGGAATTTTGAGGTATTGCATTAACCAGAAAACCAGAAATACTTCTAGAATGCCTGATAGATTATCTTCATAGAAGGAACACTTCTGTATTGAGGCTTATTTTTGCTGCTTTATAGCATTTCTTAGTATCTCATAGAACACAGCAGGCAAAAGGATATTTTGGCCCTTTTAATTGTTATTTTTGGAATTGAAATAGTCATAAAATCAGGTGCTATAAAGAAATTAAAGAAAGCAGCCAGTACAAGTACTATTTATTCTCAGTTGCTAACTTCATGGTATGAACAGTCACCTCTACAGCCTGTTGCAAAGAATTGTTGCATACTTCTTTTTTTTTAAAAAATAGCTCTTTTGGGTGATTCATTAATGCCTATGTATGAGAAATGAATCTGCCATTTTCAGTGCTAATTCATCATTTGTCTTTTAAAACCAGATTTCTGATTCAGGGTATTTCAATTCCAACCTGATTTCTCAATGAAAGTATCAATTCATACTTTTAACATTATTCAAGCTTTGTTTATATTGAATGCAAAATGCATGTCCATTAACATGTAATATAACTTCGTTGATGTGTTCTGTGGGTTTGGGATTGATTGATTGATTGATTGATTGATTTTCAAAACACTAATTCCCTGACTGCCTTCATTATTCACTACCTATTGTACTAATACTATGAAACAAGAGCAGTAAGGGACATGGTTGCCTTGTACTTATCTGTAGTAGAACTGGTTCATTTCAAAGTTCCTACAGATTATTTATTTTCCAACTCTGAAACTGATCCTCAGAGCTATGCTTTCTGACTAAAATAGCCATTTCCTGAAATTAAATGCTCTTTCCTTTATCAACGACCAGAAGGACTTATAAGAATACTGTAAGTTTGGTACTGAAGACACTTTTTCATTTTATAAAGACAGTCTGGTTCAGTGCCTGAGTGTAGCTACTACTATCTTTAAACTGGATGCCACTATTTTAGTTAGAACGTCAAGGAAAAGAGCTCTGGCATGTCCTTAGTGTAGACATCAAAATCCCACCTATCTGTTAGATGGCTCTGCTACCTGGCACAATGGGGTATTGTCTTTGCCACATGGTAGATTTCATTTCCTTTTTCCTATAGAGATGCAAGAAACTTCTATGAATTTATCCTTTTTTCTCCTTAATTTACCCCTCCTACTTCTTCAGCTTTAATCATTTCAAAAAACATTCACTCTGCATTTGAACATCTCTGTCTTGACTGAGTAAAGTCTAGTGAGTTGCTGTTATGTCTTTGCAGCCCAACCCAAAGAAATGCTTCATATTTTTATTTGATTCAAAAGTTTGGAGACATATGCTTAAAATACCATATTGTATATTCCCATTCTCCTCTTCCATCAGTCCAATTTAATTTTTTTTTCAAGTCTATTTTCCTGTGTTTTAAGTGTTCTGAATTATGTGTGCAGGACTGCATTTTTCACCAAACTCAGTCTGTCTTCTTTAACATTGCCAGTTTTAGCTACAAATATTTTATTTATGCACTAACTATATTCTGTACCATTTTTCTCCTTTTTTCATTTTTTTAAACTAAGCTTGAAAAGTTGGGTTTCTTCCAACACAAAATAAGCCCTTGTAATCTATATATACTGTGGTCTCTTAGTCTGAATAGGATTTTGGTTTGTACTTCGTTCTTCATTCACCATCGCCAATTTTTGGAAGACAGATTACCTGCAAGAGCAAACTATGAGTCTATCTCATCTGTCTCAGCCTTGAGCAGAAAAAGGAAGAAGTCTTGATTCATTTCAGTTACACTGAGGTCCCTAAACCTACATTACCAAAGTGAACAAAAGAAAAGCAGCCTTGGTGTTCCAGGTTTTCAGGTCAGGAGCTTGCACACAGATTTTCATGGCAGACTTTTCTGTGAATGCAGCTAGCAAGGAGAGAAGAGAAACTGTCTGAAGCTCCCTTGTCTGTCCTTGTCAAATGAATATTTAATATTCCCTAAGGTTGAGAAAGTGCTTTTTACAATGAAATTCTGTTCTAAACTTAAAAAAGCACAACAACATATATTTTTGTTAGTCTGACACTATCCTCCTCCTGAGAAATAACCAAACATTTGTGATGGGCATGAACTACCAAGAAGTTCTGCTTGGGTCTTCTGGCTCCATATTGTCTGGTGGAAACTGTACCTCCTGCTTTTTTGTATACAGTGAGTTATGAGGTTCATAATGAAAAAGCTAAAATCTAATTTGTTGTGTAACCTTATCTTTTTAGCATGTAAATAAGCATAAAATAATAATAATAATAATAATAATATGCCAAGGAAAGGAGGAAAAAAGACATTATCATTGTGGGAAATGCCACTAACCTTTATAGTTATATTTGAAATAACAAGTAAAGGCATGCTTCAGTCACAAAGCAGCAGATGATTTCATATTAACCATTTTGTAACATCCTGGTAACCACAAAACCACTGAACTTACCTGATACATTCCCTACATCAGTGTCTTACAGGATGTTTCCAAATTTGCAACCTCAGTACTTAAAAGATGCCAGCCAAGAATCATAGAATCAACAAGGTTGAAAGAGACCTTTAAGAGCATCAAGTCCAAGTGTCAACCCAGCACTACCACTGTAACCCCTAAACCACTAAACCATGTCACCCAGTGCCGGATTCAGATACCTCTTGAACATCTTCAGGGATGATGACTCTACCACCTTGGGCAATCTATTCCAATGCATGACCACACTAACAGTGAAAAAATTTTTCCTACTGTCTAATCTGAATCTCCCCTGTGTCACCTTAAGGCCATTTCCTCTCATGCTCTCACTGCAGGCACGGTAGGAGAGATTGGCCCCCACCTCACTACACCCTCCTGTAAGGGAGTTGTAAAGAGTGATGAGGTCCCCCCGAGCCTCCTCTTTTTGAGAATAAACAAATCCAGCTCCCTCAGCCATTCCTCATAAGACATGTTCTCTAGTCCTTTCACAAGCCTTGCTGCCCTTCACTGGACATGCTCCATGGAGGAGACAACATGGAGGAGTTCACAAAAGCAGATCACAGCTTATGGATATTTCTCAGAGTGCTGTCTAGAGCCAAATACGTAAGTGTGGTTATGCATCTGTTCCAGGTACACAATAGGTATTCATAAAACAGTTTGGCATCACTGTATGCTTTTAGAGGTTAGAAACACGTGAAAATGATTACTGAAAATCATTCTCTCCTGTTGGGGATTTGGATTTTCCATTTTCAAGACTTTTTGAGCATTGGTATTTGCCTCAAGGAAAATGTGAAATTCTGAAAGCAGATCTACATAAGAAAAATGGCTCCCATGCACATACAGCCAACCTTCTCCAGAACAATCTAAGAGTACAAGAGGTCACTAGAAGTACATGTCAGACTGCATGATTCCTTCTTGTATTCTAAATACAGATTGAGATGACAGACATTGATGGCATGGAACCAGACTCTTAGGGTTTACGAAATACTATACTAAGTAGGCATTATATAATTTCAAAATTTTTAACGAAGTACCAAGCACGATCAACTTTCAGATTTAGCAGGAAAAATAGGCATGCACTGTAACAAGGGATATATCATGTCAGGATACGTAAATGTAAAAAGAAAATATATTTATTAAGAGAAATCAATATCATGTAAGTTCAAATAATGAAACACCTTGTATTTTGCTTTTCTAAAATGAGAAACTGAGAATGTAAATAGACAGAAAGGGAAATCAAATTAATTTAATGTCCTAGTGTAACATTGACTTCTTACTACTTTTTTATACATTGAAAACCTCTTTAAGAATATCCTCTCCCTCAACTCCCATAGTTGCACTGGAGTAAATACTTCTAAAATTTCATCAAAATACTATGCTATCATTTTTTCTTTGCACATTTTGGTCTAGTAAAATGTTCTCACTTTCTCTTTACATTAAGGTCTCTTTTCCCCTTCTTTATAACCTGCTTCTGTGTAAAATGTTTCTTTATTTGTAAGCTTTAAAAGCTTCCCTCCAAGTAGATCTTGTAATGCTATGCTCTGCAGGATGAGCTGAGTATTAAGTGACATTATAATTTCTCAATTCACATCAGTTTTAAAAACCTTTTTTAAGACTTTTTTTTAAAAATAAATATTGGCACTCCTGTTTCATTTTTCTCCTTGTCTTAAGGGATATAAAAAATGCAGATATTATTTTTGTGGTTTTGGGCTTTACTTCCTTGCCAAATATTCTCAGCTTATACTTCTACTTCCAATGTTTTTTTAAGCTTTCAAGAGGCCCCTTGTCTTGAAACATGAGGTTCTGTTCACCCAAACCTTTTCTAAATTTGATTTCTCTGGTCAGCATACCACTTTAGTATCTATTAAAACAATGCCCACTCAGCTGAAAGCAACAGACACTCTTATTCCCACACTCATTTTCAGTCATCTGAAAAATTATTTGAAGTCGGTCCATTTGAAGGCCATTTTCTTATTTTCATTGGCAAAATGATTTTGCATGTTATGATTTTGTGTTATAGGCAAGAAACTGAAAGGGATTTTTTGAGAAGTAGCTGCAGTAATTAGAGTTAAAAAACCCCACTGCTCCTAGCTATGAAAATGCTGCTGCTAAATGTTAACATCCAGATCAAATAATCCAAAGAGAATATCTTATGTATTCTAAATGTGTTCTTTCTAACACTGATTTTGTGAAACACCAATGCATAGCTTTAAATATAAGGATAAGTGTTGCTGACATGGGAATATGTTACCTTTGTGACAATAGATTTCTGAATAATAATTATTTTATCATTGATTTCATGGGCATTGCACATCTGCGTGCTTTTGCCTGGTTTCCTTCCTATGCGACATGCAAACATATTGTCGATTTAGGCAACTCACGAAATTCCAGCAATAGACTGACATTCTTGGGAAGAATAGCATCAGGAAGAGGTAGTATATTAAGATATTATCAACTTAGAAAAGGTAGGCAGAGGCCTTTTTTAGACTCTACTTCCAGACAAAGCCAATAATTACTGTTCTAAGCAAAGGTTTCAGCTGATTTAAGGATTTTAAACCATGAATAAAGCTGATGGTGACTGCTGGAGCAACGGTACATGTGGAGAAGAAGAAGACAAATACATTCTAGTGCCACAGAAAACTGCATTAGAGCACAGCCCAGCTCAAAATACAGAGGTTGAGAAAACAAATAATGGGGCAAAATCCAAAGCAGAAAAGCTTAATTAATTCAAGTCACCAACAGGATTGAAGCAGATTGTGTCAGTTACCTCACAAGGTTTAGGACAATTTTTTGCTGACTTTGGCAACAATGGAACTCCAGACTCAAATTTAGTGAGAAATGTTAACAGAGCTGATGGTTCCATTCTCACTCCACAGCTCCTGCTCAGAGATCAACCCAAACAGGCTAGTGGTGATCTCAGTACTTAGACTCAAAATCCTCTGAGCAATTCTGCCCCAGCACCACATTCAGTTAAATGCAATCAAATTATTTCAATTAGAACTGCAAAAATTACATTTTCAGTTCAGTGGTCATGCTAAAAAAGACAGAAAATTGACATGATCTGAGTAAAAACTTTTTTTTTCAGGAGTAAAAATAGAGACCTTCTTTTTCTGTCAGCTGGTTTATTCTCCTTAGCAAAAGTAAGGCAGTGGGAAGAAAGGACTCATAGTATTTACAGATTTTATAAATGCTTGTAACTTGAAACCAAAGTGGGATATTTATTTGTTAAATAGTTCTTTGACGGAAAATGCAGCTTTATTAAACTTGAAATATTAGTGGATTTCTTGTAATTCATAGAATTTGTGAGACTTTTAGCTGAGAAAAGTTGCAAGACTAGATTCAAACATCAGCATGAAAACAAACAAGTTCTCTGTTGCCCAAAGTGAGAAGCTGGAGTAGGCACTCAGATTCAGTTCCCTTCTAACACAAAGGTACTTGAGCCCAAATTACACCCTTCCCCAACAGTTTCACCTGCTCCACTAAGCACTGTGCTCTCAATTAGCAGCTCACAGTTGGATGAGAGCTCCTAACTGGTTCAGGGTGGGCAGTGCATGAGTGAGCTGCTACAGTTCTGTGTTGCCCCAAGAAAAGGCAGAGCGAAGACGCTCCTGACAAGCTCCTGCACAGGTAAAACAGGTCAAGCAATAGAAGAGAAGCTCTCTGACTTCTGCCGTGATTCTGCGAAGATTGCAAAGCAAACACTGTTCATTGGTCATAATTTGCCAACAAAGAAGGCAACCCGATCCCTTCAAACAGAGGGAAGAAGTGAAACAAGGCTCCTTGGTTTCTGATGGATTTGACCGTGCAATTATCAGAAAGGACTAGAAACTCGTGTGGCCAGTAGGACCATGGAAGAGATTGTTCCCCTGTACTCAGCACTGATGAGACCACATCTGGAACCCTGTGTCCAGTTCTGGGCCCCTCACTTCAAGAAAGACACCGAGGTGCTGGAGTGAGTCCAGAGAAGGGCAGTGGAGCTGGTGAAGAGTCAAGCTGTGCCAGAGGAAGTTCAGGGTGGACATCAGAACGAATTTCTTCACAGAAAGGGTTCTTAAACATAGGAATGGTCTGCCCAGGGGAGGTGGTGGAATCATAATCCCCTGGAGGTGTTCAAGAAATGACTGAACGTGGCACTTAGTGCCATGGTCTAGTTGACAAGGTGATAATTGGTCAAAGGTTGGACTCCATTATCTCAGAGTTCTTTTCCAACCTAAATGATTCTGTGACTCCATGTTCCAAAATTGTGCCTTCGGTGTGCTTACTTCATCCTCATGTGTACAGGTGTTTCTTTTGCACCATGGATAAGTTACAGGACTCAGCAAAAGCAAAAAAAAAAAAAGTAGGAATAGTTTGAAGAATAACGAATGTATGGTATCCCCAAGTATGTGACATGTTCTTTCCCAAAATAAAGCCATCATAAAATTCTCTAGATCTTTCTTTTTTCCTCCCCCAGAACTTGCATATATTTATTCAAAAGTGCAATGTAATTAAAAAATGTAGAAATACTCAAATGTACCATATCAGAAGTCCTTAACATTATAGTAACTGAAGGCACTATAATTGGTCTTAAGAAAACTGTAAATATTGTGGTTTATAAACATTTCTCATTTCCTACCAAATGACAGGTAGAAAGATAGTTTCATGTCCCTCTTTTTATAGATGTGAATTTAATGTCATACAGAAGATACGTGGAAGCATCTTGGATTTTAACAGTTTCCCATTTGATTTATTCAGTGCAGAATGCATATGATTTAAGATCTATAAGAGGAAATAGAATACAACTTTTTTTCTACTACCAAGCTTAATTTTTTTAAGTTTCTGTTCCTAATATCTCTCCCTATATAATACTGATCAAACCCCAGCAATACTTGTTTTTAACTTAATATACCAAAGCTGTTTCATTAATCTCAACATTTAGGAATATAACTGGAGAAATTGCTACTGCTGAAATTTTAGCAAAACATTTAAAATTAATTTTTATGAGCTAAAAGAAATATGTTAATTTATAAAGTGATATATATTATACATCTAAAATGTCCTCACCATCCCCAAAATTTCTGCATTACATTTTGTAACAGACAAGTAAAATCCTCAAGACACTCAAAATTCCACAGCTCACAGAATCACAGAATGGGTCAGGTTGGAAGGGACCACAGTGGTTCACCTGGTCCAATCTCCCTGCTCAAACAGGGTCATCCTAGAGCATATGGCACAGGATTGCATCCACTCAGCTGTGAAGTCTTGGGTATGGAGCACCAGTGACTCCTGGAAATCAGTTTGCTTGGTGCCAGAATTTAGAGTAAACTAAGGGCTACTCTATGTTATGTCAACTAATAATGTTCCCAAAGAACAATTACGCTATCTGTAAATAATGGTAAACATACATCAAAGTATCTTCATCTTCATAATATATTGCCATGCCAACTAATACTTTGTCAAATCACTTAAAATGAGCTTAAGGTGAGTTCCTTTTGCACTGCTGGAGAAAAAAAGAAATTACAGCACTGGAAAAAGCCTAATTCACAGCCCAAAGAGCAAACAAAATTCAACTATACTTTTTATCATTGCATATGGAAACTTATCTGGTATTACTAAGTCTGCGCAAGGAAAGAATAGCAAGGTTTCTTCTGAGAATTTTAATTTGGAGTGCTTGCACACTGCCTGCTATAGCTAACTGTTAATTTAATTAGTTTGCATTTTATTATACTTATTTTGCTTCAATATTACAGGAAAAGTACCTGTGCATTATATACTTATTTTAAAGAACTCTTTTTTATCATTAGACACTGAGAACCCACCCCCTACAAAATATAAAAATATAAAACCTGCAAAAATTAACATGTATCAAATGTAAACTGTGTATATAAACTCCGCAAATGATTTTTAAATTTTTTTCAATAAATGGAGCCATATTTACATATTTTTTTTTTGTATGTGCATCCTGTATATTCTATGCCTACTCGCCCATAGTTAACTATCAGCTTGCTTAATTTCAGCAGTGTAAATGTCAAAATTATACATAATTACAATATTTGGGGGGTTTGATCTTGTACAAAAAATTCTCATGAAAACTAGGAAGAATATTAAGAGTCTACTCAGCTGGCTACCAAAAATGGAAATTGTGGCACAGGTGATGTCTGATCTCTGCGATAGCTAGGGGAGGTGCTAGATCACTTCCCTCCTCTTTGAATTTCTAGCCAACTGGAGTGCAAACCTGAATGCCATAAATTTGGGCATACTCACAGGCTTTCCTGTGGTGAACTCCAGGCTCCCAGTATGAAATTACTGCAACACCTGTCAGCATGTAGAGGTACTTTGTGTAAATGTGCCTCTGTTTTTATCTACTACAAGCTGCTCAACCACAGAAGGTATTTAAATTTTATGGACTTCTGGGTACTATGCAACTATAAAAAAGTGTGCCAATCCCAGTCAAAAGGGGTTCTCTCATATAGCCTCAATTAATTTCTGCTTAACTTTTATTTAATTAAAAATATTAATAAAGTGGGATTCATCTCATGCTTTACAAAGAGATTATATATTTCCACTTTTTTAATATATTACAACAGTCAACTATTAAAATTCTCCTTTTAATATAGTTTCTTACCTTTCTTTTTTTTTTTTTTTTTTTTTTTTTGTGGGGAACAGGCTAATTACTTTAAGGAGAAAATAAATGCTATTACCTTGTATAGACAGATTACTGCCTGTACTGTGATTAGTTCAATTTTTACTGCCATTAAGTCTGTATTTGATGCATATCACATTCCTTCTAAAGAATACAAGCATCCTATGTGACAGTCTATCTCTAATAGACTCAATTTCACAAGATGCATCTTTCCTTTGGGGTAATTAAAAGCCAGGAAAATTAGTCATGTAAAAATGTCTTAGCTCTCTAACATGAAATGCTGTCCAACATATATTAATATATTGGAAAATATACTGTGATCCTCAGTTTTACCCTATTTTTATGAAATACCTTCCTTTTAGAGTTTTTTGCATACATGCATATTTGTAAGAGAAAAATCTAATCCCTTCACTCTGCAAAACCACAGTTGCAAATTGTTATTTTAAATGTTATATGACTAGTTTTGCCTGTTACCCATGAAACAAACCATTCAAGAGCAATAAAAAAACCCAGCCAGTGGACACACAGCTATGGAAAGAACCTAGTTTTCTCAGGAAGAGAATCTACAATGAAATATTTGTTCTTCTTTATTAAGGGAAGTAATGATGAAACCAATATAAAGTAAGTCCCCACTCAACTTTGCAGCATAATGATGTGTTACTCTTAGAGGGAAAAATCCAACACATGCCATTTGACTGTTGCAAACTAATCCTCACTCTGTTTCTACTTCTTTCTATGAACTGTAATGCAAGGTCCAATAGACAGCCTCAGATACATCTCAGGTCCACTACATGCTTTTCAAACTTAATCAAGGGAATATAGAAATGAATATAAAAAGATGAAAGTGCCTGTGCCTTTATACATATCGAAAAAAAAAAAGGCGGGGGGAAGTGAGATGTTTTATAGGGAAGGTTAAGTCTGATGCTAATGCTTATTTAAAATGGTGACAGTCTGAAGTAGTGAAGCCTTGCCGGGCTGCTTTAATTTCTCCCTGGAATAGCTCTCTCCCAACCTTCGGCAGCACATCAAAGTCTCTGGAGCTCAATTAAAATTGGATTATATTGAAATGCTCTATCTATGGAACTGTGTGTTCACTAACACTTTTCTTTCAGTAATACTCCAGATGACAGTTGCCCATCCCAATTTAAACAGTTGTCATAGAGACCATGAACTAAAGCAGCAGTAACTAACAATACAAAGGAAAGGTAAGTGCTAGGATTTCTGTGAATGAAGGGCTTGGTTTCCAGCCACAGTGCTCACACTGCAAGCAGCCGAACGCAGAAAACATAAAAGGCAGGTAATAACTCTCCTCACTCCTAAGCAGAGAGGCAAAGTAAGTTAAAAAAATAAATATTTTCCTTTTTTCCCCCAGTAGCTAGCAGAGTGTTTTACAGGCCAGCATGAGACACTCCCTAAGAAAAACAGTAGGCAACCCAGGAGTCAATCTACAGTCACCAGTTCATAATTAAACGCATTAAATGGCACTTTAAAATTGCAAAAGAAAAAAAAAGGTATTGTCTTTTTCTTTTCAAAAATTTTACAGGAGATTCTTTAATTATAGATGATGTACCAATCCTTTGTCTTTATGATAAAAATCTAAAATGAAGATCTAATACAAATTTGCAGGACATTCAGAGTCTGAACCCATTTAATTAACACTATGACATCCAATATGTGTAATGCTTTCAAATTGTTTTATTACTGGTTTTTAACTGTTTTATAATCTAGCCATGTACATTTTTGATGTACTGCACCAAAGCCTGACAATACCATTGGAAAACTCTGTCAGCTTCCAAAACTCCCAAAATAAAATAAACAGCTTATGCTTCTGGCATCACCAGACAGCAATGTACTTAACAGCATAGATTGCTAGTAATGATACTATTTTCTCATGTAGATGGCATGTTTCTGGCACTATAAACCTCTTAACCTTTCTTGTAATTGGCTTATTGAGAGTCCCAAGGTTGTTTTTTGTGCCACTGGGCTGATCACCATGGAAATGAACACTTATTGCTGTTTCACTGTAGTGCTCTATTTTTCTTCCAAGCATTCTCCCTGCTCTCCCGGGAAGGCAGCGTTAGGATTTTGAAGCAGCAACAAGGCAGAGTGCAAAGAGTGCAGGCCAAAGGGGAAGAAAACAAAAATGTGTCAGAAAATCTAAAAACCGCACAGATCAGAATTTGTCAAAACAAGGCCTTGGTTTAAACCAACAAGAAGGGCCCCCACAGCTTGGGCCTTGACAAAGCATGGCCTTTTTTTTTTTATTATTATTTTTTCCGCTTTTTTTTTTTTTGGTATATTTTTAGCCCAGCTGTAGGAAACACCATCTAATGAACCTGTCTGGGGCTGCTGTCCCCATCCTGTCAGGCATGTCAGGAGATGACAAGCACTGGGGACAGGCCGCCGCCAGTCACAGACAGGCCTGCCAGCTGGAGAGTTCAGCCCCAATCTAATCACGCCACCAGAAAATAACTTTCACGCTTGCAGCCTGACAGGATGGGCTCAAGGAAAAGAAAAAAAAAAAAGAAAAAAAAGAAAAGAAAAAAAATAGGATCGAAACAATGCTTTTTGTTTCAATTACAAACCTTTTTTGGCGAGGGGGGAGGGAGGAGTGAGGAACGTTTTTTTTGAAAGCTGCTAGTACTGCTGCTGGTTTCCATTAGCGAAATTGTTTCTGTCTCTTTCTTTCAACAAAAATAAGACCAATACAAACATTAATGCCAGCAGTTACAAAAAAAGTGAAAATGAGACAGTATTTGTGGCACCTGGATATGCTTTTGCTGCATTTATTGCTACGTATACACACTCTTTTCCAACATATATATGGACATAAATTTATCTGCAAGCATTGGTGGAGCTATTTTCACAAAAAATGTGTGAATTATGGTATGTGTTATTATTATAACAAAGCAACTGGGCTCATTGGACATTATATCTCTTCATAGCCATCACTCTAGGGTTCATATTATCATTTGGACAAAAACTGCCAAAGTATGAATGCTGGGGCTGTTTGTGCTTCTACAATGGAAATTAATATTCATATCGAAGAACAGCAATTTAAACAAAAGTATTAGAGTTCAACATAGGTGATTCTTTCCTATTTACCCACCCCCTATGAATAAACAAAACATGTATCTTCAATGGGGCTATAATGAAAAGGCAGTAGTGTACTCGTAGGCATCCTGTTTTTCTCATTCAAAAATTGCCAACACGCATTTCCGCTCCAGGAAAATAATAATCAAAAATTGCTAATACAGATCTCTGCTCCAGAAATCTAATAATCAGTAAATCCAGAGAAAGAGAGGCTGAAAATTATTATTTAAAAACCACAAACAAACAACAACAACAAATAAAAATATATAAAAAAACCCAAAAACAATAACAACAACAACAAAAAACCCCACCCCAAATCAAAACAAAAAAAACCCAACAAAGTATTTCTTCCAACAGGCATTAAAACAGATTATTAGGTCTAGACAAATAAACTTACTTCAGAATACACATTCAGCTAAAATGAAAATGCAAGGTGATAAGGATTTACTCCTAAATCAAAATATATTTATCTTTGGGTGTATGTGTTTTAATATGTACATCTTAGTAAACAATTTTCATTATGTGGAAGTGAACTGCAACGGAAAATGAGTGGTTCATGTAGTACTTAGTAATTATTTTAGGAAGAAATTATGAATGAGTGTAGGCTGATCTAATCCCTATAAAATGATAAGAGATGAAGATTTGTCGTTACATCCTGCCATTCATTCACTCTCTGCTGACATTATAGATGTCAGAAAGTCTGTTTAAAAGCTTGCTATCTCTATTCATCTTTGTTTCTGGCATGAAATACAGACTATAATAATCTTGTCAAGCCCACATTTAGACACTAATTCATGACCCTCTGCTACAATTTAGAGAAAATTCATACATAACTCTTTTAAAACAAACTATGACCCCAGACGGAAGGGTAATATCTAGATTCAGCTGCCAAGTATATGCTGACTAAAGCCTCAGCCACCCTGATGTTTCTGTACAAATGAGATGGTTCAAATCAGTAAGAAGCATTAACTTTTTTTTTTTTTAACCTGAGGACTAATCAGAATTATTTTTTTTTTCCATTTTGAGGTATTAGGTATTCACCTAGGTATAATCTTACTTTTCTGGAAAGAGAGAAGGAATCATCTCTTTCACAATTTAAAGACTACAGCTAAAGGTGAGAAAAATTAAAAAGAAGTTGATGCCAGATGCAGACACCACTGACAATGTCAGGGAGAAGTGATGACCCTCGACCTTCCAGCAAAGACTAAAACTCCCCATCAGGGATCCAGTCTGCAAACTTATGCAGCAGGATACATAATGGAGCTGACCATTACTCAAAATCTATCTGTAGTCTTGAGAGGACAAACTCAAATAGAAGAGGGTTACTGAATACATACAAATGGAAACATCTCCTGTGAGCACTCTAGACACAAATGCACTTCTGCAAGGAACATAGTTACAAATCTAAAGATACTTCAGCTTACAACCTCCAACCATCTTTAAAGTCTGAAGGTGGAAGCAAGTGAAAACCTATTAGTATTTTGATACATGACCTACAAAGATTGCAAAAATCCTCTAGAGAAGAGGAAATAAGAAACATGTTTGGGATTTTTTTATTATTATTATTTTGATAAATAGAATGGAGAAAAATGTGCTTATTATTAGAGAAACAAAGGTATACCATACCGGTCATGATGATAGTAAACTACCTGCACAGGTGTGCCTGTCAAAGGCACAGATTGACATGAAGGAGAACGACACTGATAGGTTTCCTATCTCCTACATTTGGTTTATTCATATGACTAGTTACAGATTGATGTTATGTCTTATCTGTATTCAAATATATAGGTACCAAAGAGACACAGACAGTCAACTCCTGTGATTTAAGATGGGGAAACATCATCTAATATCTCACACCAGTTGGGCCATGAAGTGCTACAGAAAAGCACACCGAAATGCCTGAAATTTCTGCTAGACAGAATGCAATTAATAAAATTGTAATTTTCTTGGGACATGAGCATTACCACCTTTGTTAATAATTAAAGGTACTGCATAAATTTTAAACCCTCCAACTGAAAAAAGCTGTTGTGTTTTAAAACAACAGCAATAAATATATAAATAAACAAAATGAATGTA
This sequence comes from Lophotriccus pileatus, assembly GCA_035583135.1. Classification (NCBI taxonomy): domain Eukaryota; kingdom Metazoa; phylum Chordata; class Aves; order Passeriformes; family Tyrannidae; genus Lophotriccus; species Lophotriccus pileatus. Next base: position 48,892,563 of record JAWWES010000001.1, on the reverse strand, counting down.
CTGATTTGAAAGACCATTCCTACAGATTTTTTGCTCACAGACAGTATCTTTCTCAAAACCACCATGTACCACTTTATCATTAGATTATCCACTGCTGCTTTATGGTGATATTATTTAATTTATTTCATTCATGTTGAAGTGGAGAGCGCTGGCCTCTTGACCCCAATTTTCACTTAAAGAAACAAATTTCTTTTTCGCAAACTAACTCAATTTTTCTCCTGTCAACCTTTAGCCTCACTTTAAAATATTAACCTTTTCCCTATCATGATAAGCATCCAACATTCTTCTATCCAAATTTAATGTTAATCACCATATCTTATGATAATGTTATATTCACTTTTAGCTACCTCTGTCAAGCACACAGAAATATTTTAAATCTGTACATCCTCTTGGAATGTAGTAGTACTAGAGCATTTTTGTACATGCCAAAAACATACAATCCTCTCTAAAAAGCATTATTTTTTCATTCATTTGAAATTTTCCCATTTTATGCTCTAAAATGTTAGCTAAAAGATGTGTTTCTCCTTTGCAAGTAAACCAGGAAACAGAGACAAGGCTAAGTATACACTTCCAAACAAAATGGAGAGCAACGCAAAATTGCCACAATCACTTCCCTTCCTCTTCTGCCAAAAACCATTAGGCAAAATGCAGATAAAGCAGAATTAGGGGGAGGAAACCTGAACTGGAGAGAATCTTTTCCTACATGTATTTTGATGCCATCCCAGCAAATTAATTGAATGAGCTGTGTCAGAATTGCTGACTGACAGAGCAATCCATTTTATATAAATTATTAGAAATAATTTAAAAATTTAACACTGCAGAAAAATATAGAAGAGATTTTTTTACGTCATTCTAGAAGCAACATCTAAATAAGACACATCAGCTATCATAAATATTACTGCTGTTTTTTGGACTTGTTTTCAAAAGTGTTGAGTAATGTTGACAGCTGTTACCTTTGGAAGTTCGAAGCAGAATCTGGAAATATTTCAGAAAACCCAAATTTGTTTTGACATACAGGTGCCCACTATCAGGAACCTATAGGGTGACCTTACCTGCTTGTCCCATGAGAGAGTATTTCAGCCATGTATAAGGAACTGCTGAGAAGAAACATCTATTTGCTTTAGGAGGAAAAATAGATATGTAGATTTCTCCTACTTGGTATTAACCACTTATTCTTAAGAGCCTGTGGTATGATTCACTTACAAGACTGTTGAAAATAAACAAAACAAGGCCACAATACTTTGTGAAATACCTTAGTGAATGAAAAGAGTTTCCTTCCCTTTGGCCATTTCAACCTTCCAATGCAACTTCAATGTAAAACATTGACATGAGTCTCCTGCATAATTACATTGTACCATATTTACCATGGAGAATAAGGTGGTCAAGCTGCATTTTTTAAAAAATCTAGTGAGATAATTATTCCTTGGAAGCGCTTTTTAAAAATCAATTGGTTGCTACTGGAACAGCTTTCACTGCCAGCAGGAAAATTTTGGGTACTTTTAATATTTATCAAAAAGCCATTAATGGAAAATGTCAACCAGTTCTATAGAAACCCAAACACTTGAAACACTTGTTGCCATTTTATACTGGAATGAATCAACAAGCATGACTTTTCAAACTTATTGTTAAAAATTTAGAATATGGGAAGTCTGTCTGGTCCTGCTGGGATCTTTATTTATGACACTGACCAAAATACTCCTAAATGGATTCCAAATTTGTAGAAGCTTACATCAAATAATACTGTGAAGTAACATTTTCCTATCTCAGTAGAGATAAACTAAATAGATCCCAATCAAAGACTAAAACAACCCAAGATCTATTTTATGTGAAAATATCACTTTTTGTAAAGAGGAAAAATCTGCTTATGGGTAATTACTGTCTCAAATGTGGGGGGATCTGACAAAGTTTGTCCACTAGAGGGCAAGGAGGTGGGAACTGAAATATTACATATCTCAACAAACATTTCAAGTAAAACTCATGATAGTATAAACCATAACATAATAGGAACGCAGTTAAAGTTAGCTGGAACTTGTATTCTTAGCTGTCTGAATTTTCTTCAGTGATAAATGACCCTGTTTGATGAGGATGGTAGTACCTCCATGCCTCCAGAACCCATTAACATCCAAAGATTTTCACAAACATTGAACTGCAAAAGGTTTGATCAGAATTGCAGAGCTGCTTGATTTTAGAAGGACTAGGCCTTATCCAAAATCTACTGAAATCATTCCATGTCCATCCACTGATTTCAGTAGCTTTGGATTGAAAGGGACTCTGACCAGAGAAACACCATTAAAAAGTGGGGGGAACAGCACTAAGCACAATGAAACAGGGAGAGAGGAAGAAAGTGAACACATTCCTCTCCAAATAATTAAGCGATAAAAGAAAGAGAGGGGGCATCAGATAGACAAAAGACATGCATGATACCCTGATCTTTTACAGTATTGCTCGCATTCTGTAAATACACACTGAAAGGTGGTGATACCACACAACGAAAGCATTGCTGTGTCTTGTCAGGACGTCCCTCTGGTTTCCTGGGCTAGGGAATTCCTTCGGCAACTACTCTTCAGTTTAGTATGAACACATCAGTTCAGATACTTGTCTAAAACTTTCCATAAAGCCAGTTTTTCAGAGTCAGTGGGTTCCACCCTGCTTAGTTCAGCCCATGTATGAATAGCTTGTGTGCAAAAGATGAGATTTCTTTTATAACGATGAGTCAAGAAAACTCATCTAAGAATCTTATTGTCAAACTGGATTCTTTCCTGGTTGCACATAATCCCCACTAACTGAAAGCCACCTGAGGCATATGCCACATGTTGACATGGTAAAATTGAGGTGTACAGAATTTTCAGTAGATTGGTTGGTCAAAAAGTAGAGAAAAAAATGAAAACTTGTTTTTGTTTGCATTTTACCTGCACAACTATCTACATTTCTTTGTGGCTTAGATTAAAATCAGTCATGAAAACGTGCACTGAGCTCTTCTGAGCATCTCTTTGTCACAGCAAAATAAAATCTCTGGAGAACTTTCAAATGCTTTCCTTTCTACCTCCTTCCCCTTTAAAACACAGGCTCAATAAAGTCAAACAAACATTACACTGAGTAGTGATGGGACAAGAGAAACACAACTAGATTCCCACTCTCTCCCTGATTCTTGGTCAGTGTTGAAGGGGTTTATTGAAAGACATTACACTGCTGAATACTGGAACAGAATAGGCCAAGCTAGGTGAAAAGAAAGGCCAATTGACCAAATGAATTCTCTCCCTCAGGACAAGAGAGGTAGGTGTTAGGAGCAGAACCTTTGCATCGTCTTACAGAGTCAAAAATGTACTATGTGCTTTGGAAGAGGATTTTGCTGATATTAAGAAATCTATCACTATGGTCAATAATTTTTTAATTTAAATTAAAATATTAAGACTGACAAATTGAAGACTGACATGAATATCGCTAATCAGATATCTTGTGCAATCTGAATTTGCATTAGCAACAATTTCTTTGAGCGTAAATAGGAAAATTCACAAGGGTTATCTATTATTGATAGCGGCAGTGATTTTAGACTTTTCTACAGAGAAACTGTACTACATACTAGGAACAAGACAAATCCACAAAAAAGAACATGAATGACCTATCAGGCACAGAAATGTGTTCCGCATGGGGGATGACCCAGTTTCTAAGTTACATTGTTCAAGCAAGCTATTGTGATAGATATTGTGATAGATCTATGATTGAGATCTTGTAAATTACTGAGAAAATCTTTGTAATGAACTTGAATAGTTCTCTGGTCCTGTGAGGCTCCTTGGAACATCATTTAATTCCTGGGCAGCACAGCATTCACACTGCTGAAACAACCATCTCAAATTTTTGTGCTAATATATCAAAGCATAACTCTGAACAAAATTGTTATTTATTTTTTTCACACACATATTTATCAGTGATAGATAAATCTACGACAATACAGTGCAGTCCCCTCCCAATGTAACCTATTAAGCATGACGTAGCAGAAAAAATCCTTCTTCCTCAGTGCCTTGGTTTCAGACTACACCAGTGAGTAAAGCCTGTGTTGCTGACCTTAGCTATTCTTTCTGAAATCAAACCAAACTTTTATTTCTGGAAACAACAACCAATCAATGTATATTTCCCTCCACCCTTCCCCTTTTTTCCTTCTTATCAAACTTCATGTTTTCCTCTTTTTTCCTTACAGTAAAGTTCAAAAAAAACTTCCCTTTTTTTTTTTTTCCAACAGAGAGCAGATGACAAATTAATTTCTTCTCTTTTCTTTCAGTGTCAAAACTTTGGAATAATTTTAATGACTTAACAAAAATAAAGCAAACAACAACTGTTTACTTCAATAAACCACTATTATTAAATAAACACAGAAAAGAAAATCAAGGAAGCTGAATACCTCTTTAATTTTTGAAGGCTTAAACCCCTAAATGAAAAATTTGAATACAAATAGAGTTATACATTCTTAATTACCCAGGTCCCTGATGTTCCTTTTTTAAATTAGAATGTACACAGAGTAAATGTCATTATAAGGTGAAAACTTTCTATGTCTATACAATAGTAGAATAACTTTGAAAAACTGTATAACATATCAAGATTTTGAAAAGCAAATGGAATAATTTTAAAACTACATTCAGCAATAAAATCAGCTGCTACTAGGAGAATATATAGAAAATAAGGATGGTAATTGAAATTATTGACCCAGTAATAACACTCTGAGTAAGCAAAACTTGACTTCGATGGAAATTATACGTAACACTGCAGGGTTGGTCTGCACAACTGCCAAATAACTTCCTGTTTCTTCATCTTGTATATTAAAACCTGTGAAACCTCGATGCCTTGACATAATTTTATGTTGTCACTAATGTCTCAGGACACTACAGCTTTCCTCTGTGCTTGGAAGAAGCCTTTCTGCTGACATGTATTATGTACAGTCTGCTTCCATTTGCAACTGTGCAATGCAAACAATGCGTAGGAAACGACCTGTTCAGTTCCACACCATTGACAGATAAAATTGCTGAGCTCAAAAGCACAATTAAAAACAGTAGCTGCGATAAAAAAAAGAACATCCCACCAGTTTACTGCTCTGACCACAGGAAGACTGCAGGAGTAATAGCCGTTGTGTGTTTATGGAGCAGGGAGGTGACTAAAAAGTGCCCTGTCAGTTTTTGGCTCTGTCTTGCCAGATGCATTAAAATGCAGCCCTGAGCAATTCTTTTTTTTTTTTTTTTGTCTGGAATTTCAGGAGCAGAGAGTACAAAAGAGCTGATGAGCAATGAATGCTTCACCCTTCCTCAATTAATCTTGTCTCTCTACCTTTGCTTTTGCTTTCCCTCTACATGAAGGTAATAATGACACCCTCATCCATTATCCTTTTATCCCTGTTATTCTCGTGAAATTGCTTAATAATATGTTACAGATTCGTCTTCACTCACATAATTCTTCCTGTCATTTGCAGTATATCATCCTGCAAACATACAGCCCACTTTCACTGGCCGTTCTTTGAAGATTATTGTCAGTGACATCTTCAGGATGCGTTTGGAATCTGGAGCATCATTTCCGTTGCGATGGGGAATTACACTGACTTATCTGTCATTGCCAAAAGCACAACAAGCAATTCAGTGTTAATGCAAAGGTAACACAGGTTTTTATCATGCCGCCAGAACAAGAGCTCTTGTAAATTTATGCTAATATGGCCCTTTTATAGTTTAATAACCTCCTCCCCTACTGGAAAAAAGGGGCACATGCACATGCACGAGCACACACATACACATACACATGCACCCACACATGCTGGTAGTTTAATAATCTGTGTCACAGTGTGGTAGGTAATTTGTAGCTGATCCTCTTGTAATTATTTATTTTAAATCTTTTTATGAATGCTAATCTTTTATAGTACAGCGGATCTCCAGTTTTGTTAGATACATAGAAGTCGTAAGAAGCAATTGAACAGCTCCTGTTTCTAACAGTAGGTATCAACCTAAATGGTTCCCATGACATGAATTCCCTGTTTCTCAGCAAAATAATAACAGATCAGATTTTTTTGGTAGTTGGGTTTGGGGTTTTTTTGGCTTTCCTTTCTTTTCTTTTCTGCAAGGCTATGCTGCTGATTCTGTTTGCTTTCCTCATCAAGAAATCCACAGTACTACAAATGAGCCCTTCTCCCTGATCCAGGGTGGCATTCCAGAGGGACCCTGGCGATCCTGCCTGCATGCCAAATCTGACAACACATGACAAGCCGGTCGGCGTGCAGTAATTTGACTAATTATACCGGATTAGAGCATATTAATGCAAGCTGTTTTCTCCAGAGTTAATGACCTGCTGACTGGGTTCTGTAAGGCCCCACTAGGTCTGCAGACAGCTAAAAAACAAAACCCTGCTTTCTAAGCCCTCGTCATTTCGCATCAGCAAATGAGTATATCAAACTACTGAGCAGCAAAATTCAAGCGACATTTTGTGTGCTACAAACCAATGCAGCTTTCCCTAACTTTCCACCTCAAGGGTTTCTTTGATATAAAATTAAAATCTACTTTTTTCTCATTTATTTCCTTCCTGCAATGCAGAGTCCACACACGGAGGAGGATATTTTTTTCCTAGATTTTTCTCAATTTTTTTATCAATGAGCAGAGGGGAGAGAAAAATAACTTACGGTCACTATAATGTTGCCATGTGATTTCATTATTATTTTAACATCATACACTTTTCAACAAAGAATTAAGTATTATAAACAACTTTATGAAATGATGCTCTCAAATTAAATGTGTTTTTCAGGAGCTTACAACCCTTGAGATAATTACTTTGAGACTGGGTTTTTTTGTCTATTTTTTTCTATCTGCATAACTTTTTTATAAAGACTGTTTATAAAGATTTTTATAAAGGCTGTTGTTTTAAATTATTCTAAGTGAATGAAAAATATTTTCCAAACTTGAACTAAATTATTTTAGAATATTTTAATTTTAAACTTCGGCTTGTTTTAAATACAGGTTGCTAAGAACACATTCATTTTGAAAAATATGAAACAATCAGACTGAAGTTGAAGGTTTTTCTCCCCTCAAGAGCCACAGATGACCTTCAGCAATATAATGAGGGATTTGCATGTAGCTGTAGTTTGCATGTAGAACCTACAATGTAGTTTCTCATATTCTGAAATATAGAATCCTGGTTTTCACTTAATGACTTTAATGTACATATAACTAAGTTATTTTACTATTCAAACACTTAAATCATCCATTAAGGAATCTCAAATAAATTCACCTGAGGAGCTCTTCATATGCACAGGCTTGTGTGTTCTTATTTAGAACCTGGAATATTTCAATATTGCACTGGATACTGAAAATACACCCATTTAACATAAGCCAACAGTTACTATTTTCTTTCTTTTTCTAATGCTGTTTTTTTAAACACATGCATGTGTTACTTTCTGGGATAACTAGAAATAACAAAATCAACCTGCAGGTACATTTTTCTCAAAATATATGCGGAAGTGGGCAAATGAATTGCAGCTCAGATGCACATATTTCTAATACAAATCACGGATGTAAAACATCATAAATACATTTATTGCAGGGAAAAAGTTAGAGTTTCTGTTAGCACTACACCATCTTACCATTATAATTCTGAATATATATTTGTATATAACAAACATCCAGTACATAAGTTATACAAAGGGAACTAAATATTGTGCTTATGCCCACATGTAACTCAAATGGAATTTAAATTTACCATAAATGAGATCAAAAGCATATTCATTTAGCCCATAAAGTCTTTGAGTTGAACTAAACTTCACAGAGTCCACTATCAAATTAGTTATGCTTTGCATTTGTAAGCCAGAAGAAATTGGGCTATTTGTGGCCTGTGCTTGCAGAAAGCATTCTTTCTTTTCAGTGAGTAAAAGAGGGTCTGAAAAACATTAGTAGTTCTGTAAAAGTCCTAGAAGACTAGCTCAATCAGGAAAGTGGTAATGGGCTAGAGACCTTAACTCTAATTTACCAGACTACATACAATAATTGAACCAAATCCTGGTCTTGCCTTTAATTACCCTAAGACCACTGCTTTGCCCTTACCCCAAAGAGCCTGAAAGTTATCACCCTCAGACTGCCCTTCAGTAATCTACAGAAAATGAGATGCCCACTGCAACCTGAAAGGCGATTATCAAACGTTCACAGCAAAAAGGCAGCAGTACCCTGGCATTCTTGTTGGCATTCTCAGCAGAGGACTGGAGGAGTGAATGAGTATGACGGCTACTAAGCTGTCACCCTTAAGGGGGATCCTTCAGGTCATGGGTGAAGCATATCAGGAGGGCAGTGTGGGAAAGGCAGAACTGTTGCTGCTCATGCATAAATAAAGGAGTTTGGTCTTCAGGGCTGTCAATCCAGCATCTTTCAAGAGAACTAAATTCATTATACACAAAAAGTGTAGATAGCCTTCTAAAAGGAATAAAGCTGGCATCTGGTACTCCTCTAAATAATAATGTAATCAATTTGATATTGAAGTTGCTTTTACAGTAAAACTAAGTTTCGTAAACAGTTCTGTACATTAGCAGGAAGAAGATAAAATAATACAAACAAGATATATGGTAACTTTGTTACAATAAGAATCCAAATAACTTCCTATTTCAATATAGATAGACATTATGTTTCACACCAACACAGAAAGATAATATATAAGAAGAAAATATGAATTTTAAAATGAGGAAAACATTTATATAACACTAAATAGCAGTGAAAATTTACATACTGATACAGCAAATCTCGAAGTTTAGACTAGCAGCCTTTAAAGTTTCATTGCTTTTAAGAATTTATGGAGTACAGACTTGTCGTAATGAAGAAGAAATATTTAATTCCTGACATTACGTAAGTTCTGAATCTATCTAAAATTCCTGACAGAACCTGACAAAAATTATTAGATCTGACAAAAGCTGACAAATTTTTAGGCTCTACTTGAACAGCCCGATTACCATTCACACCTTCAGATCTCTGTGCACTGGCATGAAATGGTGGCTGGGTGATCTCACAGAAACTTACACGGATGCATAAATCATGCTGTTGTCTTTCCCCTTACAGCTATATAAATCCTGGTGGAGAAGGTAGAAGGTTTGTGACGCTAAGGCCTACTCTGCTAACTTCCCAAGAGCTCAAAGATTGCATCTTCTTTACATACAGATGTCTATATGTACATTTGTAAAACACCCTACTGAAATGCAGAAATTAATTTTTTTTTCTCTCATTGTGTTTTGTGGAAGATAAATAGAAAATAATGACTGTAATGTTCACCAATCATAAGCCCACTTGCAACCTGTAAATTCTGTCATTGCAGCTGTGAAATCTGTTTCTTCTTCTTGCAGATCACTTGTATACCAAAGTATATAAAAAGGAAAAAACCCCCAAAACTATAATAAAAGGATCTAGCAGGAAAACAAATGAGACTTTTATCAGCATGGGAAGGTGTTCATTAGTTCCATTTTGAAGAATGAATAAAGCCCTTTTCAGCCTATGAAACGCAAAATATCAGACTAGAAAATACATTTCACGTTACTGGAGTTATTTCCTAACCACTACAATTCATCATTTTAGTTTCTTAAAATTTTTAAAGGGCATCTCTCCAGGCTGTAGGATGCTGAAATTATAAAATTAAGAACCATCATGAAGGTAACCAGGTTAAGAAAACAATAAACTGGTATGTGTTGAACAGATACATGTTCAGGAAAACGTAAGTTCCAGTGATGGAAGCTTTCTTTAATATTAAATATCTGGTGACACCCTATTTTACCTGGGCATGGCAAACAGTACCTGTAATAAATGTTTCTAGAGTCAAATGACTGAGTTCTCTTGGACTAAAGAAACTGAGTAATAATGAACCAAAATCTGTGACATTCTGAATTTCATATTATCCTGATCCCCTTGGATATCTAGAGCTCAGAACAGCCCAAATATCTCCAAACAGACTTATCATACAATTCAAATTCACTTCATTCGTGATACTAATTTATGCAAAAGCCTTAAAAGTTGGGGTAACAAAGGAAAAAAACAAAAAAACCCCAAAACAAAATACACGCCCACACACCATTTGTTACTGTTTGAACTCTCTTATTCCAGAGTTAGGCAGTGGTTTTGAGGAAACAAAATCACCACAGGAGGCATGTGTTATGAAAAAACTTGATAGTCAAGATTTTTATTTCACCAGTCACTGTGCACGCTGGAATCCAAACAGAAAATACATTCCCATTTTGATAAAGAGGTTGACAGAACAAGTTTTAAATTATTTCTTATTACATCCGTCAGACACATTATATTAATATTTCACCGAAAGCTGAGCATTTTAAAAATGTAATTATTCATGGGTGTCCAAAATCCTAAAGCCAGCTATTCCTGTCTAAATGTAAGCAAAGATCTGACTGACTACAAAAGCAGACTACATTAGACGCAATCATCATTTATTATGCACAGTTTACTGTTGAAGGTAAATTCTCATCAAATGACATTGAAGAGAGAGGCCAAAAGTTTTTTTTAAATTTATCTTTTAAGGGGCATTTCCTAAAATTTAAATTCAATGAACAATAATCTATGTAGAGTTTCTGATCTGGCTTAAGTATTACCTAATAACGATGGTACTAAATAAAAATCACTAGAAGGCTATACCATCTGCAAGACAACAAAAAAAGCTTACAGCAGAGACTCCATGAAACATTTAGCTTGTATTTTCCACACACTGATCCAGTGAAAAGGGGTAAGCTGTAAAAATGTGCTTCTGAGAGTTTCAAACCATATTGTACAGAAGTCACATCAAATTAATACTGAGGACCATTTAGAGCTTTTATTCTGAAAAGCTTTTGAAAAGGGATTAAACTATGAAAACTCGCATGATACTAAAGTACCTATTAATGGGTTTAGGGGGGGAGGAACAATGAAAGTGTTATTTTTAGATAAATCGTTACTTTGTATGTAGCAGCACAAAGCATTTGCTAAAGAGACACTGCAACAGTTCTCCAGCAATATCCCACACATCTAAACACTGATTAGCAGGAGAATTTTTCTTGTCATTAAGAACAATCTTATATAGAAAAGAGGGTCTTATGGCTTTCTTTTTAATTTTTGACAATTTATATAAATAATTCATTAGGAAAATGTAATCGTAGTCAAAAATTGCATAAGTAAAATGGCATCATTTTTAGAACACTTGTTATTGTAGATAATACAACTGCATGTTTGTAGTCCTCTATACACACATCTGATTATTGAAAGCCTGCTGACTACTGATATAAAAAAAGTTCACACTGTATGATACACTTAACACACAGAAAAATTATGTTTTCAAAAAAATAACAGGAAACAGCATGAGTAGTGAGAACAAGGAACTGGGGTAGTTGTCATCTCATCAAAAATAATGAATGCTCAAGAGATTTCTAACTTCATTTCTTCCCAGTCATTTGTCCGATAACAATAGACTACCAGGAGAGAAAAGACTAGACGCAGAATGCACTCTTCTTCCTCAGCTCTAGCTAGCACCTGTAACCCCAAACAGCTATGTACCAGCTGAAATCCACATGACGACAGCCCCAAAAGACAACTGGAAATGTTGTTCCTAGCCTGCTGTGCCTTCATTCAGTGGTGGGATGCACCACATGGTGGATGACAGCTTTGTGTCTGCCTCATCTTGAGGCCTCCCCTCCTCCCTCGACACACAGTCGTGCACACACAAAACAGTCTTATGGCTAATGATGCAAACATGAAGTGTAAAGTCTCCTTAATTTGACCCTTGTTAAACTCCTAATTGGATTGAGGCGGTCTCAGAGTGGAAAGCAACCCTGGATTATTCAAGAAAGCTTTTACAAAATGAAGACCAAATTACAAAAGGCTTCCACTCTGGCTGCAAGACACCACAAAGAACAGGCAATGAATTGCAGCTGTCACTTAAGTTAAAAATCTAATCAATTGCCTTTTTTTTAAACAGGTAACTTTTTGAACAGTTTCTTCATTGTGATACTCTTCAGAGTGTGCTTGACCCAAATTTAATAAGCTGCTATTAAAGCAGAAGAGCAGCTGTAGAGCAAACACTGTAGAATGATACCGTGCATTCAGGCTCTTAATGATTTTAAAATGACTACAACCATTGCTTCATTCAAGAGGAACAAAGCTCAGGGCTCTTTGCTCAACAATGTCTTAACACAAACTGTCTGAACAGACAGCATTCATTTGTCCTTCATGAACCCAAAAGGTCAGCTGCATTGCTGAGAACATCTCAACAGTTTAATTGTGTTTCTCCTGTAGGAAGACTGAGAAGAGAAACTTGGGGATTCCTTGTGTATGAAAACTAGCCTTTCTTTTTTTTTTTTTCCTTCCAAAGAAATATATACAGCTTAAGCACAGAGACAAGGGGTGCATGATATGCAGACAGGTGTAAAACATGAAGTAATTATAGAAGCTCAAATTAGTTCCTAGGCCTGAGGCAAAAAAGAGAACAGTGCCTTGACAAAAGGGAATAGCAAATAAGGATAGCAAACAAAAAATGGCTTGAATGTGTAAATTAGCAAGAAAAATGAGACAGAAAAGCAGCTTTACTCTACTATTATTCACCACATGAGAACAGAGCAGCTGAACATGATCAAGAGGGCTTTGGAGGAGAGAGGCAGGCATCAACACCGAAACGAAGCCAAAGAGTGGCAGCTCCGCACTTTCTAGTCAGTCACTCATTATGTGGTGAAGTGCTCTTGAGAAGTGCCTCTTATACTTGACCTATCATATTACTTCTTCTGTAAACACATAATCCCTGCTTGTTAGGTGGTGTCAACACTAGCATTCATTCACTGTGGTAGTCCTTTTGTGTATAGACACTTTAGAAGTGCTGCCAAAACCAAAGAATTGACACCATAATAAAACAATTTGAATTTCAACCAGGTAAACAGATCCTATGTGCTTCCGTGAAATGTACTGTTCCAAGCTCTACATCCAGTGTCCCTTATTCGAGACAGAGAAGCTTTCTTATCACAAAACCATTTTTTTGTGTATGTCCTTTTAGCCAGATTAACAACCACCTAATGACTAACATTAGTACATGAACAGATTTAACAACTGGAATTACAGCCACTACACCTTATTTGCTTCACTCATATAGTAAAAAAAAAAATTAAAAAAAAATTTGCATACTTTTACTATGAGTCACCTAAGCAGAAGAACCCCAAACAAAACCATTAAGGTGACACAAAACCCATAAAACCAGTCAGCTTTTATGTCAGAATGTCATTTCCTCATACAGATATTTTCTACTTCAGTCTTTGTGGGGACTTATGTCTGATTATTATAATTAGATATTTAGACCTTCCACTCAAAGCTTATATTTTCTGCTGCTAGAGGGAAAAATTCATACTTAAGAACACTGCCTTTAAACAAGTAGAATAAATAATTGATTCTGTGCTTCTGTGTTAAAAGGTATTCTAGATAGACTGTCACTTTAACATTTATGAAGAGCTCCACACACTTTTGCAATCTGTATGACTAAAAAGATGAATCAATCTTTCATTGAACACTTGAGCAAACTTTCTGATATATCACCAACTATCAATGAAACACAACAATGGAATGCCAGTATTTGTCTGAAATGGCAATTTTCACGAACAAGTCCAAACGATACACAAAAGGAAGACTCAGAAACATTAGTGCTCCACCTCGCAAAGCTGAAGGGCCATATTAGGACTCTGCACATCAAAAGGAGTGAGAAAGTACCATTACAGGCTTGATATTTCACCAAGGTGACGTGATGCATTACTGCAGTCGTGTCTACAAAAATAACGTATTACTATGCTACACCAATGTCACAGTCTTCCTGCCCAGGGTTGACAAGATTTTTTGTTGGATTTTCTTGGGCTGGGAATTGAGCCTACATTCCTATATACACATACATTTTGCAGCTGAATGTTTTGTGTCCATGAACTGTGCATTTCTGGGAAACCTTGACACCACTAGTGTTTGGCTCAGTTAGCTTACTTTGCAGCTTGCCTACCCTTTGATCCTCAACTCACCCACCTGGGAACAGAGAGAGTGAAATATTCTCTCCTGTACTAGCCACTGCATTTCGTTCAAACACCTCTGAATGAATTCTCAGCAGCCTCAACAAATCTGAACAAACTCACATCAAATGGAAATCTAATTCTCACATCTACTTTTTGCCTTTCAGTGGTTGTTTCTCCCGTTCCTAACCCTTAAAAAGAACTTCTTTCTTTCATCATTGTCCTTTTAGAAACACCATTTTATACCAACTTTAAAAGTCACGCATACAAACTTCCTACATAATGTAGTAGTAATCATTATTTATTATGACCTTTTCACCTTTTCCACTACCTCTTCTTTCTTTTACTTACATTTGCCAAAATTAGACTGTAAAATGAGGCTGGAATCACATAATTTTTATTTCTCTAAGGCAACATGGAAATGTGTGTCGCTCTATACATATTAAAGAAGCTCAATAGCAAATAACGTAGGCCTGTGAAAGAAGGCCTCATAAGGCCCAGGTTTAGTAACATTAATTTAAGAACATACAGTATCATGCAATAGAAGCAAGTTCAGCAGTTTGTGCATATACAAAGGTCCTGTTTAGTCCTGCTCTTAGGATTTAATTTAGAAGGTAAAGAAATACCAGTCAAGATGTCAATATAATTATCAACACTCCTAAAGATGTGCCATGAACTTCATTATACATGTTCCTTCACAACTTCAATTTCCTGTTGTCTCCCTCTTCTCAAATATATCCTGTTTTCCATAATAAAAAAGATTTCCTTTACTGTATAGATTTCATAAGCCTCTGGACAGGTTAACCTTTAAGATCAGTGAATGATGATGAAGAGACTGCTGTTGTCACTGTCTGGGGCTTTGGAGAGCAGCTCTTGGAGAACTATGTTATTTCCTTTCACAAAGCAATGATTTCTGCCCACAAAAGCAGGAACTAAATTGAGGCTGGCTCAGTTGAAGAACAGCCAAGAGTAATTCTGGGGAATGTTGACAATTTACAGCGTACCCACTGATGATCAGAGTCATCACATGGGCCAACTGTCCTTAGGTGCACTAGCAGATACTCTTTAAAGTTGGGATTTCTGCTTAGTATAGTATTTACCATAATGTGAAGAAAGTCTCACATTTTCACTTTATTTCAAACTTCTTTAAGCAAAAAACTACTTTTTCCTTCCTAACTTGTCCTCTGATTTCCACCTTTGGATTTTCATGATGCTTTTTTTTTTAAGTTCAGTCCCTTCAATGAAAAAATTTTACAAATTTTCAAATTAATTTTGCCTGAAAATTTTCATATCTTCCATTTCAAATTCATTTTCTTTGATATGTTTGCCCTGATCTTCATCTCATCCAATCACTTTTTTTTTCTAACCCAAGCAGAGCATATTTTTTACTTTTCCTTGTGTGTAATTTATTTCTTCTAATCCACAAAGCTGTATAAACTTCACTAAATTGATATAAAAATTGAGGTTTTAATGGAATCACTATAATTTTCACTGTACAACACATATAGTACCACAGGGCCAGTGTGAGGTTGGAGTTCAAATTCCTTACGCATTAACTAAACTCAAGTACGCCAGTGTTTGCTTTTCAAGCAGTCCGACGTGTCCACTGTGTGACTGATCAGCACATATGGACTATGGCAAACATTCTTCTCTCAGCACTTTTTCAGAATTTCTAGAAAGCAGACAGTCCAACTAGGCAGCCAGGCCCCACAAATCTTGGAGACTACCCAGGTAATGGGAAGGTTACCACCAGAAAGGAAAGTCTGCTGCTAACATTGGTGAGGTTAACAATGTAAGAATTTACTGCCCAAAAATCAACTTAGCTTCTTATTTCAAATTTCTGCCAAACAGCCATCATTGTAGGTACTAATGAGTGCTATTTTACTACTATTTCCTAAATATTTGAACAAAAAGCTATTAAAACTATTTTCATCTACCTATGCCCGATAAGCATATCACGTTCACTAGCCCTGCATGGCATAGCATGAAGATGTTTTTAGGTTCAGGCAATTTAAATAGAAATTCCTGTCACAAAATTAATGTAAAGTAGCAAGGCAATGGAAATAACATGAATGCAGCTTATGAAGAAAGGAAAGTAGCACCGGGGGATGAAGCTACAGCTGTAATTTTGGAAGGCCACGCTCTGCTCTGATACAAGTTCTTTCAGAGGCCAACTAAGACATGAGTTCATGCATCAAAAGTTTGGTCAGCACGAAAGAATGAATGACATGTAAGCTTCACTGACCCAACTACATCTTATGTAATTAGTGTCATCGTTTTAGCTAGTGCTTGGTTTGGACCATTAA
The DNA here is from genome assembly GCA_035583135.1 of Lophotriccus pileatus. Taxonomy (NCBI): domain Eukaryota; kingdom Metazoa; phylum Chordata; class Aves; order Passeriformes; family Tyrannidae; genus Lophotriccus; species Lophotriccus pileatus. Next base: position 48,876,258 of record JAWWES010000001.1, on the reverse strand, counting down.
ATATTTTATTAAATGTTTAAAATTATATAGAATAGATCTACTCTAACTAAACATGAGCAGATTAGTCAGCAACCAACACTTCACCTGACAATTACAATATTTTAATAGCACAAACCCATAACTGCAGGTATCTATTCTTTAAATCTGTGACAATCTTTCTACAATAAAACAACTGCTCATTTTCAGGCATTTTCTAATAGTAGTAATTTCTTGTAGTTTGTCACAGTCCTTTAACACAGAACAAACAAAACACCTAAAAAAACTCTGCAAAGCATGCAAAATCATTGTTTTCATCTGTGACATGTATCATACCTAAGGATTTCAACTATAAGTATGTTTTGTCAATTTAGCAAGCCTCTTGTAATATTTGGCATGATAAGAAGATATTACATGTTTCATCCCAAAAGTCAAGACCTATCACAATTTTATCATCAGTGAACCCTAACCCAGGTCAGATTTTGTATAGCTATAAATCATCATGTAAAAATTGTCCTCGGAACTTTTATATATGGAGGAAATCGCAAACAAAGCATAAAGCCCCAAAAAGAACTGAAGAGTAAAACAACTGAAGTGTAACTACTACCTTATGACAAAATTGTTCTCAGCAAACCAGCCAGTTTTCAAATTGTATGTTTTTCCACACAAGTATATTCACACTCATCATATACAAACAGCACTCTCATCTTCTGATGGTTATCATTGTGGGTATATAACACTGCAACCACACAATGCTCCACACAGACTCAGGAGCAAAAATGAAGGCACTAGCAGACCTTTGGCCACTTCCATCTTCATGGTTATTAAGACTAAAAATAGGTCGAAATTTTATTTTGTTTCCCAGTTAAAGTACTGATTTAGAAGAATGATATCAATACTATAAAATTCACTGTTTGGACAGATTAGGGCACAAGTAAACTTCAGCCTGCTGGTGACCACATCCTCTTACCCAACATGCTAGCTAAGGAATGTCACCTTATACCATTCACTTCTGAGAGCTAGAGGTATCCTCTCACCCCCAATGCTGCAAATGTCATCTTGAGCACACCCCAGGATGTTTGCACAAAAATAAATTAAAACAATAATTCATTCTCAGTACAACTACTTTTCTACTCATGCAGACAGTAGAAAGGATGTGAACTGTATTTTCTAAGAAGTTATTTTCCAGCCTTACAAAAATGTGTACCAAAATAAGTATTTATCCCTTCTCCCATTCCTACAAGTAGCACTATAACTTTTAACCTCTCTCTCTTTTTTTTTTTTTCCCTTGTGAAAGAAAATTTTGTTTAAGTACTGAAAAAAAGCAAGATGCAAAAGTCTTTCAAATCTGGATATAACGTTAAGGGTAAAGATCGGAGAAGCTGATATAACTGAAGACAGATATAATTGAAGACTATTATTACAGAACACTGATGCCAAGATGTAAAAACATCCAGCCTGCTTGGGTAACTGTGAACCTGGTAGATGAAGTGACAAAGCCTGAAGCTTCTGTCTGCCCTATTATTTTGTGACTTCAGAGGCATGTTAGTGTCTTGGAAAAAAGATTTTTAGAATCATCCTGGCAAACAAATGTATGAATACTTCTTGTATAGCGGATGAGTCCCACTAATGCCAGTGGATTTATTTGTCTGAGAGACTGGTAAGTCAAGATAAATTAGGGTGAGAATGCTAGATCTAAGGTTAAATAAAGGTTGACACTCAGGCTTCAGTAATGATTTTTTTGTTGTTGTTGCTTTATGAAACCTGCAAAGCTATAAGATATTTTCTTCCCGACTTTTAAATCTATCTTTCCACAAAATATCACCACCTATCACAACTCAAATTGCATAATAAAATCTGCTTTGCTAAAATGTATGAAAGGAACCTAACCTTAACTTATGGGGCTCAGAGGAACTCTGAGCCATTTAACAGCAGTACATCGAATTGGGTTACTGCAAGTCTGAGAAGAGTAAACGACTAAACAAGAGCCATACTTTAGTCAATATCCCTAAAGTTACAGGTCCCATTTATAATCTCAGCCCAGCTCTACATTTTTAGACAGATGTACTCAGTATCTTTGTAATTAGTCTGTGGTACACTGAATAGCAAATTTTCTCTGATGGACTCAATACCACATGCTCCCATACGTGTCCAAAGTGGAGGGTACAATATAACCATTTTACAGAACTCTCAGGAATCAGACAGGAGCAGAATAAATCACTCCGTGAACAAGCTGTGTACCAGGCTTCATTAGTTATAATTACCCCCAAAATATGCTCAGCAGAATGCACACGTGTCATCTGGGAGTGACACACAATAGAGTGGGCAACTTATAAACTCCTCCAAGCACAGAAAGAGTCCATAAAACAACTGGCTTGTGCATTTGGATTCATGTGATAACACCTCCTATTGCATAAGCCACCAGATGACACAGATGGGGCAAATCCAAACAAGGAACATTTCTTTTGTATAGGCATTGGACTTCGTTTGATGCCTATTCAACCAACAAGCTGAGAAAGCTGAGTATGAAACACTAGACCTTTGTCTTTTTTATTTCCCAGATTGTGCTACACTTGCTCAAAATAATAAAACGTATAGTTTTAAATACTTTGAACATAATGACTTGCAAAAAAACTCAAAGCGAAACAAAACAAAACAGGATGTTAAATTTAACATACTTATGCACAAGCAGAAACAAACACTCTTCCCCAAACTTTAACTGGAAACATTTCTAATATAATATTAACCAGCATCTCGCTTTTATAAATCATATTACCAAAAGGGGTAAGTACTGATTGAAGACCTTTGAGAACGCACATCTCAGCAAACAGATCTATTATTTTCTGGAGAAAAGAATATTAATTATCATTCTGTACATGGATCAGATTACCTTTTCTTTAATGACTAGCACAGTAAATTAAAATTATTGCAACATTGATCTCACTTTAGCTTTCTCTGTAAACTTGCATATTTTTCTCTTCTCCTGTACTTTCTGCCAATCATAATAATAGTATTTTGTTTGGGACATTCCAATCTCATACCAAACGTACATATTTTTTTCCTTCTATTCTCATTATTTACTTCTTCACATGCATATACCATAGTTCCTGGTCATCTCTTTAAATGCCTTTCCATATCTTTTCTGTAGTTTTCTATTATTGCCCACTGCTATGGTGATTTGTTAATGAAAAATATTGGTGTAAGTACTTGTTTCCTGTAATAAAAATATGCCTGTACACAAAGGAAAACTGATATTCACATACAGCTCACTGTATAGACAGATTTAATGGCAAATATAATGCGCTAAAAATACTCATATATGTCAGTACTTTAATATAAACATGGAAATATAGTTTGAATATTACATGTGTAGACTAGTGCATGTTACACATAGTAATATGAATGCCTATGTGTCTATTTACTTTCATATTCAAGTGTATAAACACATAGAAATAGACTCCGAGAAAAATACAGACAGATGTATGTGCACACACTCAAAAAGTACCCTACACTTTAGGTGGCATATCCAGTGCTTATCCCTTGTTACGTTTATGCTATGCTGTTAAGGAACTATTTAATCTTCACATCTCTTAGCTACTTCCAAGAAAACACAGAAAGTAACTTCCAAAACTCTGACTGTAGAATATATTTAAATTAGTAACTTAATATTAATCATGTGACACTGAGTTCTGTGAAACTACTTTTACTCACAAAATAAATACCCACTTATTTTGATAATGTGAAATGCAGCTGAATTTTATAGACTTAGAGTAGTAACATGAACTGTCATGGAGAGAGCTAAGTATCTCCAAAATATGTAAGATCAATTAAGATCTATTATAAATAACATCCGTTAACCTGTGATCTGTCAGATCTGTACATCAGCAACACTGCATGGATGTAAGCAAGGACAGAATTTGTCCCACTTGGCCCCATTTCTGTGTAGTGCAACTAAGAGGTCAGCATTCAATGCCAGCAAACTCCACAGAGTGCTCAAAGGCACAGTGGCAGCAATTTCCTATTTTTAAAACATCAGAGAAGCAAGAACGATTTGTGAATATGAGCTGCTATGGTATTATTTGAAGTCACTGCCTTATTTTCTTTTTGTTTTTTGTTTTTTTTTTTTTTTCCTTTTTTAAGAAGAAGATACTGAAACTATCCCAGCTAATAATTTCATTCTGACACTTGAGTTTAAAAGGTTAAGTTACTATCTGAAGAAAGGTAATCTGACTGCCTTTCATAGCAGCCTGCAAGCTCTGCAATCTGCATAGAGAGGGGCATTTGTCATCATTAGCTGAGCAGTGACAGCTGGCACCTAGGGTGTCCCAGATTTAAGAAGTGGCAAAGGCACTCTTTTACCTTAAGTTGCCATCAAGTATAGTATGCTTCATAAGGAGTAATATTTTCTTCTTGTTATAGAGCATGGAATAACAGCAGTGAATTTATCTGTATTCTCTTCAGCCTGGAGAACTAGCTGATACACAATTAGCAATTGTCTTTAGACAACAAGACACCGCATTTATTACATGAACAAACATCCAATTTATGTCACTCGAAAATAAGTACAATTGACTCAAAATTAGGGCAGTATATTTTCCCTCAAAGATATTTCAGACTGATTGATTCATAAATTTTATTTATGGACATGACAAATTGTGAATAAAACACAGTTTTTAACTAGAGGTATAGTACTGTCACTCCAATCTAGGAGTGCCTAATCGCTTAAAACAGACAGGTTATTAGATATAGGGAAAAAATAGTCCTACATTGGCATACACACTAATGCAATACATTAATGCTTAGAAAGAGTACCTGATGGAGCACTATTTTAATAACACCTTTAGAAATTTAAAGTATATTCTAATAGTGTACCTAATAGCTACGTTTGATGCAATGTTTTTTTTTCAAAACAATTTCATGAGATTTTGCAAATGTATTCCTAATTAAGAGTGTATTTATTATTCGGAATATGTAGAGGTTTAGGAAAGAATAAGGTGTTTTCATACCACCATCAATTATACAATCTATGGAAGACTGAATAAATGGTTTGTAAACATTAAGAGACCCTGATTTGGTCATTTTTACAAAAACAAAATACAAAGCTAGAAATGAATATGCCTTGACATGGAAAAAAAAAACCACAAAAACAACCAATCAACACAAATTAAAGAGAAATTTAAAAAGCAAACCAGAAAAAACCCTCATTTCTCCACAGTCTCTCAAATTTGGAAACATAATCCATAATGCTAGATTTTGCATTATTATGTAAAATAGTTTTTCACAAATAAAACTAATTTTTGTGTTAATGTAAAATCTATGCAAATACATGCAGTCATTTATCAGGGAAGCTGACAAGCATTCCATATTGGAGAGGGAAAATGAAACTGCCTCAAGAATAGAGGCAATTAATTATTTCTGTATTTTCTCTTCCTCTGTCTTGAGGCACAGAAGTTATCCATCCAGTTAAAACAGCAAATGAAATAAAGAGATTTTTTTTTATTTAAACACATATGGCTTTTGCCTGCAATACTGATCACCACAAGGTCTACAGATGCCCGTGGCTAAATTGTACACTGGCAGATGCACACAAGGGAAAACTGTGTTAATGCAGCGTGGTGAACAAAACAAATGGAGAACTGAATTTTGGGGGGGGGGGTGGAGAGGCAGGGGTGAGGGAGAGACTTTTTTTACCCTATTGAGATACAGTTTGCCTACGAAGAGTAGACTAGATTAGCAGGAGATTTAACCTGAAAAGTTTTTTCTCATCCCTTATGTCAAAAATCTGAATACTACATGTAACAAAAAACATCCAAGCAGATCCATGCAGTTTTATAACGGAGAGATTATAAATAATGGGCTTGCCAAGATAAATGGTTATATTATTTCATCTTTACTATTAAGGACTAATAATATATAATGAATGTACTCACAGAAAATAATGAGAAAACTGTTGTCCAACATACTTGCTGTCATTTTTTACCTACTTAAAGAAGCAATGTCTTGAAGTGTAGCTGAAAGTGGTAAGTATTATGGCACATCCTAGCATATGCCATATACTTGTTTGTGATTCAGTGGGCTAGTAAGAGTTCTCAACTTATTGTTTCTTTTTGATAAGGTTATTTTTTAAAAAAATGAAGCCAAAATTAGCCAGTTCATTCCTGGAAATAATTTGCAGATGAAAAAATGAAATAGGGATGATAAAACATATACTGAAAATAAGATGAGATCATATTTATCACAGTAACTTCTCTCTTAGTAGGCCTGTACACAATGCATAACCTCGTTAAAATCAGTATTGCCTCATCTAAAACTAAGGAGACTTAAGAGGAAATATTGTCACTGCCCTGACAGATACACCATAATTTTTTTCTTTTTTTTTCAATGGCACTAATTTATTATAAATGATAATATGTCCAAAAGGCACAATCTATTTCAACTATCACAAAAAATTGATAGCAATATTCCTTTCAGATAAACAGGTATTTCCATATGCTAATATTTCTCTTTTGACATTTTTTGGTATATTTATGAAATTACAAGACTACATGCTATTTCTATAGTCTTTTTCATTTCAGGGACACCAGCATTACGCCACAAAGGATCTAGTTCTGTATATGCTGTCCTAGAGCTGGCCTAAAAGCCTGGTAGGGAAAAGTAGGAAGGACAGTAGGTGATCTAGGATAAATTTTCAAATTCAAGTAAGAGGACCACTGGAGTGATTTGCTGCTCCTAATAAGAGACTCAATTTTCTCCCAGGTAAAATATTGTGCTCTACACAGTGACAGTGTTCCACCAGTTAAAAAACAGAGTTCAGAGTGGTGATGGGAAAATACTTCAAAGGTCAAAAGATCTAAGCAGCAAGTTTTTCATAACAGATCTCCCATCTTCTTCCTTAAATAGTAAGTTGGTTGACATGTTTATATTACAGCAGCACTTTCCTATTAATTTAATTGTGTTTTAGAATATTTTTAGGAACAATAAGTGTTTTTTTAACAAGTAGAATACTGACATTTAGGACTGTTAAAAGATTCTATAGAGTTATATAAATAGTCCTGAATATGTGGAAGTACATGAAAAATATAGTTTTCATGGAAATGTTGAAAGTATATTCTTTCACTCATTTCTCCCACCCTTCTTGTAAGGGCTTGAGAGTGGGTTAGGGAAGGCATTTTTGTGGGAGTATGGACAAACCAGCACTGTCGTTTCTCAAGAAGCTAATTGAACATTGTGGCTTAAACACAATGAAATTAATAGAGAAGTGCTTCTTGACAGAGGTGTAAATATTTGAGCCAAAACCATATTTCCTCAAAAATGCATGTATTTGATGCATTAGATATTGTAGAGGCTCACTGTATTTGATCCTCTACAAAGGGTAACCTCCAAGTGTTACTCTGCTTTGGCCCTGATCCTGCAAATAGCTGCCTGTGCACTTCACTATGAGCCTAAAAGTGCCCATGACCTCACCAGAAACAGCTGAATGTTTCGTTAATCACGTGTGCATGGGCGGGATCAGGGCCTTCATAAGGTTCAATGAAATGTATTAATCACTCACGACCAACTCACTCAACTCCTCCCTTCACCATTATTTGGAAAGAAAATATTGGAGAGCTGTACACTACATTAAAAAATAGAAGTCTGCATTGAAATATGTTAGGTATGTCTTTTTATAGCTAAATCAAGATAAAATTAGTTACACAGGTAATTTACCATACACGTATACAAATTTCATTTTGATTTAGAGGGACATAACATGCCCAAAGTATTGGCAGCATGAAAATTCTCAATGAACACATAATATAATCAAATGTATAAAAAGAGATGGTTCTTACTTGTAACTTCATATTGGCTAGTGTTCAAAGATGTTAAGCAACATGTCTTGTGCTAATTTCAATATCTCTAGAAGCTGCCTACAAGATGATGTAGTTTAGTTTGCTAGACAATATGAAACCAGCTAACAGAAAAACACCAGTCATAAAGGTAAGTATGTTCAAGACATATCACTCTCCCATTTTGACTGGGCTAATGAGTTGTTGGGTTACTCCTAAAATATGAACAAGTTTAGCGATGCCATAATTTATACGCATTTCAAATGTTGCCACATTTCAATTTTGACTCGCTTTTTCTAACACTCTAGTCCTCTCTCAGACAACATATTGCAGGACTAGAAGTTACCAAGGGGAAGGTTAGTTTGTATGTGAAGCCTTTGGAAGCTGCTCATCCAACACATACAGCTTTATTTTCAAGGTCAGTGTTCAATATTTTCAGTCATTTAATCATATACAGCATGAGAGAGTAATGAGAGTTCGGTAATGTTGGATGACCCACTACAGATGTAGTAGATTAAAAGGCACTAATCCCCACTGATTCCACACTCTTCTAGCAGTTCAGCAAAAAAGAACATTCTCAAGCTAGAGATGTTTAAAAAAAACAAAAACCACCAACGTTGGACTGCTTAAATAAAATGCTGTACTTTAAGGAATGTCTGGCTTTGGAGAAGTAGATGGAGAAGTGAACCAAATGAATAATTCAATGCATTTTTTTTCCTTCTTGCACATTTCTACAGTTCTAGCTAAAATTACAGTTGTGCGAGTTTCATGTTTACTTTTGAGACACAGGATTTTAAAGAAAACAAATCAATTACTGTTTTTCTTTTAACAGATTGCAGATTAGAAGAATTTAAAGCATTAACAGTTCATCCGTAAGACCTGAGATGACCATGTCCAACAGTAATGCAAACTCTTTTCATGTTTTTCTTTTAAGTTTTAATAGGAAGGGAATACATACACATGTTAAGTTTAACACTAATGAATGCTAATTGAGTACTCTAAAAGGAGCTATGTCACAGTTTTGGGGTTTGTTTTTTTGGGGTTTTTTTGTGGTTTTTTTTTTTTTTTTTTTTTAAATTGCAGAAAACTATATGTAACAGAGGAAAAACGTTTGTGTACCATACTGTACAGAAACTTATACCCAGAAATCTAAGTAATGGAGTGTACAAATTCTTTAAAATTGCATTTTTGCAAACATTATAGCAACTTAGCTGTTAATTTGTTCCTAAATGTGAAAGTGGAGGCAAAAAGTAAACTACAAAATAAGAATACAGAAAATTGCAGGTACCATCAACTTCTATCACAAAAAAAATGATGCTGCCTATTTTATATAATGTGACACATATAGTAAACCTGGCACAAATATCTGTCTTTTCTTACTTGAAAAAAAAAAAGTGAATTTATTGTTGCTGGCAGGATGATATGGATGAAATAACCAGGAAGAATTGAGGGGGGAAGGGGAAAAAGAGGAGCCAAGAAATCACATACATTCAATGAGCCTTCAAACTCACTTCAGCAGTAGGGATAAATAATTTAATCAACTCAGCTTCATTCTTTTTCTTCCTATCTCCCTAATGCAATAGGCAGATATTAAAAAATAAAACTTTAAAATTCATGAGCAGTTGTGTATGGAAGAACTATCATTATATAATAAGAAATATAAAGTGATATCCATGCAAGCCCTTTGTGTAGATATGCACCTGCATTTTAACTCACACTTTTCACCATATGAAATTATTGGTTGAAATTATATGTATGGCAACTTTCTTTTTTTTTCCTCCTTTTTTTTTTTCTTCTTCCAAATTGCATTTTGGGGATGTGGGCGAGTACCTGTAGCCAAGGATTTTCAATACCATTTGGTTTTTTGGCTAACATGAGCACTACATGACAAGGCAGTGTAGTTTGAAAGATTTGAAGTAACAAGCAGAGTTCAACTAATACTGTTATAGTATCCCCTAATTAGGGGAAATATCCAGTAAACAGCAATTTGGTAAAAGTCACCAATATCATATGGTACCATTATCATGACAAATGATCAATCATCACTTTAATGAGATGATTTTAATCCAAATTTTCCCAAACAACTCATTAGTCAATAAACTCAATAAAAATAAAATTCAGTGCTGAAAAGGTGTTCCTTTTACAGTTTACGAAGAACACATGAATAACTACAGAGAAAAATTAACTGCAGTAAGTGGCCAGAAACTTTGAAAAATACCCATATTTTTATGTCATGTATATAATATAAATAATTTTCAGCATCATTTCAATCAAGCCACCGACTTCTCTTGTTAAACGACCGGGTCAACTTAACAGTCACATTTCAGTGGTTGACTGGTGTCAGCGATGCCTAAATCCACAAATTTCCAAACTATCAAATGTTTGTTGTGTATGCGTGAAGTGAAATGATGTAGGGAGGGATGACCATCAGTGCTGAAGATCTTTAGCAAAGGTTAAAGCTAATATTTCCCATAGACGCCAAGATACAATAAAGACATATAACCTGTGTTACTTGACATCAGAGCTTAATCTTAGCATTACACATTGAAAGCTATGATTCAGGATATAAGATGTAATTTTAATTTAAATTATTTTTGCCGCATTATGAATATTACGACTTCTGACAGCTTAAAGGTACGACCTTTCCACTTTTGCCTTTAGCAACTGAAATAACCAGGCTAAAACCCACCCAGCAAAAATAAGAAAAACCTGGCCCAGAACATTCCCATGGCTAAAGTGCAGCTCTGAGGCGGCCGCAACACTGGGAAGTTGAGGCGTGCTCCCTCCACAGGAAAGGGCTGCTCCCTCGGCGAGGAAGGGACAACCTTTTGTCCGCCCGCTGTAACTTTCGGTTTTACCCGGCGTTGGTCTCTGACCCCGCGGGAAAGGGGCTCTTTAAAATTTACATCCCAAGAAGCCGCCCCCGATACGGCAGCGCCGGAGGTTTCGAGCCGGACAGCTCCGGGTCCCAGCAGCCGCCGCCCAGGGCGGGAACTGGGGCCAGGAACGGGGCCGCAGCGGGCCTTCCCTCGCACCAGTCGGTCCCCGAAACCCGCCCGCCGGAGTTAGTCCCAACTTAACCGCTATTCCCTCCCCCGCACAGGCGGGCCGTGCCCCGCTGCGGCCAACACCGCCCCGTGTCTGAGGGCAGGACACGACCGGCATCGTCCCCGGCCCCGGGGGGCGGGCTGGGGTCGTGCCGGGCCCCATCCTCGGGGCAGCGGGGCGGGATGCGTCGGGCCGGCGAGGTGCCTCCCCCTCCCCGCCCGCCGACGGGGCCCGCGGCGGTGCCGCCAAGCCAGCGGAAGGAGGAAAAGGAGGAAGAGGGGGAAGAGGGCAGACCTCCGCCCCCGCCGCGGCAGGTTCCCCGCGCAGCCGGGGGCAGCCGTCGGTAAAAGCGGCGCGGAGGCGCCCGCCTGTCCCTGCGGAGCCGGCCCAGACCTCTCTAAGTGCCTGCTCCGGGAAGGCGAGGGCAGCCGGCCCCCGCGAGCCCGCAGCCCAGCGGCCGCTCACGCCACCGCCCCGCACGGGAGGAGGGAGGGAAGGAGGGAGGCGGCAGTCCCGAACCCCGGGTGCTGCGGTGGCCGCGCTCCGCGGCGGCCGCTCCGGAGCCACCGGGACCGGGCGCTCGGGGCCGCTTCCACCGCCGGACCCGCCGCGGCCGGGGGGAGGCACGCGTGTCCCTCCCAGCGCCTGGCCGGGAAACTAAACGGAGAAGGGAGAAAACTCGGGAGGAAACTACCTCCTCTCCGCCCGAAACAGCCAGAGAGTGGTCGCCCTTCTCCCGGCGGCTTAGGGGCTGCGACCGGGAAGAGGAAAAGCTCCTTCGGGACGACCTGTCACCTGCAGCTTCTCAGCGACAGCCCCAGCCCTCCTCTACTCATGGGCAGGAAAAGATTCCGGTCAGCTTCCTCCTCTGGACCGGCACGGGAACACCCACACAACAGCCAGACCGAGGGAGCTAAGAGCACAGTCACAAATTCTCCGCTATGTTCAATAAAGTTGGTCGAATTCATACGCTGAATAAATATCATGAAATGTTCTTTGTGGTATGACTTCTCCTCAGCGACGGATGTACCTGTGACAGTTACTTTAGGAACTGGTAATCGGTCAGTAGATTAAAGATTCCAAGCGAACAAAAGCTTTGCTGTTTTGCTTTTTTTCCTTATTATATATATATAAAATTTAAGGTTCTCTTGAACTGAAGCTCAGTAAATGCTGTAAAGCAGAGGAGTTTACAACTCCATCTTATTTGCAAATAAAGGTCCCGATTACAAACACCTAAAGTACCGAAGGGGAAATTTGCTAATTACACATCACACAGGCGAAACCCCAAACTGTCAGACAAGCAAGCCAGCATGTTTGCAGTCGCTAGCGTGCCTCCCGTGTGCGCATTTACTAAGCGCAGCTTGCTAGCAGAGCTCGCTATACGATAAATCCTCCAGGTTTGAAATGAATAAATACTGAGCCTCAAAAAGCAGCTGAACATCCACTCTTCACAACATATCGGAGCGCAATACAGAATACAAAAAACGAAGCTAAGAATTGGCAAATGAGATTTACCGTCCGTATCTGCTACTTGATTTCTGGAGGGAACGTGAAAAAGACCTGACAGATACGTTTAGCGATTGATTCTCCCTTCATAAGGTACAAATACAAAAAGCAAGGCAGAGACAATGCCGAAATGTATTAAACTTCAAAATCGATTACAGCCCGTCAGAAGATCTTTTAAAATAATACAAATCGTGGACTTCTGCGTAATATTTTATTCCAAAGAACACTAAATTTGCCGTGAATCCGCTGCCTTGTTCATTGGCCGGTTCACGAGAGAAAAAAAAAAAAAGGAAAAAACCCAAACAAAACCAAGAACTTCTCGCTTGCAGTTACAGACAACTATCAGGAGGAAAAGGACAGCATGATGTGACGCCAAGTGGGAGTTAATGAATTTATGCCTGTGCTCCTGCCGGAGCCAGCCCGGTCTGTAGCTCCCTAGTTGATGGATGCCCATTAATACACCTGCATTCACGTCCCGGCCATGGGGAGGCACGCAGGGATTCAGTGCGGAGCGGCACAGTTTTGCCAAGTCCTTTCGAAACGTTAATACCCTTCAAGTTACACCCAAAGGAGAGCGATTTCTCTTGATTTCCGAGCGTACAGAGGACCAGGGCGGTTTTTCAGCCAGTAACCTTCTACCTTCCTATATGTGCCTGCGTGTGCGTGTGTGTGTGCGTGTGGCTGTGTATACATATCTATCTCCTAGAGTGGGATTAATTAGCCGCGTTTGAGCTGAAAGAGGCTGCAGTGACGAGCCCAGTGGCGATTGGCCGCCCGCCTGCCTGGCCCTGCCTTTATAATTTCCACACGAGTGCATCTGGGCTCTTATACAAACCAAGAGCCAGCTTCTTCTGACATACACACACGGCACTTTTTTTCCACCAACTGATTAACCGCCCTTCGTACACACGGTGATTACTACGGGAAAACATAAATAAATACGAAGAGGTTTTATTATTTTGACTACTGGAAGCCTTGCTGTGTCTCAGTGCAACTTTTGTTTTTTCTTGCTGCTGGGAAAGGTGCCGCTCTCGATGCTTTCCTCTCTCTCACGGACCCTTTAAAAAAAAGGGGAAGGAAAAATATCGCCCCCTCCAGTCCCCCGCCCGCTCCCCCTCCCTCCCCCCCCCGCCACACACACTTCAAGACGGCTGATCTAAAAAAGCAGGAAGAGAGCATCTGAGGAGCAGCAGCCCCGGCGCATTTTGAAAAACATTTGTTACATTTCAGAGTGCGGCAGCCTGTTTCTCCTCTGAAGTTGGCTCCAGCCTTAGCAGCCGCATTGGATCCCACAGCCTATTGCGAGACTCCGGTATACAATCCGGATCTCTGCCCCAACATGATCGCGGCCCAGGCCAAGCTGGTGTATCATTTGAATAAATACTACAATGAGAAATGCCAAGCCAGAAAAGCTGCCATCGCCAAAACGATCCGAGAAGTCTGCAAAGTGGTGTCGGACGTACTGAAGGAGGTGGAGGTGCAGGAGCCTCGTTTCATCAGTTCCTTGAACGAGATGGACAATCGCTACGAGGGGCTGGAAGTCATCTCCCCCACGGAGTTTGAAGTCGTGCTGTATCTGAACCAAATGGGGGTTTTCAACTTCGTGGACGACGGCTCCTTGCCGGGCTGCGCTGTGTTAAAGTTAAGCGACGGCCGCAAGAGGAGCATGTCCCTCTGGGTGGAGTTCATCACGGCGTCTGGCTACCTCTCCGCTCGCAAAATCCGGTCCAGATTCCAGACTCTGGTGGCTCAAGCCGTGGATAAGTGCAGTTACAGAGACGTGGTAAAGATGGTGGCGGACACCAGCGAAGTGAAGCTGAGGATCAGGGATCGGTACGTCGTGCAGATCACTCCGGCTTTCAAGTGCACAGGGATCTGGCCGCGGAGTGCTGCCCACTGGCCGCTTCCCCACATCCCCTGGCCGGGACCCAACCGGGTGGCGGAGGTCAAGGCTGAAGGCTTCAACCTCTTGTCCAAGGAGTGCCACTCTCTGGCCGGCAAGCAGAGCTCGGCCGAGAGCGATGCCTGGGTGCTGCAGTTCGCAGAAGCCGAGAACAGACTGCAGATGGGCGGCTGCAGGAAGAAATGCCTCTCCATCCTCAAAACCTTACGGGACCGTCACCTTGAGCTGCCGGGCCAGCCCCTGAATAATTATCACATGAAGACTCTGGTTTCCTACGAATGCGAAAAGCATCCCCGCGAATCGGACTGGGACGAGTCATGCCTGGGGGACCGGCTCAACGGGATTTTACTTCAGCTCATCTCCTGCCTTCAGTGCAGGAGGTGCCCCCATTACTTCTTGCCCAATTTAGACCTCTTTCAGGGCAAACCTCACTCGGCCCTGGAAAACGCAGCCAAACAAACGTGGCGACTGGCCAGGGAAATACTAACCAACCCGAAAAGTTTGGAGAAACTTTAGAGGGTAACTATAAAACCGGCCTGACCGATAAATCTGCTAATTTCCCGATTAAGTTTAAGCTGCCTATTCGAAAGGTCAAATATTTCCACTCGAAAATGCAAATAATATTATCTTTTTAAAAGGAATATAGCTTAGGCTCTTCACAAAGAAAAAAAAAAGTAAATAAGAACAACAAGCATCGTTCCCCTTCTTCACAGTTTTGCAGTTTCCCGGGGCGTGGGGGGGGGGAGGGGGGAGGAGTGAAGGAAAAAATAATAAGAAAACAGGAAAGCGTTACCTGGAAAAGAGAACTGGCCGTAATTTAACGTGATTGTGACCATTCTGCCTAAAAATGGTACCAACGGATTATAACAAAACCCGGTATTTTTATGTAAACCTCTGTGAGTAAATGCTATTTGGACATGCCACCTGAACAAACCCTAATGTACCTTTTAATTTGTATCAAATATTGTGAGCTCACATTGTCTTTGAAATTGTGGATGTTGGTGTTTTGTGGTTTGGTGAACAGAAGTTAAATTGCCATTTTGGATACTTCAAGGACATTTTCTGCTAAAGAGAAGATACCATTTAAAAAGGTAGATTTTATCACAGTACTTTTGTTAATTGTCTTTTGAAGTGTCTGAACTTAACAAGTTTACATTTTTCGTTTCATATATATTGCTTGTTCTATTTCTAACATTCCATAAATATACTTGAAATGTTATTTAAATATATTCAAAAGAAATTTGGATTCTGCTTATATAATAATGCTTGAATATTGGAATTATATATTTGAAAATGCACTTGAAATACACTGGATAATTACCTTTTGTGATTTAGATTTTAATTTCTGTTGCTGATTTATTTAATTACAAGCTAATAAATGAAGTAAAATGCATATGGGTAAGTGTTTCAATATCAGATCAAGTTTTCTACTTGAAAAACCAAAGGCAGCTGTGTTTAGGGGATTTTGCCTTTCTGTGGACAGTTGCTTAAATCCTGTAAAGCGAAAACTTAAGGGCAGGCACTTGATTTTGCATTTTGAATAGTTTCGTAGAACAGGGAAATATTCCTGGTACAAACATATTATAATTTGGCTCCAGGTGACCATCAGCAACTGTCAGACACCAACGTGGTTATTAAATGCAATTACAGTTTTTCAGCTGTCAGGAAACAAATCTGGTTTTGAAGGGTTTACTATGCGGTGCTGGTGTGTTTCTGTTCGGGTTCAAACAAAGCTGAGGTCACACAACATATCCGTGAAGCAGTGTATTGAGTAAGCAGTGAGCCTGATAAAACTAGCAATTTGGTACAGGTACTAATAAAGAAGAAAATAAAATTTATAGGTGGAAGCCGGCACCAATAAAATGAACAACAATATTACTTCTGACCTACAAATCCGTTACGAATGTGGTAAAATTGCCAGTTGCACTCTCAGAAATCAAGTCCCTGCGCTCCCAGGGCATTCAGAGGGAATAACATGTGCGTGCCTACAAAACTGCAAACCCGCCTGTCCCTATCGCACCGCCTGGTTCCTCTCAGGATGCATTTCTTTAAAGCGTCTTTTAAATCAAAAACAAAATAACAACGCCGATTTTGATTAGGATCCTAACAGTCAACAAGTGCTGAAGGAGGCCGATCGCCTATGTAACACCCAATAGCAACTATTTCTAGCGGGTGCACTTTAGGGAAATTGTTATATCCAGAGATTCTGACAGAAACCTTTCACCCCAGCACTGCGAAGAAAGTCCCGAGTTTGACAAATTATTCGCCTAAGAGAAATCACCTTATTGCAAACATTCAGAGGAGGAATTTTCTTGGAAATTATTCATGATATTTCTGCATTAAAAAAACCCAACCAAACAAACCCTTTGTAAAAGTACTCCCCTATTTCCTCTCTGCCAACATTTTCCAGTGCAATAGCAAAGAAATAAAGCAAGAGTGATAAGAATAAAAAGAGATGAAGACAAGAGGAGAGCCCTGTTAGACACGTCCCTTCCGTCTGCCCCCTCCTCCCCCCGTGGTAGCCTCTGAGCCGTTCCCGCGGGGAAAAACCCACGCAAAGGTTTCCGCTCAAGTCACGCACCCCTGCTCTGTTGCGGCTGGGCTGCAGGTTTTCACGGAGGGGAGGGGAAGAGAGAGGGGGGCGGCGCTGGGGCATTGGTAGTAGTAAATGACTTAAGAAAGAAACAGCTTTCCCGGGAACCAAGTCCTCGAGTCCATGACTATTTCCCCCTCCTCTCCCCTTCCAATTTTTTTTACCCAGAAAATAAGCATTAACTTGCATTTCAGCAGTCAGAGGGTTCACAGAATGCGCCGTATTTTCTTACATGGAAACTAACATTCTTGAAATAACGGGATTCTCCGATATCCTCGGAAGGGGTAAACCCCTCCACTGTGTGTCAGGAAGGCTACGGGCTGGGACTGCTGCTCCCTCCAGGGATTTCAGAGCAATTGGCTTAACTACTAAATCTGACCACGTTCATACAAAGGCACCGCGCGAAATGCTGCTGGAAAACGCGCACGCTGCAGTAATAGAGGATTTAACATCATTAATACATTGCGCTTTTTTTTTTGTTTTTTTTTTTTTGGTTTTTTTTTTTTTTTCCTTATGCAGCGAAAGGCGGCAGACCGGAGCGGAGTTTCGAAGGAGGGAGCGGCCACGGCGCACGTGTGCCGGGACCGGGGACCGGGACCGCGGACCGGGACCGCGACCTCGGCCGCCCGCCCGCCGCACTCACCTTGGGGTCGATCTTCTTGAAGGCCGAGTCATCCTCGTCCACCTCGAAGTAGATCTCCGTGGTGGTGATGGAGAGCGTCCCCTTGGCCACCACCACGGGGGCGATGAGCTGTGCCGGCGTGCTGAGGACCACGGGGCCTGCAAAAGCAAGGGCAGCGGCGTCAGGTTGGAGGCGCCCGGCCGGCCCATCCCTGGTGGCCCTTCCCCTTCCCTCTGCCGAGCCAGCGCCCAGCGAGCCCCCTCATAAACCCTGTTTGTAAACGCCGTGTTTATTCCCCCCCTGCCCGCGGCCAGCGCTTTGAACTCTGCGGCCGGGGCAGAAGCGAGTTTGTGAGCTCGGGGGTTGAGAGATAAATCACAGCAGCGAAATTTAGAGGGGTTAGGGTGAAAAATAGCTGCCTCTTAGAAGAAGGTCCCCTCTCTTTTCATGCCCTTTTGCTCCTCGTTAACGCTATCGCTGTTTATTTGCGATAGCAGCGGCTCGTTCCATGCAGCTTCGACCTGGCAGCGCAGGGTCTCCACGGCGGTCGGGCCGGGTCGGGGACGCAGGGCAGGGCAGTCCGTAGCCCCTGCCCGCCACACCGACCCTGCAAGTCTAGCAGCATTATTTTAAACTCTGGGTCCAGACCTCAACTCAGAAAGTAATGCGAAACATCGTGGGGGGTTTTTTTGTGTTTTTGTTTGTGGTTTTTTTTTTGGTTTTTTTTTTTTTTTTTGGATGCTGGTGGTGATTAGTGTTTGTGGGTTTTTTTATTTATTTTTATTTACACCTACTTCAATACCCCACACACAGAGAGGTTAGCATCCTTAAATATTTAGGGGAAGATAATGTTTGTTTCAAGTCCCTGCCGCTTATCCATTTAAAATTACTGTTAAAATATTTTGCTCAAATATATTCCTTATGAGACGTTTTCACGGACATTGAAAAGATGGGATGGGGAAAACCTGTTGTAAAAGGCAGCCTTGTCCACACAAATTTTTAGGTCTTAATTCAGGAAAAAAACCCCCAAAACTTCTGCTTTAATCCAAAAAACAAATGCGGATTGCTTTTTCACCATCTTATTTTGAATATGAATGCAGTCTGCTGTTAAAGCTCAGAGTGTCCGTGTTTTAGGAAGCTCAATTGGTCTGATTCGAAAAATATATTATATACTTCCAAATTTAACCTCAAAAGCATGTAGGGCAATTCGTATATACATACATAAACACACACAGCCAAATACACGCACAAACACGCATCTGACAAGCAAATAATAAAAGCTCCAGTATTGAGAAGCTGGGTACAACATCTGACTGATGCACCTTTCAGAAACTGGCAAACTGACCATCTCACGGGATACTAAAAAAGGGTTTGGTTGTTTTACGCAGCTAAAATATCTCCCGTACAATAAGGGAACCCCTGCTCGGAGGGCAGACAGCCGTGCGCCTCCCGCTGCCGTCCCCGGCCGCTCACCCCTCCAGAAGCGCGGTGCGGGGGCTGGCGCGGCTGAGCCGAGCCCGGCGCGGCAGCTCGCACCGGGGCTAAAGCCACGGATGCGCCCTCTTCTCCTCCCCCAGCACCGCCCGCACACTTTACTACCAGCTCTTGCAAGCAACATTTCAAATTACTCACTTAGCCCAAATTACTCCTGTATCGGCGCATCTAACTGTCATGTTGTTAATGTTTTACTTTACTGTAACACCCAATTTGAGCCCTTATTGCACAATATTTTGTCATTTACGCTGCAAAATAAATAAAGAGGGAGGCAGGGATTACTGGGCGTACAGGGGGAAGCTAAAACGCAGAGTTTCGGTGACAGCTTTCAGCAGCCCAGCGTGGCAGACGGGATAATATTGATACAAACTCTATTTTCTTTCATTTTATTGTTTTCCATCTCCTAATAAACCGGGGTAGCCTCTTGACCCCAGTCAGCTGATCGGAATCACATGCGCCGGGCTTGCTTTGCTGCTCTCCCTGTCTCGCCTCCATCTTCTCTCCCTCCCTTGGCGGTGGGAAAGGAGCCGAGTCGAGCCAAGCCGAGCCGGGGAAGCCCGGCAGCAGCCTCCAAAGGGCAGGATGATCGATCCGAAACGCCGCTTTAAAGCCTCATCAATCTTCATCTAGGTTGCTCAAGTAATTACGCCCGATTCTCTTGTACGATTACAAGTGGATTTGGGTTTCTATTCCCTAGGCCCCCTTTCTTTGTGTTTACAGAAGAGGGGTCTGAGCAGCCAGCGGTTCCCTGCCCTGCAGAAGCCCTTGCCCTGTCAAGCAGAGCGTCCTACCCCTCCTCTCACCCTTCCCGGGCCCACTTGGCCCGGCACACGGTGATGGGCTCCCGGGCCTTTGTGCGGGAAGAGAAGCGTCTTCGGAAGATGCGTCCTGGAAGCAACCCGGTATTCTATCACTTTAAGGAGGCGTTTGTGGGCTTTGCTGAATCCCAGAAGGAAGAACATCAATTTAATCCAATTATCTCTTTTCCCTTGTGTTGTATGGCTAAAATAAAAATAAAGCCACCGCTATTTAATGGTCAAAAGGCCAACCCTTATAATCTGCCATTCAGAAGACAATGGTGCACCCCGGCTACCGGGTGTGCCAGCGACCTGCCCTCACAGACTGGAGGAAGCAGCAGAGCTGGAAAAGCAGGGGTGCATGTGGAGGGAAAGGGAACAGTCACTTCTTAGCCCATTATTGAATGCAGGGGAAATCGGGGATTTCTGGCTTTTTCCTCCCGAGAAAAGGCTCTGAGCTCCCAAACTGGTACCTTGGCATCTGCCCTGCATTCTGCTCAAATGACACCCTAGATTTGTTGCAATGTAAACATGTCAGAGGTATCACAGTGCTGTACTTTCCAGATGAGAAAATGTTTCCTTGTGTTTGTTTTTCCTTTCAGTTAAAAAAAAAAAAAAAAAAAAAAGCGCATAAAACCAGCAGTCAAATTATGTGATTTTGGGGAAGAGGATGCCAAACTAAGCTTAAAAAAAAATCTTTACAGATTTTTTTTTCTCCTGAAAGCACAAAATAAAATAATAATAAAAAAATCGGTATTAACAGTGTGTCATTTTTACACTTGTCCTTTGGAAATCTCCAATTACAACTTGCAATTCCATAGCATGTTTAAGGAGCACTGAGTCTTTTTGTTGTAGCCTTCAGGGAGCAAGCCAGCCACTGAGAGAATATGAAATTAATCCACTACAGCTATAGAGAGAGAGGATTATGTTTTAATCCCCTTTGGGATAGTCCCTGGATTTTAAGGATCCGATATTAAAATGTTTACATAGAGCATAATCAAAATAGCGCAGATTTTCCATATGGCATGGCGCTATCGGGAAGCTCTGGGTCTCCTTTCCAAAGCCAATTGATAATCTAATGAAACAAAAGCTGGGCACACCTGAGCCAAGAGCCGCGGGACGGGCTCATTCACATTCGGGAAGGATAACGAGCTCCGGCTACCAGCCTCAGTCCGGCCCCTTGGCGGCGGCTAGCTGCGCTTTTCCAGGGCATGTAAATATTCATTTCCAGCGCCACTGCAGCCTCGCAGAAGTACGGGGCTGGGCCTGTGCTGCCCGGGGGAGCGGCACCTGGGGATGCTGCCGGGCGCTGCCTCCGCAGCTCAGGAGCCACCGGCAGCACCCAGGGCGCTTCCCTTCCCGCTCCGCGGGAAAAGTCAACCTGTGGCTGCCCAGCTTCACACAAGAGCCAGGAGTTTGTGGAGGTGACACGCGTCTAGGGCACTTGCCAGCTGTTGGGACGCTGAGCAAAAGCACCTTTTTTAAGGATCTTTTCGTTGTCTCTTTCACACCTCTCCGAAGTGATCGGGGCATCCCGCAGTAGAAAGGCAGCAACCTACCAAAGAAGTTCTGGCCTTAAAACGAGACCAGACAACACTTCAGATCCACAGGTCTTGCAGTCTGTTCAAATTGTGAATTTTCCCCTTTGCCTGATCCCTGTGGTCTGCACATGTGATTTACATTTCTAAAATAAACGCTACGGCACATATACATTTTAAAATAATATTTTCTTTCCCAAAGTAAATGATTGTGAAATTAGAAGGTCCCAGTGAATAGAAGCAGAATGTAATCTCCCTCCTCCTCTGGGTAATTTTTGTTAAACAGAGACTTCCGTCCCTATGTTTAGTTCTCCTACTTTAGCTCTTGTATTTTTCAAGTTCAAGTAAAGCAACTCGAGACAAGTGAAAAGTTCTATTACGTTTAAAAGTTTGCTATCTCCTAGGGCAACAGCAGTAAAGTTATACCTCTTAAGGTAAGCTCCCAAAGAGTGATATTTTGAACTTGTAATTTCAAACATTTTCATTTTCATAAACTGTCATTTTTAACCGTAAGAGCTAAACGGGTGTTACATTCATGAGCCTGAAGATTACACCACAGGTATATCTACTAAGAAGATTGGGCACAATTATTCCTAAGGAGGATAAGGCATATGCTTTTATATGCTGATTTACAATACCAAGAACTTTACCTACCACAGACCTAGAAGTCTAACTTTTAAAACAAAATTTTGGTGGTAAATTACAGATGAAAAAAATATTTGCTGGGACAAATACTTTGAAATCATATTCAATACGTTAGATCAATTTAATTTTAATTTTACAATCTACTGGTTATTACTCTATAATCTACTGGTAATTATTCTGAAAAAAGTGGTTGATATTGACATGTTTAATTTTTAGCTGATGCTGTTTTAAAAGAAAAAACATATCAATCTTTTTTATATCGATATATTCAACACAGATTAGCTGAAACTAATACTTTTACTATGTAAAATAGTTTGCATAAATTACAATTTGTAATTTGATGATACTTAAGAATTTTAAATACTATGAATAATTATTAAAAATCACTCACAAGGTACCTGAAATAAGACAACTGAAATTCCCTCAGTACTTTAACTCTAAAGCCACACGTATCTGACGCTGAGTTGTATTTAAAATTAGTACAAATCCTTATACTTGAAACAACTTAGATGTAACACATGGTCATGCACACAAAACCTTCAGTTTCTTGTAATATAAATCACATAGCATGTAAACAGAAAGAAGTATAGGCACTAGAAGCCTTTGGGAAAAATCTCTGTAGTCTGAAAAATATTTCAACCAAATAACAACACTAATGTAATACATGCAGGGCTATGTAAATAACAAGTAAACAAGGTAAGATTCAAAAAAAAAAAAATTCACAGAATTTGGTTATTTTTGTTCTCATTGTCATGATAAATCTGATTCAAACTACCGTCTAAAAGATATCTGCAGTAAATATATTGAACTTACATGAGGATAGTTGCCCCCAATTTGTTCTTCTCTATAGCAAATACAGGCAGTAACTCTTTCACTCAAGCCAAGGCTTTTACAAGAATGTACATATAAAGCTCCTTTACACATCACTTTCAACAGTTTCAATAAAGATAATTTGCACAACTTTTTAAATGCAGAAAAACAGAGTGTAAGTTTAAATATTACTATAATCTTGGTTTTCTCTTCCACCACTGAGTAACATCCCTAATTCCTCTCCCCTATTTTCAGAGATATCCAAGCTTACTTTGTTGGCTTTTTACTCTTGCACAATCATATGTTTCATATTGTGAGAGAGGGATTGAATTTTATTGTTTGTCTCAATGTCATTGCCAGTGTGAATAGGCCTTGATATTCAAAATTTTCCCCACTTTTCCCCCCTTTCCTCCATAAAGCATGTAGCACTACTACTACTAACATCAAAGATCAACTTCAATGGTATTTTTCAGCAACAATGACTAAACAATTACAGCAACTCAATTCTCTCTTAAGTGGTTGCCATAACAGCAAGCAAATGTGTTTGATTAAAAAGAAAATGTAAGTAAAAATAATCTTACATATTAAAACTGTGAATAAAACAGTAAGAAATAAATACATAGTTTTGATGAGATTATGAAAATAAAGATAGTGTTGCTTAAGAAGAAAAACAGTAATTTTCTTTCAAACATATACGTACTGTCCCATATATTTGAATTGAGACATATGCACCTTCACAGTTAAATTGTTATAAATTATATTATATATTTATATTATTATATATTATATATTTGAATTCCCTACCTTCCTAGTCTCATTGAAAGAAAAATATAAAATAGCACTTCTTCCCAAGGGAAAACGTTTCCCAATATTCCTAGGAATAAGTATCCCTTTGCATCATTCAAAGTATGATAGAAAGCAATCCCTTAATAGAACAGTTACAGAATATGCAAAGACAAGCTCAACACCATATTGAAGTCAATCTTACTGAATCACTGAAGGTCCCGTGCAACAATTAGCCATGTGTCAGTCTAAAGCAACTCAGAAAAGCAACTTTTGCCCCCTTTTGCAGATAAAGTCTGATTTGCTCTGTGACATACATGAGAACCTTTGAACTGTGCTGAAGCTCTGACTGGCTTACACGGGTTTAGTATTTTTCCAGGATGTGTCCAAGCACTAACCTGCCAGATGATCAGGTATTAATAATAATCAAGGTTCCTCTTAACGATTTACACGTGGCCAGAAATGTAAATGTTTGGGATAGGGACCTCACTACTGCAATGAACACATTTGCCACT
Source organism: Lophotriccus pileatus (assembly GCA_035583135.1). Lineage (NCBI taxonomy): Eukaryota > Metazoa > Chordata > Aves > Passeriformes > Tyrannidae > Lophotriccus > Lophotriccus pileatus. The sequence goes on along the minus strand of JAWWES010000001.1, from coordinate 48,852,202 downwards.
TCAAAATTAGATTCATGCAGCATGCTCTGCCCCCAGCTATACTTTGGAAGGACTGAGTAAATTAAGATGTTTTAGAATGTAAGAACTTGATTGCTAAGCAGTGCATCCAGATGTGAGTATGCTACAGAAATGCAGTATGACCTGCACTAGATTCCTCCTCATTTTCAGGTAGAACTTATGGTATGTTTTCAACCTACAAAACCTTAAGTGATGTTGAACATGGCCACATAAGGGACAGTTTTTCTCTCTGAGAAAATCACTATACCTGCCTATTTAATAAAAAAGTAACAAAACCACACCTTAGAAAAGCATATTTAAAGAAGAAATGATAATGCAGTAAGAGCATCCCGCTATAACAGTATACCACTGAAACAGGAACTTGTCAGGAGTAAAAGGGATCAAATCCCAGTTCCCAGTCTAAGTGAACCAGACTTGGCAGGTTCTTACTCAGTCCAGTTTGTGCACCTTGTCAAGCCAATAGAGCTCAATTGATTAGAAATGGAAAGAAAGATGTGAGTCTCTCAGTTTTTATTTCTTCTAGTCTCCATTCTAGAAAAGTTCTTCAGGTTTTAAGCTTTGTACTTCTTCAGACCATAGTGAATGGAAATATTATGTTTTATGTTATTATGTATTATGTTATCAATTTATTTTAAAGTTCACTTATTTGGATACTAACTCCTATATATGTGTGGGAACAACAAAGTAAATTGTTGGGTCAGCATCTAACTTGACAGATATATTTGGAAAAATCACCTGAGATGCAACAGCTGTAACTTCAAAATTTTCTGAAACCACGAGTATCTCTAAACAATTGCACAACATAAAGAGAATGTTTTGTAGTGCAACTGTGTCTACTAGTTGACTGCATGTTTTGCTTTACCACAGTTGTGGTACTTCCACAAAGATCCTCTGGTATCTAATAAAAGGAGAAGTCATGTGGCAGGCTCTGTCATGAAGGCTTTTTTCCTTAACAGCCTGAATCCATTGCTGGAATTTTATTGCCTCTAAAGTCCTTACTCCTGTTTAAAAGTTTGTTCAAAATGGCTTCCAGGTACAGAAGTTACAAAGATAGAGGCTGACAGAGGATGTTCACATAAACCTTTGTTTGGAAAGCCAAGCCAAAAGCATGGGATGAAGTTACCTCTGGCATAATTTCTGGTTAATGAAACCAAGACTTTTAAAAGTTGAAGATGCTCAGACTTAGAGTAGTGTATTAAGGTACAAAGAGAAGAGGTCTTAAAGCTGTGCTTAGGAGTACTACCATATGTGACTGACAAACACCTGATAAAATATTAAGCTATTCTGTATAGTAATGTGGAAAAGATGACTAGAATTAACACTGAGATGTTTAAAAATAGTATGTTATGGAAACTGGGCCTTTTTCAATGTGAAAGCCAACTACAGATCAAAAGTATAACTGCTTTCAGTTTATGCCTGAATCTATACTCTAAATTAAACTTATGCAAATATGTTTTTCTTTTTTATACTTAGACTTGAGGATCAAAATCTGAATATATAATATCATAACAACAGAAACCATGGAAAGCTGGCTGAATTAAATTTCTATGTTTGGAAGTACAAGGCTTGTGTGGTTATGTATCTATCATAGAATGGGAAGTGGAATCACTCTTCTTCCACATTCCTGTCACTTTCCCAGACAAGAAACCCCCCAGTGAAATTCCTGTCTTGAATGCTAATTTGCAAAAATAATGGAGTTTGAAGGGAGAGAACTACCCAGTAATGCATGCTGAATTCAGTGAATAGTTTCCACCAAGAAGCTTGACAAACTAGGAGAAATAGACTTTTGTGGTGGTTTAACTGATGTGTGTGCACATATACACACGTACTTTCTTAAAGAAAAAGGCATAAAATATGGCAAAACTTAAGGTACCTTAGTCATCTTCAAAGAGAAAAAGAATGTGAGAGAGTGTAAAGGAGAGAAGAGAGAGAGAAAATGGAAAGAAAGTGAGCTAATAACTACTACCTCTGACTCTGGAAGGATTAGAGGTTCAAGCTGTTAGAGCCTGAGAGAGAAATATTGGGAAGCATCAATGTGTACATGCTACAGTCCTTCCTGGGTTTCCCCTGTGGTTGCTGCTTTCTGCCCCCTGGGGAACCCCAGACCATCAGAGCCACTGGTGCGTGGATGGCAACTGCTGCAGTAGAAGGAGAGCACGTGGCAGACAGGAGGGCTCTCCAAGCCTCTTGGGAGAGGACATCAGGGCGGGAGGAGAAGGAGAGGAAAGATGAGATTACTCGTGTAACCACTGAAATCCTTTGCTCTCCAGGAGCTGAGAGGGATGACAATGATTCCCCTCTTCTACTCCTAAACTTTCTGGATAGGCAGTGGTCACTGCTGGAGACAATATAATGTGCTGCTTGGCCCTTTCTTTCAACCTATTACTCTAACAGCAGATAACATAACACAACTTTCTCTGATTGGACCCAAACAAATTATTTTTTTTATATTCCCATAAAATCTAATAATTTAGAAATTCTGTCTTTGTAGAGGCTCAAGTTTGTTTGTTTGTTGTTTTTTTTTTTTTTTAATGAAGAAAATCTTCTGTTTGTCTAACTCCATTAACAAAAACAAGAGAAATAATCCTACATATCTTAAAATCATTTTGAGATGGCAACAGAAGAAAACTCAAGAAAATATGCTCCTTCATTACTCCTTAAGAATAGGTAAAAAAAAGCTGAAAACAGCTTTGCTTACCAGAGATTTTCTACACTGGTCAAGTCTTGTAAAGAAAATTTCATGTCAGACTTTTGTAACTCAAAATATAAGTGTACAAATATGAAATGCATATTACACATAAAAAGATGAATCGATCATATTTAAGTTTTCCATATAAAATACTTAGTTTGCAAGTTTTTAGTGGCTTTAGATGCAGTTCCTTGGTGTGTTTGTGTTTTTATTACTGCATCTGGTCCTATGAAAGACTTCAAAATAATTTCAGAAATGTAAATGAGTTCTTTGTTAGAACTAGGAATAGAAAATTTCCCTATGGGCTAAATGATTTTTTTTTTTGGAACTGCTATGCAATTTTAACTGTAACTCTATGTAGTAAACTTTTGGCACTCTTCCAATTTCTCTAATGACAGCATCAAATACTTTTTCAATTGGAAAATGCTCAAAATTGTGATGATTTCTGTTAGTTTGTCTGAAATGAGACAAAAGGCTTATTTTGCATAGGCCACAAAACAGATGTTGATAATGTTTGGTTACCACCAGTTTTGTCTGGACTTCAAACAGATGACCTGGAAGTGAAAGGTCTTATATCTCATTAATAATAATACAAGCTGTCAAATCTTCATGACGTAGTGTGTTCTTCAGCACAGGGCAGTGAGTCAGTACACTCAGCACACTCTCAGGAAGTCTGTATAGAAGGCTTATCACATTTAGTTCTCAAGCCAGTGTGGGCAAGCTACCCTTGCTGGCTTGGACGCAAGATCAGCTCTTATTTAACAGTAATGATGCTGCTTTCTAGAAATATTTCTACGCTGAAGTTCAGAGTTTCTAAAATTAGGGCAGTGATGGGATGCTGCATCTCTCTCAAACCTTCCTGGCAGATTTGCATTGTGGGGAGGGGGCTTCTTCCACCTAGAGACAAATGTCCAAGAGGAAGAGAAGATTCTGTAGTGAAGGTTAAGATACATTAAAACTAGGATGCATTAAAGGCAGTTAGTGGCTTTCCTTCTGTTTATCTGGATGAATTGCTCAATCTGCTCATATAATGGAGTGAATAACATATATTTATTCTTGCAAGACTATTGAGAGGCTGTAATTCACCATGGCTGATGAGGAAGTCAGATTCTGAGTTGATTGAGCCCATGCAAGTAACCAGACAGATGCCTTACAAAGCCTTTTGTCTTCCTAAAATAACCCAAAGCCTCATATCCCCCTGCTTTTATTTCCTTTCTTTCTTTCTTTCTTTCTAGAAACTACTCTTTTAGAGGGTAGCAAAAGACTCCACCAAGACTACTTTGTTTAGCTGGGACATATTTGTTGTTGTCACCAGCTATATGACAAAGTAGATGAAATGTGCTCCAGTTAAGAACATGTATCTTTCAAAAATGTCATTAAGGCTAAATTCTGCTCTAAAATGCACATAAACAAGTCTCAAGAGAGAAAGAAGAAGAGAAGAAAATGTCTTTCTAAAACATAAAATTCATAAAACTGGAGTGGATCAACATTTATTTTATTTTTTAATGATCTACTTTAGTGCAAGATCAGTGCTTTAAAAAAAAAACAACTTTGGGAAAAGAAAATTGAGTATCTATTAAAACATACTCCCCTGTGAGAATGCAAGCTTACAATATCAGAAGACATCCACATATTTTTCATTCTGAAAAAATCACCTACTAAGCAGGAGACAAACTGTTAGTGAATTTACATTCTCAGGATCTTAAGAGAAAACATAAGTATTTAAGAGCCCTACTGCAGCTTTAGGAAACATAAGCAGAAAAGAAAAGGCCAAGAGTTAGTAGTATCAATTCACTACAGTGGGTTTGATTGTATTACCCACAGATTCACGATATGTTAGGAAACCGTTAAAATTGACTGGGCTATCTCAGTCATTAGTTCTAACAGAGATGTGACTTGCCTCTTGAAGTGAACAGTCTGGGAAGAAAAGGAGCTAAAACTGAAACAGAAACATGTAAAATATTTTAATATGTAAATGCTGAAACAAAACCAAAGTTATTTGCTAACTCATATTGTAAGACAATTTCAATACTCCTTTGGTTAAAAATCACAATGCAAACTCATAAGTCATAATTCTAAATCATAATAACATGGAATCAGATTTTTATATTTTATTAAAATGTTACTTAATATCATGACATCTGACCAACTGCAATTGCAATATATGGAATATAAGATTATATAATAAAAATATTCAGACTGTAATTATTTAAAAATTCTCCATATGCAATTTATCAAAGAGAACTTTACATTGATTTGTGCCACATGGTTGATGAAAAACTATAAAGAGTCTCTGGAACCAAAGGTATGTACAGATAACTTTGTACGAACAATTTCAATCTGTTTCAAACTTTCCTTTTTTTCTAAGTTCACAAATAAAAATATTGTATTATTTATATTCTCTTAGTTAAAAGTTTTCTAAAACCTAAGGTCTTGTCTGTTTAAAATGTGCCTTAGTTCATGGAATAAACAATGCTAAATTGTTTTACTAAAACGTGGACAATCTTAAATCAATTGAAACCTGGTTTATAAAGATTTTGTTTAATTCCTATCCCTTACTGAGACAATCCAAATCATTGTAAACCAGGTTTCAATTGATTTAAGCTTTAAAGTTAAATTGGAGGCATATCTGGGTATAGAAATTCCTATGTGTCATTCCACTTTAAAAAGTAACTAGATATAAATGATGCCGTGCTATATCATAACTTGATATATCCCAAAGATTTCCTGATCTTGTATACTGAACTATCTATCTCTTTAGAATTAGACAAGAATGGACAATGTGGCTTTATTGGGACCCGCTCTTCAAAGCTGTCAGAAGTTGTTCTAACCTTCTTAGGCATAAAACCTTACTTCCTTGCCTACTGTTTTCTTGATTCCAGTTATTGGACTCAGGTTTCAGAGTCACATTCTATATACTGAAAACTAAAAAACAGTGACATCACTATATGCAAAATCATGCAAAATTGGTAGCTAAACAGAGGGTATTGGGGGATTCAGTTTATTTTGGTCAGTGGACAAAAATTATGAAGACACATATGATACTCTATGTGACTATTAACTCTCAAAATCATTTCAGCTCCAAAAATGAGTGAGAGTTGAGTAGCAAAGGTTGCAGTTAATCTAATAGTAAAAATCAGATAGTGGAATGTAGGTTCTTTCTGAGAAGTTCACAGGTTTTGGTTTTATCACATCACCTCACCACACTTGGAAGCAGTTTGCTTGCTCTATTAGCATTGATGGGGAACACAAAGTCATCCTGCCAATATTTCAAAAGTTGATTTGTTTCACTATTATTTCTGCTTTTGCAATACTGACAATATCTCCCAGTTTCTGCAAACTATAAAAGCAAAGGACTAGAATGACTGTGCCATGTCCTGAAGGAGAGGGGAATGTCATCCAGCAGTGACCTTGAGTAACAGGATACATTGCACATTAATACTTAAGGACACATTGAAATACCAGGTTTTTGCAGAGGGAGGTAGCTATAAGGATTGTACTGCATCAGTGTGTTTGCACAAAATTGCAGTGTTAAGGCACAGAGAACAACTTCATAGCTGACAGATTTTCAAAACAGAGTAAGAATTCTTCATGCCCACTTAGCAGTTTTAATCAATATTTCAATGTAAATGCATACTGCAGCCTTTAAACAGCCTTTTAAGATACTTTATGCATACTAATTGGAAGTACTGTTCTTAGATATAAGAACTTAGCCAAAGCAGTACCAAGTTTTTCCTTTTAAAGGAGAAAGGGACATTGATCAAATTTTCCCACTCATGGTCCTGCTTTATGCACTACTTTTTTGACTTTAGACAACAACGCAGTGGTTTAGACAATCTCAGCAATGGTTAGCTGCAGATAGAGAAAGCAAGCAGATTGACATATTAACTGTGATAAACATATACTGATTGTTGCTCCCAAATAAAAGCATTTATTTCCCCCCTCTGCTCTGCTCTAGTTTCAAAGTATGAGACTAACTTTCACAGAGGCATTTTTTTAAAAAAAATATTTGATTTTTTTGTTTGTTTTGTTTTGCTTTGTTTTTATTTTTATTTTTAGTCATCCATTTATGATCTTGTCTTCACTACAGATTTCCACTATGATATGAGAAGAAAGCATAGGAGCAAAGATAGATATTTTAGAAATTCAATTATGCAGAAAAAAATCATGAAATTACAAAACTTTCCCTTAGTGGAGTAGTTTAATAAATGTATTCCTAAGTAAATTAATCTAAAAAAATTTCATACTGAATTTCACAGTTCTCACATTTTTATCCCACCTGAGAGTGCATTTTTGACTTTTAACATGCCTTTATTTCCAGACTACTCCCCAGGAAAGGTAGTATTGCCACAAGACAGATCTGTAACAGAACCTGCTAGAAGATGGATGAAACTGGGATCTCACTCCGTCCTTCACCCAGGGAGAAAGGACCAGAAGGGCTGTCTCGTGTGCATATTTATGGAGGGTTCATTCCCAGCTCGTATGCTAATTCATAGCTTGGTTACAGCTTCATTCTGTCTTAGTCCTCACTTAAAATGGGCAACTTTTTCTCTTGCTATGACAGATGGGTTGAGATACTACAGATCCCCCTTAACTCCATCACTGAGAGAAGTGGAGGCCAGGAGGAGTGTAGATGTCTCTCCACAAGCTGTGTGACACTTGGGATCAGGTCATGAATGCACACAGCTACACTCTGACTCACAAAACCCGAGCTGTAAAATTAGTCCACATTTCCATTTAAAAAAAAAATTAAAAAAAAGTGGTTCCATAGAGGTTTTTACAGACTTTTCAACAAGTCACAGGCAGTAATAAAGGCACTTGAGGTATTGCTATTTCTCACATCTCTGCTCAAAGACTGTACAATGGGAAAATGCTTTGTAATCAGTTCCCCTGACTATCAGTTCCTGGAAGTAAGGAAGAAGAAATAAAATCTAGAATACAAAGAGTCTGTTTATACTGCAATTATATGCTTAGCTGTCAATATTAAGGCACTAACCACAAAGGTTAAGAGCTAACAAGCGTAAAAGAGCCTTTTTGGCTCATATCTTAGTTCTAATGAAAAGTATAATTACCTGCAAGGTTATCAATCTCTTTCTCTTGGAGCAGGCTAACAGCATCATCATCTCCTTCCAGCATAAGTTCTGTTTCTGCATTCTGATTTACCACAGCTTGACTTCGGAAAGTTTTCTTTGACTTCACTACATCCTCTTCAGTGCCTAAAAAGTTACAAATGTTGTGAATTTAGCTGAATAAAACAACCACAGTCAAGCAGTAAAAGAAAATACAGCATAAATCATCTTTATCGAAAAAAGGAAGGAACATTTTCTAAAACTTTACCAAGGCTTACAGAATATGCAGTCTTACTCTGCTTTCTGTCCTGTCCTGAATAAAATATAAACTGTTCCACAAAGACTCTTCTGTTTTTAATAATTGGTATTTACTTTGTGCTCAATGTTAGTTTTCCACCTGCAAGAAATTCAGCAGGAGTTTCTCTTGGGTTCCTGGTGCCCTGACTCTGACTGACCTCTGTGAGAGCACAACACCTACTTGAAATTAAGAAGCTGCTTTCAGGAATCCAAAATCTGTCAGGATTTTTTTCTTTTGAGATAGGTGGGACAGGATGGTGAAGTAGGAGATTGGTAATCTCAATATACAGTTACAACAAGGGAGGCTATGCAGAGATTCAGAAAAGACTGAAAAAAGACAAGCACGGTGGTAGAACTTCGTTGCACATCTGTGTGTGTGTTTTTAAAGGAGCACAGTAAAAATGTTGGTATATGGACATGTGCCAGTTATCATGGGTAATACTTATTTTTCTTGACTACAACTGACTTTTTCTATTCAGCCTGATGGTTACTTTCGGCAGGAGATACACCTTATTACATTTTGAGAAGATCAAGAGTTTATTCTTGTGATGTAAAAAATTAATCATTATTTGGTCAAATGATAAAATCATAAGTATTTTTCATATAATAAATAGTTTTCATGTAACTGTTGTGACCTCCTCAAAGGATTTTTTTCTTAGCTGGGGATAGGTCATAAGTTTTATTTTCAGAACTATGGGTTCACAGTAGCCTCAGGCAAGAAAGCTTTCTATTTTTTTTTTTTTCTAAAATAGAATACACTGCACCTTCACCTTGGACCGTATAAGATCTGGACATCTCCAGTTCTGCCAACCAAGAAATAAAATCCAAAAGTAATTTTTCCTTTTTGTAGGATAATTTGGAAATTTGCTTCCTAATAAATTACAGAATGATGTGTGAAATCTGAGCAAAACCACACACATGTGGATTTTGTTTGTTTACCACAATGCCTGAACTTAAGCAGGATGAATTAGAGCATAGTGCTAATAACACCAAGGTTGTGGATTTAAACCCCATATGGGCCATTTACTTAAGAGTTGGATTTGATGATCCTTGCGAGTCTCTTCCAACTCAGAATATTCTGTGATTCTGTTTCTGTGAATACTATTATGGTAGATGTAAAATGTAAAGCCCAGAAAGACTCATGGCCTCCTGTTAATACAGGACAACCAAGAGGAATATAATAAGCAGATAGGTTAGTGAAAATAGATACATGGAATGGAGCTGATGTGTCACGCAGTTTTGTTATTACAGTCATGAAGGTGTTAAGATTTTACCGCCTACTCTTATAATTAGTAAGAGTCTTTTAATTAATTTGTGCACTGCAGAGTCACAAGATATAAATAAAAATTCTGGAGGCATATTTTTCTGTGGGTGTGTTTGTTCTGTTTGAAGATCACTGTTAGCATGCCACTTGATATGAGACTTCATCACAGGCTGACGTAATTCATGTTTTACATTGCCTAATATTAACCTTTTATACAGTATTGTTATTACCCCAATTGCTGTTTCTGAAACTATATTCTGAAACTCTGAAAACGTAAAGACAAACAAGTAAGCAAAACCCCATTTTTTTTTGCCAAGCTCAAAATTAAGGACAGCATGTCTAGTCTTCCTGTTTGTTGCTATCTCCATTAGGTCCATATTGATAGTGACTAAGACAATGCTGCTCTATATTAATATGCTGTGTTTTGATGTATTCAGTTATTAGGCTGCGATCATTATCTCACTTGCATAGGTTTTTACTTAATACAACTGTAATTACTTGTCCAATATAAAACTGGATCAGTTAACTAATGGTTGAAGAAGTTTTCAGCATCATGTATAAGATTTTGGGGTTTTATGTTTGGTTTGCATTTATTTTTCTTCTCTAATTTACAAAAAGAAGCACGAATGGTAGGACTTTGGAAAAACACAAAGAATTAATGTGCTGTAACAGAATTTCAGTTTTAATACATCAGAATCATCCTGAGCATTTTTTTTTTTTCATCAGTAAGTCAGGATCTTGTTACACTTGTGTTTACAGCACCGGAGTTTGATACAAGTAATAGTTCCTGTTGTGAAGCATGTGACACTAGAGGAGACCAGGTCTGAGATGAACTAACACAGTGAAGGAAGAAAGCATGAAAAAATGTTCTCTTTCTTTTTGGTAGTTCTAGTCAGTGTTATGTAAGTTTCTGAGCTTTATAAAAGGTGATAATCTTCAAATTAATTACTTGAAAAGTACTAATCAGGAGTAATCTTAGTGTCAACCATTTCTGTAGTGACTTATTATGAAAATTCTTTAAAATTATTTGTGCATGAAAATATATTTTTAAAATTACAAGAAAAAAAGTCTGAAGCTCCAGAATATTAATAACACTGAAAATACATCATAAGAACCTGAAATTTAGGGTATTTTAAATCCCTTGTGATGAGGATATGAGGTCACAGAAATATTGGCAGACAAAGGTGTAAGAAACATGGTAGAATAGAAGACATTAAATTAGTTTCACAAATTTGGAGCTTAGCAATAAGTCATATGTTTCTAAAATCCATTGTGGTTTATAATATTCAAAATACATTTATTTAAAGGAAATATAGTAAAGAGTGCTTCTTTGTCTTGATGGAAAAAAAGCTCTGTTTTGGCTGTTGTTAAAATTTATCGCTTTGTTGAGTGCACCTCAGTTTTGCTATACTGTACCAAACATTTATCTAAATGAAAGTGTACAAGACCCAGAGTTGCCCTTCAATCACTATATCCTTTATGAATTAGAGTTCCATTTATCAAAATTACAGCAAGAGGAGTAAGGTCTCACAGGGCTGTCTCATTACAAGGCTTGTAAACACTGTCCTTACAAAGAAATGGTTTAACACCTAACAAATCAAAAAGTGATTGGGAATAGAATTTATTTGAGATCATCTATCTTCGGAAGACGTGCTGTACTGAGTGCACTTCGTGGCCTTTCCACCCATTCATCAAGAAATTAACAAGCAAATACCACAGACCACCAGATCTCCTTGGATCCTGAAATGTGAAATATGTTCAAAACAGATCTGTCACAGATGTTCTATTTTTATATTTCAAGACGACTTCAAAAAGGTTTTAAAATAAGAGAACCTCCACAAGTAAGTAAGAAGAAAAACAACTCCTCTTTTTAAATCCAGACAACAAACTGAATAAAAAATTATGTGACATAAAACTATGTCTAGTATTGTTAACAATGATATAAAAAGAAGAGATGAATAAATGAATACTTGATATTTCAGTGTGTTTGAAAAAAATCAAAACTCAAATTGTTTTTTTCGAAGCCCCAGCAAAATTATCATAAAATTAAATTCATGTCCAGATATTTAAAACTTTTTCACACACAAGGAGTCTGTATTTTAAAGACACAATATGAAATTAATAGACTTAGTTCCTAAGTCTAATTGGAAAATGTTTCAAACTCATAAAAATAAGGAAAAAATAAAATGAAACTAGATGTCATTTCAAGAAAGCAAGGTTGTGACACTGGAGCGCACAAAACTGGAATTGGCAGATGCTATCAGTTCTTCTCCTTGTCAGGTTCCTTCTTAAGGGATAGACTTAAGGGGTAGACTGGGATTTGGAAAGGAGCCTTGAAATAATCAGCTAAGTATTTCTTAAAACTACATTTTGCAAAAAAATAAAAGGAAATAAATCACTCAGATTGCACCGAAGTCCAGGTGAAGTTGAAACTTGAAGGCTCTGTCTTTAACATATTTCAAGAAAATGTATGTGTATAACTAGATAATCTCTAAAAAAAAAATTCCTCCTTTGTTACACCTGTTATCATCTTGATTATTTTTGTAAACGTGCATGCTACAAACTGGCTTCCTACAGTGACTTCAGGATTACTGAAAACAGCTCATCTTTAGAAGAAATTAAAGAAACTAACCACCACTCCTTTATAAACTCAACTTCCATGGAAGGGTGTGTATTTTATACGTCTGAAAGACTGTATGAGCTGCACAGTAAAATTCTACAGTATTGCCAAGAATTTACTAATCTCTCTTCCAAAAGCATTATTTTTCCTTAAACAGAAATTATTAAGCATTCAAGAAAACCCCAAAACAACCACTAAACCGCTACCAAAAATCCCTCAAAATCTAATATTTCCAACAAGAACAGGAGAATCTCACTCTAACTTGCAACTACAGCCCCCAGAAGTATTTAATACAGGCAATACTTCATCAGTTGGGGATGGACAGGTGGGTATTTTTATTGTAACATTTGAATTGTTGCCACTCTCTTTTCATTTAAATCAGTGAATTCCCTGTTGGGTTCTGTAGGTCACAACAGGTTCCTAGGGATGCAATATACTTTTCAAAGACACTGTAAGTGTCCAGATCCCCCCAGAGTGACCCTAAATAAAACTTTAAAATTATCAGTCCAAACATATTGTTGATTACATTTATGCTTATACACACGTATTTCATTAGACATTACATTAATTAATACGCTTTAGTTGAACACAGCAAGGGAGTTTCCAGTTCTCTCTTTACTCCTATCCATTTATTATATATTCAAATATAGAGTATTATACTTTTTCTCTCTGAATTTAGTAAAAATGTGGCTAAAAATATAGTTAATTTTAAGAAACATTTGCTTGGTAACACTGTAACCAACAAAAGGAGGCTACTGCTTCTTATAAAGTTGTTTCCATAGTTTACTTCAACGAATTACCGATAAGGCAATTTATGCAGTGAGTCCTCTTTGATCTTTGAGGAGAGATGGCAGAATGGAAAGTTAACCTCATTTTAATGTTACCTAAATATACTGACAGGAAATTCTAATGTTTCCAAACATCTGGAAATCTGCTTCATGGGATGGTGTTCTTCTTTTCTATAAGAAACCTTTTTCATATACCGTCTTTTACAGTTTTATGTGGCTTCTAAAGGAGCATTTTGACATAAGTAAAGTCTGTTCTTTTTACAGTAAAATTCTGCATTTAATTAAAAACTCTCTTTTATAGTGGCTAAAGTAGAATTTTTGCAAAGCTTAGCTCTCCTCAGAAACTTTCAAGGGTAAACTTCCTTTCGACTCTTTACAGATTACTGGTGTGTACTGCTCTGTAGAACACTGTTTTTCTTGCTGAACTTGAATCCCATAAGGTAGTTTTCAGTATTTTATTAATAAAGGAATTCAGAATTAGTTCCTCACAAGAGTCTCCCTGACTGATTGTGATGTCAACCATGAAATTATATCACAGGTAAAATATAATTTATCAAAAGAGTTTGTACAATAAAGAAAAAAAATCTCAAGAAAAACCTTTTTTCTTTCAAACCAACTTTTATGGGAAGAACCGAGCTTATCTATGCATGGAATTAAAATGTAATGCTATTATCTACCTTTTTTTGTTCACTTGACATTAATAATAGCTGAAAATACTTAGAAAAAAGATTTACTTGATAATCTTCCTGCTTTATATATTCTAACAGTTTAACCCCCTGCTATCTTTGCTAATCTTTCCTAACTTGATTAGGTACCGGGACCCTCGCAGCAGTCACAGTTATGCAGAGCAGCTGCCTAGGAGTCTGTAAACTGACCTCTACAAACCCCAGTAAGATTAAATCATCAACATGGTGATCACTCCATCTCAGCCTGGTATCTTTCCATGGGACTACAGAGCCAGCCCTCCTAGGACTGCAGTCATTCCATGGGAAATGTGCACCAGGTATCCCTGGGTCTTCTCAAGAGACTGATCTGGCTTTGTGAAGCAGCCTGGTGCTGGTCATGATGAACTGTCCCCACCTGTGTCTGCTGGAGTTGTTATTTAAATTGCAATGTGTTTCTGGAACTGGCAGCTTTGACTGGCATATAATTTAGTTTCCCCAGAGAATCAGAGAAGTGACTGTTAATAAAGGAAGGCTGGTTTTAATAGATTTAATAAAACCCAGAGAAATCTAAATCACATTTTCATTATTAAGGATCTTTGAAGAAATAAGGGAGAAAAAAACCTATGAAAATTGCATAGAAATTAAAAATCGCATATATTTGTACTGGAAAATACTTCCACCAGAAGTAAAACCAAATCAGATTTTAATTTTTTTATAATAGATAAATACCTGAAAATTTAATCATAGACATTCCATATACCTAATATCTGGCCAAATTATCTTCTTCATGTAAGTCATTTGTAAATAAATACTTTACTGCTTGTATATGTTTTCCTCTTTCAAATTCTCAGATGTTTTGCATTGTAAAATGAGACTGACACAAGCTATGCCACTGAGGAGACTGAAAATACAGGCAAGGCCAAAATGAACACATTTCTCAGATGAGGTTGAGGCTTTTTAAACAATAAATATTTGTAGTTAAAGTCAGTGTTGTACATTAATAAAAATATCCTACATAAAAATAAAGGTGAAAGTACTATCGTGGGTACTCCTTATCCTTTTTAGTTTACAGAAAGGAAAACAGATTCAGAGTGGTCGTGAAATTAATTTTTAAAAGTTGTCAGTATTGCCCTTATATATATTTGAGATTTCAGGAATTCTGAGCATATGAGAAAGGACCCTGCAATGATTCAGCACTGACTGCTAACAGCCAGCAGGTGACAGAGTCAGATATGCCCAGTCCAGCAAATGTTTCAAAGCATTTCAGGCTCCTGAAAGGCAGTCTTCATTCTGACTGGAACCAGAGGAAGTCCCTCTAATGGGAACTTAAAACAATCAAATGTTTACATTTGGATTAAGATGTAGTTTGCCACTGTAACTTGTACACACAAGAATGGATTCATATTTCATGACTGATGACCTTTACAAATCCCTGACAGTTTGAAGGGCATATACTGTAGTTTGATAAATTGCAGAAAGAAACCAAATTCTGCTGTGGATTATTTCAACAGGCAAGGATGATATACAAGCAAAATAAATAAGAGCAATTAAATTTTCCTAAGTGTCTTTCGAGCCATTTTACAAACGTACAGTAATAGCTGAGAGGAAAATACCTACATCACACCAACAGTTATTGCTCAGTGGAAAGGACATCAAGGACACTTGCAAGTAAGAGAATTGGATCAATATTAACGTGATTTTCATTTCATGCTTCCCCAACTCCAGTAAGCTGACAATACACTCTGATTATGTGAACTGCCTCTGAGTAACATAGAAAAGGTTATTAGAGCAAGAGGTGGAAATGGAATGCACTTTTTATATTGACAGGTCTGCTAATAGAGTGTACTGATTTTCAAAGCCATGCAATGTGCTTTCACAATTTGGTTTTGACAGCAAAAAGGAATTTCATTTATCCTTAATTCAAAATATTCACATGTAAGCAAAGGTTTCTTAAGACAGGCCACTGAAGAGGGTAATTAAACTATTTCAATAGAAAAATTTAATTAACAGGTAAGAAACAAAAGGTGATTGAATTTAAATATGTATGACATGATAATGAAATAAATCTGCTAAACGAGGCATTCTATGTTTTTGAAACAGCATCTGATAAAACCTTTTTAAGATGACATAAAAGTGAAAAATACATCTGTGTCATGTCTTAACATTCAGGCCTGGATTATGTCTAGAAAGTTTTATATTAGTTCCTAAGTACACATTCTCCAGAAAAAGCCGTGTTCTGACTATATCTGCTTGCAGCCTAAAGCCAGGATCAAAGTTGTTGGACTTCTGAAGTGGCACACTCCATACTGAGGAACTGCACTCACATACGCTGACCCTAATTTTGCTCCCTGCTCGCAAAAACTTCTAATTGAAAAGGCTAATAGTGACAAAGAAATGAATTTCTCTTTGGAAATACAAACACTTGATAAAGCGGTGGCATGTAAGGAATGTCATGGCATCTTTCAAATTCCATGAAATGGAAGTGACATCCCTCTCTATGGAAGGGGGGATGGAACTAAATTATCTTTAAAGTCCCTTTCAACTGAAGCTATTCTATGATTCTATAATTCTAAGAATTATAGATCTTAACTCCCATGCTAGGGTATTCTACCCCAAAATTTCTAACCCTTACCTAATATTCAACAATTAGTACTTCCAAACCATGGGATTGGACCAAACATGAAATTTTTTAAAAAGAAAAGACATACTACATATCTGTAGTATTGTGGTCTGTCTTCTAATTTTTCAGTTCTCCCTCTCTGTGGCAAAAGCATGGGTGATTATGTCTTTGCTAGAAGGCAATTTTGCCCCCCATCACTTAAACTTTTGCTATCAGATCCAAAAAAGATCAGCTCTTTGGAAACAGCCACTGTACAGAGACATAATAGGACAGCTAAAAATTCATTCTTTAGCAGAGGGAATGAAGGTGTAGGAAATAAGTTTAAAATTATTTTATAGTAGCTATTGTAATTCCAGTAGTTAGGCAACCATTTCAATTTCTATCAAGACTACCTATTCACAGAAGAAAGACTCAACAGCTCACAATCAGTGCTTTGAGAGAGCCATTTGCCAATGTCTGAAATTACTTTTGCTTTCTGGAATGGTAATCTTTTCAAGTGAAATTCTGGTCTTCTGAGACATACAGGACCATCTTATGCAGTCTTTACACACGCAAAATCTCCTAAACATGACATAATGTTACCTGCAATTGTTTTATAAAAGGATTGTCACCATTATATACATATATATATATATATATAAAAAATACATTTGTAAATATAAAAATGTCATTAGAACATCTAGATTTAATTTCCATTACACTGCCTTTTGTGGTACAGTTCCAACTGTTTCAAGTGTGCTGCATTGTGGTTTCTATCTGTACAAATTTCATTTTGTGAAATGAAATTTTCATTAGATGACCACATCTTCAGAACTGGTCTACATATTTTCACTTCAGCTGCAACTGGTGGGAGGAACTTCTTATATTTCAGGGTTGATCAATGCCTATAGCAACACCAGACAAAGGGCAGCACCTACAGAATATACACATTTGTGAGGCAGAAATGTGGCCCAAACATTGGGATATTTGTGCTTAACTTTTAGTGCTGCTAAGCAACCACACTCCAGTAGCAACAGACAGCACTTCTGTTTGAGCCAGGCCGCTGTAAATATATAAGCTCCTCCAAGTTAGCAACTATCTAGCAATAGCAATTATCTATCAAAGTAATCTATCCATTAGATATCTATAAAATTAAAATCAAAGCTTGTCTTTTTCCTTGATTTAGAACAGATTTTTACTCTGCATTTTAGAAAAAAATTGATTTCTTTTTAATTTTTATTTTAAACAAAAGTAGTTGCACTTATAAAATGTCTTTGTTTCATGCAGCCTAGTAGATTAAAAGTGAAACAGCAGTGGTACTGAAAATATCAGTGATAAAAAGATTTTGAGGGTCTGCCATTAAAACAGCTCAATGAGATAATTGACAAGATTTCCATTATTTTGTCTCTGAAATGGGTGAATGGTAATCACTGTCCCAGGCAGAAAGCCTGTGTGTTTATTAAGGAAAGCTAATTCACAGAAATCTTAGCAGCAGTCAGCAGTAAAGAAAAAAGGAGAGCAGTATTTTATTTCACTTTCCATTAAGCTGCAGCATGGGGTCTGTGACATCTTTCATTCTCCTTCACAAAGATTACAAGAGAGCACAAACCTTCCATGCAACTGCAGGGATACTTGCAAAATTCATATGCTTATGTTAGATCTGGAAGCACTAGCAACACTATTTTCCATTCAGATGAGAGCTGAGTTGCTATTTAGACAACAGGATCAGCTTTTTTATGGGCAAAGGATTGAGTGACTTGGGCTATATGGCAAAAGAGACACCAATAAAACACACAAGCATTATGCACAGTTCTTTCAGTTGGGAAAGTATATCTATTGTAGATGATGTTCAGGACGTTATACAAACACTCTGGGAGATAAACTCTTCAGGCACACAATAAGTATAAGAAAAAGGTCATGTCATGATGTAACGTACATGATATGAAAAACAAAATTAAATAATTGGAAACATGCATAATATGCTGATACAATTCTTAACAAGGTGTCTTCCTTATCATGCTGGTTAGTGGTATATTTAACTTTTCCATAAAATGTATTTGGCTTTTTAATAGAGTATTTTCACAAGGTGTTTTTGATCCCTGCCTGTAACTTGCACCACACTGAAATTCCCAGTACTGAGTACTTTTCGTGTGCATTTCAAAGCTAGCACTTAAAATAATGAAATGCACAGAATAAATGGTATTGAAGAACTCTACTTTTAAGGATACGGAATAGCTAGTGAACATAAACTTGTGTTTCTTGTGTACAAATCTTACTATTTACAGAAGATGTCTACAGTAATGTTAATGCGATATAATCAAATAGATTTTATGTGATAAACGCTAAATAGTGCAATGTAAAAATATAAGTCAGAACTTAGGTATACCTAGGTATCTTAAATATTCTGTCTGAAAATGAATTAATTTATTTTCAAAATCTATACATACCAGTTCCATTTGCTTTGTGAAAGGCAAGGAATTACCAATATTGAAGAGATTCCCACAATCTGATTCTGTTGATTTAACCCTTGCAAGTAGCCCAGAGTCTTGCAGAAACATGAGCCCATTGCCTGAAAGCCTGTCATGCCTCCTACTGACTGTCAGAAAGATTGGGACAGTCTTTTAAAATCTATACTATGATCTCCTAACTCTAGGCTGCAAAGGTTGAAGCACTGCTGAAATAATGTCCACCCATTTCAGCCATGCGCTAGGGAGGCTGTCCTAGTCAGGTCTTCAGAAAACAAAAGTGATACATATTTCCACTTACATACCAAGTGGAGAATAGAGTCCTGCAGTCAAGACATCACAAATAAGAAGAGTGGAGAAAATTTAGAAAAGGAATATTTTGTGTTTTAACTATAGCCAAAGGAGATTTAAAGTGCTTTTACACCTTAATATGGAGATTTTAAGTGCTTTTACTCCTTAATATGGAGATTTAAAGCATAGAAAATAGGAGATAAGAAAAACACGTATTAAAACCTTAGTCCTGATACCTGAATTCACCCAGCTGTGAAAGCTGTCCTGAAGGACTATTATTAGACTTTCACTGGCAGAATGTTCTTCTGAAATGTTTCTGTAAGATTCACTGGATCAAGAACTTCTATTTCTTTGTCAATTAGGTATAGAAATGAATAAATAGAAAAAATACATCCATCACATGGATTTAAAAATATTTATCATCATAGTAATTTATGGGGTTTGGTAAATAAAGTACTTTCATTTGGCATAATGGACAGATATTGTGTATTCTTTTTACATGAAAATATAATGATGGAAAGGAGAAAAAGGAAGTTAGAATTCTAAGACTGACAATTTTTAGGTCTTAGGAATGGTTTTGCAGGCCAATTTGATTACTTCAAGAACCCTCTGGCACCATATACTTTCAGATGAAGAAGTGAGAAACAGAGGTAGTTAAACTAACTGCTGGTAAAAAGCCAGAAAACTCTGCAGTAAAATCTATTAGCTCAGACCTATAACAGCAGCTAAAATTCAGGTCATGCTGGATAACCTGAAAATCTCAGAGGAAAGGCATTTGAAACCCAAGATGGAGGTTTTGAGGGAAAAGTTTTCATATCCTATTTGGCTCTGTGAAAAGTTTGAATTAGAGTCAAGACAGAGATTCTGACATTCAAGAGTTGAGGAAATCATTAGAAAAAAAGTGCCCATATAATGAAACTGTTCTTAAAACTTATTATAAAGCTGCCACAAAAATCCTATGCTAGAAATAGCATATAATAGGAATAAGATATTTAGAGGCTGCAAAGTACTGATAGGATGCAATTGCAACTCATTTTCATCACCTACTCAAAGAGCAAAAGCTCAGACACTGAGTATTCAGTACAATTCAGCACAACAGTATTCAGTACTTTAACTAAGCAAATTCTATTACTGTTTACATCTTGAAGGTGCCTTTCATTACATTATAGTGGGTGATAAAAATAAGGATTACCATAGTAGTAGATATTTGTAATGAGAATATATTTATGACTGAGGAAGTAGGAAATATTAGAAATAAGACCAAGTTAAATCTAGTATTTTAGATTTAATTATTCTCGCCACCAAGATCGTGCTTTGTAGATCCTTCTATTTAATACCAAATGCAAGTTCTTCTTCCTAGACTTTCTTTAAACAAAACTGTATCTTGCAATTACCCTGTAAAATATTAACAGGACACAATATGTAATATTTTCCCTAAAATCCTGTGAGGATGAAATATTTGGAAGATTATTTGGAGAAGCAGTGGATGGCACTGTTGGGCTACAATTATAAGGCTATAGATGAAAATCTTACATTGGAATACTTAGAAAAAAAGACAGATTTTTGTGATTCCTTTAGGCACTCAATTCAGATATAAACTCATTCAGAATACACTGGAGATTTCACAATCAATATGGAAGTTAATTCATATACTGAAAGGAAGTTGTGTAATAGGAGAAGTATTTTTTAGGTGCTTCAAGTGAAGCAGAATGTTTGTCTCACATGGCAGATTAAAGAACAAAGAGGACTTACTTGGAAGCATTGTTATGGATTAATTGAATGATTGCATACATATTTTTAAAATACTCACCACTGAACATCAAGTAACATATGTGTGTTTTCTGCCCATAAAGTGGATGCTACTTCTTAAAACTGCTCAAAATTAATGGTCAACTTGTGTATACTTACAGTCTAAAATTAAGTTTGCATGAATGGGGTGAGGGAACAGCATTTCCTTTTTGTCAAGGGCTTTCGTTCTTCAGTTTCTCTTATGTATTTATACTTAAGATATTACTTAAGTATCAGTTTAGGAAATTATCTTAGATAAGGGTCATCACCTGTATTTCCCCAGAGCAACACATTTTATGAAATTGTGTGTGTGTGTGGCTAATCACTGCATTAACTAAAGGGGGGGGGATGATCAAAAATATTGTCAGCTTATGCAGTCACAACAAACTTTACTTCAATATTAATAAATATAGGGGAACATGAGAAAATTGATATTAGAACTGTTTTATACCTGTTCAACATCTTCATTAATGATCGGATTGATGAGGCAGAGAGTTCCCTCAGCAACTTTGCACATGACATGAAACTTGGAGGAGTGGCTGATATGCCAGAGGGTCATGCTGCCAATCCAGAGGGATCTCAGTAGGCTGGAAAAGTGGGCTGACAGGAAACTCATGAAGTTCAACAAGAAGTGATAAGTCCTGCATCTAGGGAAGAGCAACCCCAGTCTCCAGTATATGCTGGGGGCCCTCCAGCTAGAAAGCAGCTCTCCAAAAAAGGAGCTGGGGGTCCTGATGGACACCAGGTTGAACATGAGCCAGCAATATGCCCCTGCTGCAGTGGTGAATGGTAATCCGGGCTGCATTAGACAAAGGTTTGCTGGTAGGTTGAGGAAGGTCATCCTTCTCCTCTGCTAAGCTCTGTTGAGGCCACACCTGGAGTGCTAAATCCAGTTCTGGGCTCCCCAGTACAAGAGAGACATAGATATTCTTTTATACTTACTTTTACAACTAAACTGATCCAGATATTCTGTAGATATTCTTTGTTTATCTTGGAAAGCTAAGGCTTAAGAGGGCCATATAGCTATTGGTTTTCATTATTTCCAAGACCACACAATTTCTCTGGCCAACCTGTCCATTGTTTGTCCAACCATGACACTAAAAAAAAAATTTTGTGCCTGTTGCCCTTTGTCCTGTCACTAAAGATCAACAGATCCAGATATCTGGATCAGTTTAGAAGTAACAGTAAATCTTAAAGAATCCAGCAAAAGGATCTACAAAACTCAACCCTGATAGTAAGTCTGCTCATTTAGAGATAGTATAAGAAAACAATATTTCATAGACAAAACTGAAAGCATAATTTGGTCTTTAGATGGTACATAAATAATTTTCTCATTGCAGATACACCTAGAAAAGGAACTGGATTTTATGCATTTAGTGGGCCTGCATGCAAAACTATGATAAGTGATGATCTACTGTCAGTTGTCTTCAACTTGCTTTCAGTTTTGAATCAGGTTATGAAAAAAAAAAAAATTTCTTTCTGATAGATGATTCTGAAACCAGTATTTTTGAAATAGTTCTGGAAATACATTAGGCATTTTCAATAAGCACAGAAAAAAGACTGGGTGAAGATAATGAATTCTGAGATCTTTATGAAGCTGAGAAAAAGTAAACTAACTTTTTCAGATACATAAAATAACACAGTAACTTTGACAGTCTTGAATTTACTGTAAACAACAGTGGTATTTTCACTGATGAAAGACACCTCTAGATTATTAGCAATGCCATTAGTGTCAACAATCTAATAAAACGAAGTGTAAAACCTAAAATGCAGGAGGGAAATGAAGACTAGCTTCTAGGTGGACATTCAGACTTCCTAGAATAGGGTGTTTGATTTTACAACACAGCTTCTGAACAGAGATGATGAAATTGAGCATCTCCTGCCCATGGGACATTCTGATTTCTTCAAATGTCTGATCACCTGAAATTGTCAGGTAAGTTTGTTTGTAAAACACTGACTTAGCTTTTTAGAACAACATTTGGTGCATACCAAATGAAACTAGCTTCTTAACAGTTTCTCTGGACACTCCTCCCTCTATCTTCTTCTAATACTGTCTGCAGAAGGTAGGGAGCCCAGCAGTTCATGAGATAGAACTCAGAAGCTGTGGGAATCAACTGCTTTGGACTTCCCAGCACTGAGGGGTTGCTCTAGAGCTAAAGTTTCTGAAAGTTCATCTGGAGACATTTCCCTAACATTGAGGATCCTAAAATAATTGATTTTTCCTTTAGGGTCCCTGTGACACCAAGATACTTCATTCTGAAGAGTACAGGTCTGAGTATGGGTTCCTATGTATTTCAGCTCCCCAGTTTCATAGCAGGGAACACACACTGACTTTCTTTTAAGGTAGCACTCGTTTGAAACTAAATGCTCTGGGAATTTAGGTCCTTCAGAAGCCTAAAGGAATCTTTGATGGTCCATCAAAATTCATCTGGTGTCATGAAAATAGATTTCAGATTTCCAAATGTTCCAATGTTTCTGAACATTCCAGATTTCCAAACCTGATGCTTTTTAATTGTTTGTGTAATGAGATCATATTTCTGATGATAAATACACACAGTATTTTGGTGAAGCTTACAACACTAAAGACAAGTCCCAGAAGGAGCCATCTACAGTTTGCTTCAGCTACGACTGCCCTTGAAATAAGATTGCTAATTAGATGTCCAAACACACAGTGAAATAAGCATCTTAAAATATGCAAGTTCAAATGCCATATGTGGCTATATTTCACTTATAAAACATATCTGTAGCTTTGTTTCAAAACCTGAATGTATTACACATTACATTATGAAGGCCTGTTTCTTTTTTCATTCTAAGCATTTAGCATCTGTCATGATAATCAGCTTAACAGGCTAAATATTCTTGAGCACAGACACTAGATATATTTGACCAGCGTACACATGTATGTTTAGAACATGGGCACTGAGTTCATGTCCATTTTATCCAATGTGGTCTAGAAAATGTAGCCTTTCTTGTACTCCATCTATATACAAATTGTTTGTAGACCACAATCTTTAAAGACTGAAGGATCAAAGCTTAATAAAGTAAGTATTTTGCTCTTAAGTTGACCTTTGTGGACCTGTATTCTGTCTTACTGGCAGGGTGGTACAGTAGTGTCTCATCTATACTAATCTCCAATGACTGTAAACTGTTAAGGTGATTAACTCAAAGAGACAGTTCTTTCACCACATGTACAGAAGACCTGTGGGTCATATCTACATATTTCATGTGTCTATTGCAGCAAAATTTGGGGAGGAAAAGTAGAGTTTATAATAATTTATACAACCTTTTCTGTTTTCTTTCTTTCTTTCTTTTTAATATACAATTTAATGAATTACATTGAAATTCCATCTAAACTTAGAATAAGAACTTAAGTTATTAACACTACAAAATTAGAACTCTACTAAAAATTTCCAGGTAGTTAAAAATCCCATTACAGCTTCCACTTTGATACTGCAGTAAGTAGAATCCCTTCGGCTCCACAAAAGGAAGAAATGAATCTATATTTCAATTTAAGTAAGAATTTAACTAAAGCGAAAGGGCACAGCAGATACAATGCTGAACTAATTATGCCTGCATTTTAAATCTGGGTATGAAAGTAATTCTAAGCAATTGCAAACAAATCCAATGCCTAATATCAAATTCTTAGAAATGGAGCAGACTAATCCCAAAGGAAAAAAATCTTTGGTCCATCTCCTGTAAATGTGGCTATGAATCTGACATACATACAGTCTCAAAGAACAACTAAGTATTTAGCCATAAGAATACACTATAATTTTTCACACAGTTTTATTTAGCCATAGAAATATGTCATAATTTCTCATTGAAATATTTTTTACTTGTTAGGTACTTTGAACATATATTCATATGTATGCATATGCACACACATATACAAATATGTAGGCATATTATATTTTATAAAAGATGGATATCCAAACATGCATACAGAGTTGACTAACAGAATGTAGTTAAGTAGGAACTTCACTGTAGCTGATTTTTTTTTTTTAGATAATATTATTTTCCAGTAGTAGATAACACAGCATGTGTCCTACAGAAACAAGTCACTATCAGCTAAAATTAATATTTTTCTTAGTGTTTCAAGGTAGAATTTAACTTTTGGTATTACTTCTTTAAAAAAAATGTAGATCATAGACATAGTTTTAATTTCCAAGACTCTTCTATTCCTTGATAATAGCAAATATTATATAATTGCACTATCCACAGATCCAACATTGACTCTGATTTAATACTAGAGTAGCTGTAAAGCACTTTTTTATTCATCAAGGTCATATCTTGATGGCTGCACAAGCTCAGATAAATCAGGTGTTAAGCAGGCGCATCTCCAAGGAATTTGGAAATTCTCTCATCTGCAATCCTCAGCATATCTTATTATTTACTGCCAAAGAAATGACTGATTAATTTTGTCATCTTTGCTCTGTGATTTTTGCTCAGCTGAAACTGCCTGCCCTCTTCTGCAATGCCTGATCAGACCTATTTAAGTTGATGCCTTTGATCGTAGACACTGAGGAGCTTGCTGACTTAGGCTTTGACTAAACATTCCTCCATTGCAATATTTATGCGCAGAATCCTAAATGATACCTGACAGTCAATGTAGATAACAAAAACTTTTAAGATGTTTTCACTATTTTACTGATGCTCAAAATAGCATTACTTGTACTAGAGGTATCAGTCAAGATGAAAAATTGAAACAAAAGCCAAACAAATTTTGCTTTGATGAATACTTTATTTCTCAAAAACAAAGTATCTGAGGTCAGGAAATAAAATCTGTGACTGGAAAACTATGCAGTATGATTTTTTAAAAAATGCTTTAAATTCTTTCTGTAGTGTGATACGCTTAGTTTTGGAAGCTAGGGGCATTTTACTATCAAACTGTTCCAAACAAAATTACCAAAACAAAGCCAATAAAAAACCCAACCACAATGAATGTTAAACCCTATGGAAAAAAAGGAAATCTGCCTCTAGCTCTTTATTAATCACATTCCAACACCAGAGGCTAAAAGTACATCAAACTGCACCAGATCCTTTTCACATGACAACCTCATAAATTATTCAACTCATTAGTAACACCAAAAGGCATAAAAATAACATCAGTGTTAAGGATGTTTTCTTACAGGAAAAGGTCAGCTAAAAGTTTTATTATTAAAATCCAGAGGCTTAAGCCTCTGAAAAGTAAGTACTTCTAGATAGAATCCATGAATTATAATGTTAAAGCATGCTGCTTTAAAATTCCATGTTAATTTTAATAGATATGAGAAAAGCTAGAATTATTTATTTTAATCCTGTAAACTTCAGTCTATCGTAGTTTTTATTCATGACTAAGTTTGATGTGCACCACCTGTGTACACACCTAAGCTTTAATTTTCCTGTATGTTGAATGCACTAACAGGTGTGCTTTTGATGATTATTTGCCTTTCAAAAGCAGCACAGAAATAAGCACAGTTTTGTACCTGTCTCTCATAAAATCTCTATTTCGATGTTTTAGAAGAATGTGGAGAAAATAACCCTTTGTCAAATATGAAATACTACATACCATGGGGGAAATGGCTTCCTTAACCAAACTTATGAGCAGTTTATGACTTGAAGTCCTGCACATGATAGGCTTCGTGTTTAAATAAGTATTAAGTTACACTTGCTAGTATACCTGCACACACAGATATTAATTCATATATCTAAGCTTGTTTGAATCCCAACTACTTGCTTCAACAACTGCAAAGTTGGTGAAATGTGTAGGTCACACAGAGTTAGCTTTATATCTATCATATTCAGAACTTCAGGCAACATTAGCCTTTGGCTGTACATCAGCTGAAATGTTCAACTTGCTTTGTGAATGATTACTTCCAATTTTTACTCCTAAATGCTAATGAATCACAGTATTTTCAGCATCACAGATTAAAAAAAAAAAGGACTGAAAACCATCTTAATATTCTTCAAAAAACTCACGTCTTTGATATATTAGAGAGGTCCGCCAGCTCAAACGCGAGAAATAAATTTGCTTTAGATTTTTTGAGTATTCAGATTCAATCTGCTGTACAGAAGTCTTGTACATATGAAACTTGTAGATGATATGAGGGAATTTGTAAGCATGTTCCTTTTTCCTCTTTTACATTTCAGTTACATCTCCATGAAAATCAAACATCATCTAATTCTTCAGTTCCTAGACTGAAGCTTCTATGTAGTCAGTTCACTGCTCAAATCACAAGTTATCCTTAAAAATAATGATTTTTGTCACGTTCTTACACATTACATGATTTGCAGAAAAAAAAAGTACTTTTGGCTGAAATTATGCATGCCAGGATAAAAATTCTGATATTTTTTAATTCCTCGTTCACAAAAGGTCTCCAGTGGAACTGTTATGACACATTTAATTTGATGACCTAAAAATTTTGTTCAGTCATTCTGGAGAGACAAGTTAGTTGTTTTTACCAGTGTCTCAAAATTAGTGTCTGGGAACGCTAGAGAAGTATTATGTGAATCCCTTGGGGATCAGAGAATTTAACAGCCCTCAAGCTCATGCCTTCTGGTTCATTACAGTGTAGGAATTGAAAGAATTACTTTTCTAAGAATATGTTGTCCTAGGAATTCTCAGCACTGTCACTAGAAAAGAAGGGATATGATTCTCAGGGATTCATGGACATCAAGAAAACAACATGAGCTACGTTTTTAAGCATGAGCTAATACTGACCATATTCCACAGCAGCTTTTAGGAGAGCATCAGCATGAGTGGACCCAAAAGCATTACGAACAAATCGCCTCCGTCGGCGCAAATCATCTTCCCAGTAATCCAAGCGCCAGAAGTCATGCAGTTGGCTAGAAAATAAAGAACACACAAATCAGCACCTACCATGGCTTGAACTGTATTTACATGCATTACAGTATAATTTCACTGATGCTTTTCCATTTCAGGCATACAATCTTTTAAAACTATGTATTACTAAAACTTACAATATTCTAGCATTTCTTTACATGCATTTATATATCATAAACCCCAACACTGCCTGTCTCAAAATGTTCTGCCTGCTGCTAAAAACATTAATCACACTGAGCCCATTAACAAATGCAGCATCAAATTACAAGTATTAATGGCACAGCTTGCTTTCTTTTACAGTGTTTTTAACAAGGCTAGTAAATCATAGAATGGACCTCAGTGCAAATAGTTTGCAATTTAATGACTATGGTCCCTTAGCAGACTGAACTTAGAAGTATAAAATATTGCCCACTTGAATTTTGTGAACTATGATTAAACTAATGTGCTGAAATATTCATTGAAATAATTCCCCACTGCCCCTAGCAACCTGAGAAAATTGCAATTTTATTCATTATTAATAACACTGAATTAGAGCAGCAAAAAAGTTCCACCATGTGGTAATTGTCTTGGTAAATTATTATTCCAGCTCTAACAGAGTTCTAGGATGATTTTATAGCTTCCAGCTAATACAAGCCATTAAGAACCATGGCCATCTTTGTGTTACATTGCCTTTTATATTAAGAAGTATATTAAACTTCTGTAGAGTGATACAATCCATTGTTAATCTATATTAAAGTCAAAACATACACATATATAATCATCTGGTATTCGACTTTGGTTCTAACAAAATGACCAACTCCACTTTAAGACAACTTCTTGACCTTATCAACACAAACCTCTCACGTGTTTTTGTAAGATATTTGGGCAAAGCTGTATTTTAAACCAACATTTTGAACATCTTTTGGATCACTAGCAAATATCCAATATGTTTGTGGATGCATCCTTATCATCAAACTCATAATTAAACACTACATGCCTAAAATTATTCTGCAGATCATGACCTTGCAGACCACAACTAGGGAACCAGAACTTTTAACCAGTAATTTTCAGTCTATCTGCAATATTGAAATACCTTGGAGGTACATGGTCAAAAGGCAAACTAAAAAAAAAAAAACAAAACCACACACACAAAACAAACAAACAAACAAACAAACAAACAAAACACAAAAAAACCCACAAAAAAACCCCAAACCAAACCAAAAAAAAAAAACAAAAACCCGAGAAAAGTTTTTTACTCATAAGTAAGGACTATATCTTTGCTGTATTTTTCTAGGTATTACTTCAGCCACTGTTTTCTATATTTCCTTAATTTTGAGAAGCTATGCACTGGTAGCCACTTGGAGAGGAAAGGAAGAAATATGCTAAGGTAGAACAGACCTTTTCTTTTTTTACAGCCCAGTTAACCATTTTTTTTAATGCTTTCATGGGTTATTGTCCAACTTTACTACTAATGAGAACTGGATCAGTTCTGGAGGGCTGGAGAGCACCAAGACGAGTGGATCTAGCAGCCTAACTTCCAGCCACTTACAAACTTTCAGATGCAGCACGCTATAATTTTTAGTCAATGTTAGTGGCTTTTGCATTCTGAAGGGAATTTTCACTATATGCTTCTTGAGTCTGTGTGAAGGTCCTATTTTGCTGCCTTGCAGAAAAGGCTTTTTACTTATTTAAAAGCCATTTTCAATCATCTTTGGTAAATAAAATAGTTTACTTTGGTTTTGTATTATAATACAGTTTTTCCTCACAGATGTGTTAGTCTGAAGTATAAGTCCATCTTTTTCCTCCTAGGCTGAGCACTGAGTAATTTTATAGTGACTGTTAAATCCTCTTGACCCCGATGTGATACGAATAAAAAAATGGGCAGACAACTGCCCCATGGTTTAACAGGCAAAGCTGAAAGACTCCTTGTGAACTCTAACTCTGTATTTTAAACTGATGATACCAAAGATAATACTAAAAGCTTCTTATCATAGTGATTTTTTGAAAGGCAAGAAACTTTGCCTTTTTAATTCTATTTAAGAGAAGTCATAATTGAACATGAGTAAAGACACTAACAAAACTCTCTTGAACACAAAAGTTCTCTGAAATGGCCTGTGTCTTGAGAGTAACAATAAAAAAGGCTTTTAGGTTGATAAGAATGATGCAACTATGTAAAAAAACATTTTTATGATATTAAGAAATATTCAAAGACTATAGAACCACATTTTTAATTTGTTCTGTGTTTAATCTAGTAATCCATTACTTTGACTGATCAGTATGAATAATACTGTACATTCACAGCTGAAAGTAAACCATTATTTTAAGGAAGTGCTAAGTATAGAAGTGATGAAATTGTCAGAGGATTAATTCTATTTTGCAGATCCAAAAAAAGGTTACAAGTTCACCAGGGACTGAAGTTTGAAATACGTAATAGTGCAAAATTAAAATTTTGAGAAAACAGAATAAGAACATTATTCCTAATCACAAATTATGTATATGACTTTTTAAAACAGAATTTAAATTTCTTCCCACAGTTTTCTACAGAAGTCTACCCTACAGAGTTATTACCTACTTCCAGATACTAGAAGATGGTACCTCAACCCTAAAGAAAAGGTTTCTGAATCTTAACTAGTTACTCTAAGATTTATTTTTGATTCTTTGAGCATCTTTAATAAAATGACAAAATACTTCTCCTACATTGTTTTAGAAAGAAAGCAGACACCTTAAAAGCTGATGGCTACACTTACGGAAAGTTTTGAATGGTTGAGTTTCATCATCTGAATTAAGACATAAAAATTTGTGGGATTTTCCTAAAAGGTGATATTATTACAGCTCTGGATTAGATTAAAAATACTAGTAGGTAGAAGACTATAGCCACAAGTTCCAGCATAAAACTAAGAATTTAGCCTACTTTAAAAGTGCAGTGCTATGGACTGAATCAGTGTTAAATTGACTAGCCCACAGATTACAGAAATACTTATATTCTAATCCTGTGAATATTATTTAGGCTTTAAGATTTTTCAGGACTTTAGGTAGCTACTAGGTAGTTCTAAATTATGTCTGTAAATCAGTAGAACTGCATTTCTTATTATGTACTAAGCACAATCCTAGAAGAGAGCACGTCTGCAAATCACTCATATCTCTTTCTGCTACAATGCATTTTTCCTACAAGTGACTTGACTAAATCAAGTAATTTTAGTAATTTATTTCTGTGACAAGTACAATATTTCAATAAGCTTTACTTTTCTTAATAATGTATATTATTAATAATCCTTATTTCCACAGCCAACTAGATTATATGTAATTTCTCATTGCTCCATATCTTACACCAGTTAAGTGACATTTTGAATCAGGCTTTTTTGAATGAAGAAGTGCATATTAAGCACACTGTAATGATTTTTTTTTAAGAACTAAAAGTTTATAGCATCATTCATGAGCTACTTCTATAGACTTTAGAAAAGAAAAAAAAATATATCTACATGCATTTAACAGAACAGTTATTTAGAATGCACCCTAAAGCACATGACTCAAGGAAGTCCACATCATGAGTTTAGCTGTCAAGATAATTTCATTATAAACTATATCATCATCCAATACAAACCTTTCTCATCATAATGAGGACTGGCATAAAACTAGTTATACTGAAAGGTTAGTAACAATGAAAAATTTTATTTGGAACAGTGTGCATGGGGCAACTTAATCCCAAATGCCAGATGTGCGGTATTTCATATAGTTAATACAGAAAAAGAAAATACATGTTTTAATGGAACAAGCCCTATTTTACTACTGTTACTGGAGGGTTACAAATTCTGTTTCACTGTCACTGTCATCACTGGTTGCTCGATGTATATGTTCTCCTGCTTCAAACAACATTTTCCTTGTTAAAGGTCAGCACCGGATGGAAAGGCAAAGTGGTGTTAGGTAGCCAAGGTGGACTTCGACAAGTTAGAGCAAAGAGCTTTGAAGTCTCCCAAGTGCTCTAAAACTCAGATCTACCTAGAATTCTGTACAATAATCTTATAATAATACCAAACACCTCTTCCATATATTTAGGGACAAAGATTATCGAGACAGACTAAAGTGTCTCAGGTAGCTCAACTACCCTCTTGGAGGAGAAATTGTGAAGTGCTCTGCTATCAAAACAATTAAGAGGAATGTCAAGCCAGCCTGCACAGCAAAGTTCTTCCTACCTTTTCACAACATCTTCATAGCCTGAACATTTAAAAGACAACTTTTGAAAAGATTTTCTGTTAACTCCTGTGGCCATTGCTGCCATTAAATATATGGGAACGGTTTGTTTCTTTAACTTATGAATATTAGCTGTCCTAAGCAGCAGGTCTTTGTCCACCCTGTGGGCAGTCAGCATCCCTGACAGTAGCTTCAGGGCTGTAAAACCCAGTTCCTGTTCATATACAAATGCAGTTTGCTGTATGTCACCTATAGCTACAGCAACTAGAGGCAAACATAAACAGTGGAGAGCAGCACAAATGTCCCTAAAAGATCCTCAGACTGCAGCCCAAAGGACAGGCTACCAGATGGAAGAGATTAAGTTTGAGTATGTTAATGAAGAGGAACAAGCCTGCAGGCATGGGGGAGGGGTAAAAGTTGTTTTGAAAAAGAGGTGGGTCACAGAACTGGAAGGATCTCAGAGAATCCATAGTCTTTGTAATACTGGGAAACCGCATAGAAAAGGCAAGGAACTGATGATCTATAATTTCAAGAATTAGTCCTGGTTCCTTTTTATGTGACATATTTTGAAAAGGACAAACAATTCTTCTCACAGTGTGAAATTCTGTGTTTTGAAAATGAGAAAAATAAAGTATATTTGGAAAGTATACAGCATTTCCCTGAGATAATATAAAGAACAGAAAATCTGTGACATTAAAACAAAGTAAGTAAAAGAAAACTTAAACCACAAAAAATACAAATTATTACTTATCCAATATTTGTAACAGTTAAAAAGTACAAGCCAATATATAAAGCTATTTGCCAGGAGATCCAAGTAGCAAAATCTTCTGTTACAATAAAGGAGCTAATACTGTTCAGAAGTGGTATAGCAATATACAGTCACTGTTTTAGAGTGAAGGTTTTTCTCACTCTGCTTGAATCAGACACAGTATTTGCTGATTTTATCAAGATGATGAGACAGGCATGCAAATATAACATTCTACATTATAATGGCTACAAGAAAAATCTTGTTGTACATTAAAAGAAACAAATTTCAGAAACATCAATTAACATAATAGTTACTCCAGTAGTTACTCCACAGACACATACACAAAATATTTTTTAAGTTACAAAAGTTACAAAGCGACAATTTTCTTTTTTCCAAAGGGTATGCTAGAGAATTCCAGAACAAAAACTAGAAATACTGAAAAATAATACAAAACAAATAATACCAATAATACTAAAAACTGCAAATACCAGCACAAGGAATAAAGATGTCAGGGAACCTGAGAAACATCTAATGTAATAATAAAAATAAGTATTTTCAATTTTCAAAAATCCTAAACCCAGGATTTTTTTAAAAAATGTTTAGGCATTCTTACGAAGAACAACTTCTTTTTTTTTTTTTTTTTTTTCTCTTAGGTACACATGAAGAATTGTTATGGTTACCATCAGGAGTATATTTGTCAGAGTTTCATCACAGAAGGGAAAAAGTCTAAGAAAAAGAGCTTACCATTTAAATAGAAAAATGCTAAATACCTAGGAAAATTTAAGTAATACAGAATTTTTTAATTTTTTTTTTAAATGAATATGATGTTGAATGATTCAATTAATGAGAAGTATTATACTGTCATTTTTGAAAGAAGTTGTCTGGACGTGTCCTAGGGAACTCATGTGGATGATATATGGATTGCTGAAAGCAGGGCTACAAGGCATAGGATATCAGTAAAATACAAAGTTATGTTCACAAACTGGTGAGGTGATCTAAGAGCAGGAAGACAGGCAGCCAAGAATGCAAGAAGCTGGTGAAGAGGGCACTGGCAATCTGGGAGATGGTAGTTGTGGCACTGGGCAAGCAAGGGCTCTTCGTTAGGGATAGCATTTCCCAGGGATGGCTAGATGGTCAACGACCATCAGATTTTTTTTCAGTTTATCTTGTATTTCTAATCAGTGCAACAAACTAGCATGAATAAAAATGAGAGAGAAAGCAAAGGAGGTTCCTGTGAATTCGGTTAGTGTCTTGGTCACTGGCAGCTGGAGCAGTGGTGTGGAGAGGACAGCAATCTGGCTAAATGACTCACAGCCCAGCAGCATGGCTAGAAGGCATGTCAGAACTGCCACCTTCAGAATTATCAGGGGAGATGAGAGGTATTTTTGTACCTCCTGTTTAGGGCTGCCAAAATGGGAAAAATTAAAATGAGAAGATATATGAGACAGAAATGATTGGTGGAATTTGAGGAGAAATGTAGATGAAGTCAGAGCCCTAAAAATGAAAAAGGATTTGATAGAAAAGTCTCGAGTTAGGCAGTGAGGAATTAGAAAAGTTATAGGGTCTAACCAACAGATAATATTAATTGGAATAATTACACTGGAGCAAGAATGAAACAGAAGGAGAGATTAAAAGGTTTCTTCTAGGAATTTTTTTCATAATACTGGAAAATGGAAAACCATAAAAGGTTTGAAGTGTAATTATTGATTGGTGAAGAAAAAGCAGCACTGAGCTGGAAAAAATGGAGAAGTAGTAAAGGAATAGAAATGCGAGAAGAAATCCAGTGACTACGGAAACTAGTGGAAGAGAAATAACCGTGGAAATTGATATGAAGAGAAATAAATCCATGTCAATCATGGATGGATAAATAGATGAATAGTGGGTTATCAAGAATACCTGTTAGAGATTCTCTCATATTTTGAGACTTGTGAATTTGAGCTAGTTTTGTTTAAGACATTGAACTCTAGAAATCTGTGAAGTTTAGGGCTGATCTCTGGGGTTCTATGACTATTTTATGAACAGAAAAAGAGGGAAATAGTTCATTTCAACACAATTAATAATATATGTAGCAGAAGTTACCAGCAGATTACATACTAGGTCACCCACAGGTTTCCTTGTGGAAAGTGTGGGATAGCTAAAATTTTTAAAACAGGAAATAAAAAGTTTTGAGCTGTTTACACCTGTGAAGGATGGCTGCAATTCATAAACCTGCAAACTTTTACAGAGATTGGTATTTGTGTGTTGTTGCTTTGCACAGTTTGGGTGGAGGGGAAGGGTTTCCATGTGGACTTTGAAATAAGGGTGAAATAGAGAAGAGAGGAACTCAAATTAACAGCAAATACTACCACAGATCATCAGAATAGGAGCAGAGGAGTCACCTTCAAAAAGCAGAAGGAAAACTGCCAACACACATTCTCTGCTATGATTATGTTACTAATGGTCTTGCATTAATAATGAAGGACAAAGCTGAGAACAGAGAATTGGCTACAAATGAAAAGAGAGCAAAAAATATCAGAAGACGACTATCGATTAGAGATCCACCAAATTCATGGAGAGGAATTTTCTAAGAACTGTTTTAAAGGGTAACATCCTTGCCAGAAATGAGGGAGTGTTTTATATTGCTGTTATTTTCTTCTTAAGGCACTGGGAAAAGGTATATTTAATACACATTCTTAATGAAACTCTCCAACTCCAGAAACTTCTGTGACTTAATTTGGGTGAAAAAATTAAGGACACTGAAGCTCAAAAGAAAAAAGTAGAAAGGGGAAGCTGGAAACAGAAATCCCTCCATTTGTATTAATCTTCAATTAGAGGACATGTTAGAGAGTACTGTCAGTAGATGTGAGAGGGAGGCTGTGACAATAGGGATGTTTCTTTTAGCTATGGTAGTACTTAATCCACAAACTTATAAGGCAGTTAATTCCTGAGATTGTGGATTTTAGTATATTACATAGAGTCTGAAGAAACAAATTGATAATGAATATACAAACAATCAAGAACTAACAATTTACTGATTGTCTAGATTGTTTATAAAGCTTAGAATGAGATGTTAAATCTGGAATGGCTGCTATATTATTAAATAGTAGTAAACTTATACCAAGAAGCAGTAGTTCTAGTGAAATAAGACTAACTATGCATAAAGCTACATGCGGAGAAAAAAAAAGAAAAAAAGCTACATACATCTTAAAAATAGCAAATGAAATGAAAATAACTCAAATGTCTACAAATTAAAACTAAAGTAGACATTTTAAAATTATTAAATTGATTTAACATAAATTTAAAGTAATGTAAGATAAGTTTGACAAATCTATCTAAATATTAATTGGCAATAGTAGGACAAAAAACATGTAGTACAGCTAAATGAAATAATACAATTTCCTAAAGTTATATACTCAGTTTCTTTTTAGTTAATCCAGTGTCACTGAAGGAAAACTGAAGCAACATAAAAGGTGGATACATAAACTGTCAGTGTTTGACTTACCAGCATCACAAAGAGTTTTTTCGTAACAAAATATCAGTAACAACTGAATGCAATTGCACCAAATTCTAGGAATAATAAATTGTACTCCTAGAAACACTAAAATGAAGTAAATTTTAAGGCTAAAATTAAGACATACTACCTTTGAAAGAAAAGAAGACAGAGTGGTTGGAACAATACTCTGTGGTTTTACTCAGATGTCTGATTTGGAACCTTTATTCTATTTCAGAATATGTTACCA
Source organism: Lophotriccus pileatus (assembly GCA_035583135.1). Lineage (NCBI taxonomy): Eukaryota > Metazoa > Chordata > Aves > Passeriformes > Tyrannidae > Lophotriccus > Lophotriccus pileatus. The sequence goes on along the minus strand of JAWWES010000001.1, from coordinate 48,816,192 downwards.
TCACTCCAAGCAAAGAAGAAACAAACTTCCCAAAGCCCAAAAAGCCATTTTATAGTTTCAGATAAATGAAAATTTGGGTAAAATTCAATTTTGGAAAATACCTTGAAAGAACACAGAGTAGTTTAGGATATTTTTATTTTGGATACTTTTTTTATGTCATGCTATCTCAGCACAATGGGCACTTAATAAGATTTCATAACTACTACCATGATGCCACTGATGGAATAAACAGCGTATTGGGGTTGCCTCTGCCCTTCTTAAATGACTGCAAAAAAGAGACAGACAGAATGGCTAAGACTAAAAGCATAATTATACATGGCTAAAATTAAGTGCAGTGTATTCCATGCTAAATATGCAGCTTTTCTTATTAAAAATTAAGAAATATCTCAAAGGTTCACTGACACAAAACTCGAAATATCTAGCAAATGATCATCCAATTTCAAGAAAAAAAAATCCATCTGTTTTACATTTTGACTACTAAGTTTGTTATAACATCACATCTGAAATAGGTACCATGACATTAGCTTACACACTCCTGCTACTGGGAAATACAACATGAAAATAAAAAAATTGGAGAACATATTAATTTAGAAAAATGAAAGAGAAAATATCGGGCATTTTCATAGGGAACTTACAATGCCATAATTTTTTACCAGAAGATTTGATCAAAACCATGCTTTTTGATTTAAATGGAGTTTAAAATGAAATTTCCATTCAATTCTTCTACTTTTTACAAGCATATCACCTGCTGGTAGCAATATTATTTTGTTTCTTAAGCACATTATGTGTCAAATTAAAAGAAAAACAGAAGCGTGTGCCTTCTGAACACAAAAACAGAAGTTCTCATGAAATAATATGACGTTCTGTCAAAATTGTCTGGAAAGTATTCTGTGATTTTACAGCTATAGTCTACAAAAATCAGATAAGCATCTCAGAAAATAACTTCATTATCTTTATTTTAACACAGTGAAATGCTGATTTAATAACTTAAATGGAAAAAGTTTTAGGACAACTATTAATTTTGCCATAAGGATTTTTGAACAAAGTTAATAAATACAGTCCTTATGAAACTACCTAAAATAATGACAGACTTTTGTTTGTTTGTTTGTTTAAATCAAGTATTCAACTGAAGTTCATTCCTTGAGCTTCAAATAAATATTCTTCCAGCAACAACTCTGTGGACAGGATTCATCTGATAATACAGATCACCACTTCTGTTCAGCTTTTCAACCACAAACATGAAGGTGCACTTGAGTAAGCACTCAATTCTGCCTGGGAAAGGTTTACCATGGTTACAGAAAAAACAAATAAACTGGTATTATGACCACTGGAAAGTAAGAGAACTCTTTCTTGTAGTTATGTTTTGCCTCTAATATAGCATTTTGTTGTCTGGTTCATTTCCTGCAGAGAAATTAATTAAAAAACCACCCCAATCTCAACTCCCCCTAAAACAACACTTGCCTGTATGGGGTCTTGTAGTATTATTTGCTTGGTTCAGCTATCGTACTGAAAAGGGAAGACTGAGAGAACAATTTCATTCCAGTCTCACAGAGAGCCCTCTTCCTATGCCTCCTGCATGAGTACTAACTTCTCTACTTAAATAGATGATAGGATATTTTGCTCCTGAGTGGAATGAACACAGCTAGATTCATTAGGTAGTTCTTTCTACCTTTTCTGAAGAGAAATTAAAAAAAAAAAACCAAACCTCAAAACATAACAATCCATTTTCACATTGAATTCTGAATGACAATTACTTTTACTGCATTAAGAAACACCAGTAAACAAAGCTAGAGGTTGGGATCCCTCCTCAGCTTGTTTTTAATGTCACCCCCATACAGTCTACATCTGCACAATGCAGAATTTCTGAGATTTTGCAATTGTTCTGATGAAGCAGGGATGTTTTACAAGAAAAACACTTTACTTCATATTTCAAGATCTTATCTATCATATTAAATATATATATAGGGACAGCAGGGTCCTAGCTTCTAAAAAAAAAATCTGAGCTTTTATGACTTGTTTGCAACTCTAGAAGAGTTAAACAGTAGCTAAAATTTGGTTCAGTTTAGGCTACTTTGCCTGGACAACTGAAAAACCAGTCTCCAGATTTCAAAGTGGGCATCCAAAGTAAAAGAGCTTGTTGAAGCTCTTGAAAACTTTGATGCCTTGTTGGCTTACTTAAAGGTCAAACACTAAAGGCTCAGACTTTTAAGTAGGGGTAACATATGTGACTGCTGATGAGTATGCTGTCCCAACTGTCTGCTCCATTCCAGATGCACTGATTAAGGTGTCTGAATTTCTCGTGAAAGAACTCCTGAAGAAGCTACTGAGCATATAAATTACAGTCCAGTTTCAAGACAAACCAGCAATGACTTATCAAAAAATCTAGATCTGTGCTTTTAACAGAAACAGCACGGTTGAGGTAGACAACTAGGACTTATCTCATTAGTTACTCCTGTTTGTAAATCATGGCTTGAAGGCTGTGGCATCCAAGAATAGAAACTTAGTCTCTCAAAATCTTTAATTAGAAGAAAGAGAAAATGTTTTATCTAAATATTTTAAAGTGTTATTCTAAAACTAAGACACACAGTTTTATTTTTTATATATACTATTTCTTAAAAATCCATAATGAATTAGTTTCAAACCTTTATAAATTATTCAAGCTGCAACTGTTTAAAGACAGCTAACTTATAAACCTGGCATTGAGATGAAATAATTAGCCTCCTTGAGGCCTACCAACAGTAATCAAAATCTAATAAATAAATAATAAAGTTTTACCTAGACAATTGTTTTAATTGACATCATGCAGAGCTGTTTATTAAAATGCAAGTCTAATAATGCCCTCTTTAAACAGAATGATTATGTTTGCAAAATGTCATTTCAGGCTCAGTAATTGGAAGTATCTGAATTCAAAATTTAGAGAAGCTTGAAGTTTTATGCATCCTGAAAGTTTTTTTGGGACAGATTTCTCTTTCTCCTAAGTATAATCCAGAAGTACAGCATAAGTTAAGAGAAAGCACACATTTAGCTTTAAACCTAATATTGTTCTGAAGAACTAAAACAAAGACATGCTGGCCCAATTAGTGGATATGTCTTGTCTGGAGTATAAACAGTTATTCCTATCCCCAAATGCAACCTGTATTGATGAAATAAGCACTTGCCAAGTGGCATTGCCATGACTGCTATGCAATTTTTAATACAGACCATGTTTACAATACTATCAAATAAGTACTGAAGTAATCTTAACTTTGATCTTTTTTGTTCCTGGGAATTTTTGTGAGAGCTAAAAAGCTAGCTTGGCAAGTAAACAAAAACTTTTCTATATATACTTTATTTCAGACAGTCAAGAAGTTCTTCAGAAGTATAGAAACAGTCTTCCATAAAACATCCAAAAATATATCACCATGACCTAATGATTTATTTTGGGCTTGAAAATCTCACAGGAGAAGAAGTAGACACAAGTGAGAAAAAAAAAAAAAAGAAAAAAAAACGGGTGACACCGAGTTACAACTTCCTTGTTTTCTGCCTCGAAATAAAATTTCTATTTTGGTGGGTATTTAAAAAACAAGAACTATATACTTTAAAGAATTTTTGCATGCAAAGTATTTGACAATCCATTATTCTGGATATACTTTTTAATGTTTTGCTTCCTATTAGCTACTTAATCTGTTAGGGAATTCTGTGTGACAATCAGGAGACACAGCTGGTTTTCCCCTTGTCTCTTGCACAAACTGACACCAGTGGAAAGAGTTGCCTAATCACTCGGAAAGATTATTAATCTTTTATATAGAAAATGAATGTACAATTCCTTTTTTTATCTCATGACTTATAGGACTTCTAATTAAATAAATAACTCTAATACAGTCCTAGAATAGCTTTTATCTAGTATATAGACTTTACTTAAGCAACCAAGGCAACACGTGGCTAAGTCAGTAAATACATGTCAGGCCTGTACTTTGTATTGCTCAAGAGCTGTGATATTTTTTCTAATGTTTAAGTGAACTAGCATAAGGCTTCTTGTCCTATCAGCAGAAGACAAAATAGTTCATTCTTTCCTCTATATTGTTTTGCCCATGGATATTTACAGAATAAGACCTTCCATGAGTCTTTCTTTTTCCAAACCATTAAAACAAGGATGCTTTAGTCATACTCATATAATCATTGACTTGAAGTATCTTCGTTTTTCTGTAGATGTTCTGTAATTTCTGCAGTTAGTGATGTGGTTCTAAACTGCACATACAAACTAAGGTACAAAATATATTGGATCTACTATTGTTCTAATAGCAATACTCTTCCATGGAGCAGTAAAGATGAATTATTTATTATTAGTTATTAAAATATTTATATTAAAATAATAATTATTAATAATAAATAATTAAAATTATTTATTATTATTTATTAAAATAAACCAACAGATCTTTCTAGTTTAACATTAAATCTGTCAAAAGTTACTTGCGGAGATTTGGGGGGGAAAAAAAGGGCACACAAAACAATGTGTTCCTGTTAATAGCAAATAAGCATCTGCTTCAATTTATCTTATCCCATGTAAAATATATGTAATACTTCCATTATTTAGCTTCAGGGAGAGCTTTGGAAAATGACACTGTACCTGATGTCTACATAAAATGCTATGAAAATACTCTAGTTTTACCTTCCACCACACTTACAACACTGTGCCATGAATTAATTCCTGATACAAGCAATATTATCTCCCAAACAGGCAGTATAACTCAACAGATTGATAACAAAAAAACCACATTTAACAACAAGTGCAGGATATCTCTGACTGTAGTGATTTGGTGAGCAGTGAGAAAACAGCATGATCAAGAACTTACTCCCTATCAGTAATCGTATCCCTTGCCAAAATTTGTATACCTGATAGGAAGTCTTGATGCTGTCTAACCAGCCTTAGGGCTGGTTAGCAGGACTTGGTTAGCAGGACTGTTGGTCCTTGCACAACCAAAACCCCATTGCTGATAACTCATGAACATCTGTGCAACCCTCAGCACAGCTAACCCAGTAGAAAAGAAACATGCTAAAAGTCTCACACTCAAGGAAACACAAAATCCAGAATCAACTCTCAGTAATACACTCTTCTCAGACACTAATTTGCTAGAGTTTTAATAGGCACAAACACATAGTCTCAGACATTTCTTCCCTTAGGATCTGCTCTGCCATCACGCAAATGGCTGACGGCATGAAACCATTAAGAGTCTGCCTTCAGAGCAGATTCATGAGAAACACTGAAAATTCAGAGTACAAGGGAAAACCAGCAAACATTATGGAGGATTGTTGGTTGAGCTGCTAATAGCTCATTTATTTATAATACTTGGCGTTTTCATTACAAATGTTTATAAAAATTGTTTAGTGAACATCTCCAAAACCTTCATTTGCCTGCAGCAGGCCTTTGAAATTAAGCAGGAAGAAAGCAATCAGATTAGACCATTGCTCTTTCTGACATTAAATGCCTTTCTGGTGTGAGATAAAAAATTTTGAAAGAAATAAAATAAAATCTGTGTTCTACTTTTGCTCCATAGGAGAATATTGACAGCATACCAAAACAACAAAATAAAATGAGCATAGTTCATATGACTCATAAAATGAGTCACAATGCTCCTAAAGCAGCAGTAGACTCGGCACTAGGACTGTATGGAAATTTGTAGAAAGATGAAGAGGAATCTCTTCCTGCTTTGAGAAGTCTTACTCCCCAAATTATTTTTTTCCAAGAGTCGCAATGTGTCATTCAGTGTTCAAGGTGTATGCACAAGGGAAAGAATCATAGTCACTTCCCTTAATTTTCAAGTTATATTTGCAAGCAAAGTATTTTTTAGTTTGCACATTGTATATCAAAAAATGAAGGAACCACTATTCACTCTAACTACGCCAGCAGCTAAGGGCACCAGAATGCCAGTCACTATATAACATGATACTTGCAATCTTCCAGTGATACTCTCAAAGCCTGTGACAGCAAATGAAAATTATTTTTTTAGGCTTTGCCAGTGAAGTGCTTATCTCTCAAACATACATATCAACAATAATTTTTGCCTAGACCATTACAGATGATTCTATCTGAGAACAAATACAATTTTACAAGAAAAGCTATGGTGGACACAGTAGGCTTTCCACATGAATCACCAAAGTTTCGTGGAATGGAATACTGTCAGCCTTTTCTGATGACGCTAGCTCATTTTAAACTAGTAAAACACTAATTGGAATGGGGAATGAAAGGGCTACAACCATAGAAGTACAATCTGGCTCAGAACCAGGCTCATCTCTTACCACATTACCCCAGTTCAGAATCCAAGTCTTTAATATTTTCCCCCTTTTGAAAATATTGAATCAGTGTAGGACTGTGGATTTGGTCGAAGTAATTTTAGTCATTCCCTGTTGGCCTCCTATTGGCAATAAAGCCACAACCTGGCTGGCATATTACAGATGCAGGAGGGAGGGTGGGTGGGGAAGGAGACATAAGTAAACACATATGTGTATCATGCTCTTCTCTCTGGCTATTACACAAAGTAAAATAGCTCCAGAGGGAAGCATCAACAGAGACCTGCTCCAGAGTAAGATACTAACTGCTAGAAGAGCCTGCAGAAAGGTGAAAAAGGCCATTTCAGAGCTCCACAGCTAAAGAACAGAGTCATAACTGAGAAGGATGTGACGGTGATCTTTAATATTATGAATGGAACCAAGATGGTTAATCGGCAACAAGGACTCACTATTTCTCCTAAGAAAAGACCTAGTGAGAACATGGAGTTACCAAGCAATAAGTTCAAAGCCAACAATGGTGCACTTTGTGTGAATTTCTCACACTACATACTCAAGGTATGGAACTCAACACTATCATGGACAGCAGAAGTTTAAATGAGTTCTTAAAGGGATCAGACATTTCCTTTCACAGATGGAGAAAAAAACACCAGAAGTTATTAAGCTCAAGGATATCACCTCTGGCTCAGGAAGTCCCTGAGCTACAATTTGCTGAAAGCTGGGAGGATATGCTGGGGGAGTATCACAACAAAGTCACCTAGGGAAATACTACACTCCTCCGCTGGCCTCCTCTGTTGGCAGCCAACAAATATTGAAACAGTAGACTCGTAATTCTATTCTTATAGTTTGCTGTTATATTGTTTTTCACTGTTTTTTGGGGCTAATTTTCCACTGCTATTAAATACATCCACATCAACTAAGTTTAAGTCAATTAACTTTCTTCCCCAGGTTAACAGCAGTACTAACTCATGCCATTGCTCAGCTAACGAGTGTATGACGTTTTCAGTAGGAGGATTAAGGCTCTGTAATTATTCTTTAGCAGAATGTAACCTTTGAAGGTGTTAATACAAAGGATAAGACATACTTACACATACTGCAAAATTCATAGGTCTTGAAATATAAACTAATTTCTAGTATAAACTCCCTAAGTTTACGAGCTTTTGTTTTTTTTCCAATGTCATCTCTTTCTTACATCCACTGCAAGGTCACAAATAGTACTCTGCAACATTTAGATAAGATGACTGATTTATAATCTTAACATTTATTTTTTCGGAGTAAGTGCAGTAAATATAACAGTACACTATTGAGAAGGGGAAATTGATACAAACATGAAAGAAATTCACCAGGTTTCATCAATATGATGGTATTCTGCTAATATAAAAGAGAAATCACCCTAGGTGCACTTCAACTGATAAAATATAAAATTAATAATTTCTTTTACACATATTTTTTATCAAAAAAACTTTTTTTGTTGCTATCATTTCAATGGAGATAATAATAAAATCACAAAGCAGCTGTGTCAGACAGTACACTTTTTATGATACGTATAGAGTAAAAATATTTTGGAAGGAATGTCTACAACAACTAAACTCCATGGGATTAGACTGCAATGAAAATGTTGCAAATAAAATATTTTCAGAATTTGTAAAAAGTGATTTCTTTAATATGTAACTGAAAACTGCGAAACAAAAAGAAATGCGAAGTTAACAAAAGGAAAAAATCAGTATGCTTAAGGCAGCAGTTGATCCATTTAAAACCCACCACTTTATCTGTTCTCTTTTCCTTTCCAAAATCCAATAAACTGCCATTATATTCCTTTTAAATGGTTCCATTACAAGGATTCTATAACAACAGACTAATCTCTTGATAATTATAATAAATGCCTGTAATCAAAGCAGGAACCATTTAAAATAAGGAGAAAGGCTGTTTTCCATCAAACTCAGTGTAGTTCTGTGACCTTTGGAGCATTAAGCTACATCATACACTGCCACCTCTAACTGCAACATAGCTTTCCTACCAATCTTGCTCAAATAAAAACAAAAAGGATGTGAGATCAATGGAAATATGGATTGACACGTGGTAAGAGTTCTTACTTTCCAGCTCTGAGCCTTGTAGAACATAAAAATCTCAATTCGCAAGATTCCAAGGGCTCATAGTTGGCAGGATTCAGCCAGCAGCTCTTTGACAGACTTCCCTTCAGGAGGGAGCAGGGGAAGGAGCAGACTGATATTTTAAAAGATTGTTCTATGGCAATGTGAGCCATCACCATTAATGTTTAAGAAAGTATTACTTTTTAGAAAGACAGGACATTTTATCACAAAATTCAATATTGTATTCACATGAACAAACAATGATTTCCAGAGATCATTTAAGAAACTGAAGGCTGATAAAATTACGGGAAATGACTCTATATGATCAGAATGGCTTTCATCTGCATTTTGTTAGACCCAGCATTGATTTCACTTTTCAGCTGTGAACAGCAAGAGGCCAGCTGTGGCCAAGGGAGAGAGCAAGCAATGAACCAGGGTCACAATAGAGGCTGAGTTGTCAGAAATTTTAACACTTTTAACGACTAAATCTCAGCAAAAAAATCTTCGAGTTACAACCACTTGAAAATTATATCCAGCGGGTCCCACAAACTGTCAGAGAATAGAGGATTTAATTTATGACAAAGTAAAACCTTTGAACTCTAGTTATGTGAATAAACAGCATTATAAGGGGAAAACAAACAAAGCAAAGGAAAATATAAAATACATTGCCTTCAAGGCAGAAACAACTACATTTTACTTCATATTCCCAGATGTGTTAAGGGGAAATTTATGACAGCGCACTGAAAAGCAAGATTCCCATTGTAAAACCCTTCACATTTATTTAACTAAGCACAATCATTGAAAATGACCTTTATCCAAACCCTTCACAGCTGTCTTAAAATGATCTAAAACTATTGCCAGATTTTCTTTAACTAACATTACTTAACAAAAAGTCATTACCCCAGGGCCATATTACACTACTGGCAAGTAAACGCAAACCCATTTTCAACAACATGATACAAAGTTTTAATGAAATATTGATAACAAATGGAAAACTCCACACTAAAAAGGTGCTAAACAATACAAATCATCATAGTTTTCTGTTCTAGCAAAAAATACTATTTTCTTATTTCTGATAACATATTTGTCACCTATTAGACATACATGGAAAGAGAAAAATGGCTTAAAAAATCTTACATTCAAAACTGCTATTAAATGAGGTGTCAAAATTATTTTAAATGAAGCTGTTCTACCAGCAAATTGTGAAAAGATATCCTCATCTATTCTTGAAAGAAATCACATCCAGCGTGTACATTACTCTATAAAATTAAGAACTACTGACAATAAATTCATACAGCAATTTTCATTTTAGTACACTAATAATTTAACTGTGCATTAATAACACTTGGTTCCAAGACTTAAAAAGCAGGGTATCAAAACAATGAACACCTTAATATTTCTCCTTTTTTTTTTTTTTTTACATGAATGTTAAACATTAAGATTAAAAGAGTGTTGCAAGAGTGGCCTCCTGCAGGTCTAGGTCAACTGACAGGGGTTAGGCAAAAAAAATTAATCATATTTGTGGATTCAGAACAGCTTAGTTTTTACAATAATAGTATAGAACCACAGTTAATGTGGGTCCATGCTGTGGGAAGGGGAGGAAAGGACTTTATTAAGGGGCTGGTTAGTTCAGTAAATCATGGCTTTCAGATAAAGATGATTATGGCGGTTCCTTGGTGTGAGAAGAGAAGGGTACAGGAGGTTCATTTCAGCACCAAGTAATTATGCTGACCTAGAGTGTTACCATTTATCATGGCTGAAAGATGACACTCACTCTTAGCCAAGGGAAACTGCTAGTCAAATGCTTCCATCTAGATCAATAGACACCACATTTTTCTACAGCCAAAAGTAATTATACAACAGCAAACTTCACGATCAATACCCACTCGAGCTAACTTATATTCTGTTGTACAGACATGAAGGTATGGCACTGTTAACTGCCACTGAAAACTACTGCATTTGACCCAAATTAAAGGGTTCCCCCCACCATTATAAAGGAGTTTGCTCTTTTCTGAGAAAATCTGTATCCTGTTTTCTCTATCATTAAAAACAATGAGGAAGCATCCACACAAGTTTTAAGGACCTGCAACCTGCAGCTGAAACTGCAGGTTTCTTGTTATCATTTCATAAAGCCTCACTTAACACAAAATAAAAAAGAAAATCAGTCAATGAAGGAAAAATCAATCTTCCTAACCACTGAAAGCTGAAATAGTTTCTGAGGTATTAGTTTCTAAAAGCTGCAGCTGAAGACTTGACCTTTGTGAACTCCAGAGATCAGAAAAGGGAGGAACATATATACCTGAAGTATTAAATAAAAGCAATTTTCAAGTATTAAACACATATTCATATTTGTTTACACAGAGATGTACATATAGGATTACCAGCGAGCCAGCCAGTAGAAAAAATTAGGCTTTATGAGTTTAGATTTTGTTTCAAAATATATCTAAATGTCAGTTTTGACAACTGCTTTCAAAAAGGCAGGGCTTAGTCTTATAAACCAATCTAACACATCAAGAAAGGTTAGAGGGAAGAAAAAAATCACTACTTCAAGTAAGAAAAAAAATTTGACATCCAATTTTCAAGCTGATTTATCAGTGGAAAGCTAAAATTGATAGTTTGCCATTACTGGGTAGCAGGCTGTCTAAGAAAGCTGTTACAAAGCCTTTCATTTTGATTTAGCCACATGGATCAATACAAACCTATACTGTTTCAATTTTACAAATATTGATTTTCTGATATAGCCTCTGCGGGAGAACATTCATCACCTGCCATACTAAAAATATTGAAATCTATTTTGTAAACTTTGATTTTCAGCAAAATGTAGCATTCTACTGACTGAAATCTATTTTTTCCAGGTAACAGCTGGAAATAACATTTAACAATACTGTTTAAATGTATTTTGAGTAATATCCTTTTTCCTTTCCATTTCAGAGTCTGACTAACACTGCTAATCCTTTGACTGGATTCATACCAAGGAAGATCATAAAACTTCCCTTTGTTTTTTGATCAAGTTTCTTGAGATTCCTTTCAGTTTTAATGAATAGAGCAAACTAGAACTTCCAGTTAAAATATTCACTATTTTTCTTTCCAAATTTAGAAGCACTTAATACTTCAGGAAGGAGGATTTTTTTTTTCAAGATATCAAAGAAAAAACAAATTCTCAAAGTCTCAAAGATCTTTATCCTACATTTACACAACAATACTCTTTACACAAGCATATTTGGTTTTATGTACCTTAGGCTTTCTGATCTGCTTTTTGTGCTATTTAAGAGTTTTTTTGTTCTTCAGCATTCAAAACATACTATGTTTTATATGTTACTTGATTATATGTAGTTATCGATTTTTGTGTCAGCCCAAACTGATAGAAATACTGAATTCATTAAAAAAGTTTGATTTTGCAAGACATTTTTAATTGTACAGCTTTTCTTTTTCCAAGTTATGTCATCCATCCCAAATATCTTATGCAATCCAAAAAGATTAAAAATAATTTAAAAGTTTGAACCAATTACTTACTTTCTTTACTCCCTTTCTTACCAATCCCAAAAAGACCCTTTATGAGCTGCTTAAAACATTTCTGTGTGCCACATTACTACTGGTAAATACAGATATACTCTCCAGCAAGGGCAGAAATACGGAAAATATACTTAACAGGTTTTAGGATAGAAAGTGTAAAATAATTTTCTCAGCAGCATAAGAGAAATAAACGAGAAAACCCATAATCCTATGTTGGAAGGACAGAGTCCAGGGGTGAGATTCAGGCAACATCCAGAGGGTTTAGATTAGTAAATGCACATTCAGAACTTGTGCTGGTAACACAATGCCATTCAGATTGCTGCTTAATAAACAGAACTGCAAAAAATTGTTAAATTATTAAGTTAGAAACTAAGTGAAATTCCTGAAATGAAAGACATATTTTCATAACGGAAATACTATAATAAAGTTCAAACTTTGTAAATTTAATGTCATGAAACCAGAGTAGAATTTCTTTGTAGATTTAGGGCTCAATATGCATAATCTTTTCTTTTCTAGAATACAAGATGTTATTTTTAGCCTTTGGATACTAAATTCGTCTCCTCGCATGTACCTGAAATAACATAATAGCAAACATCAAAATACCTGTATTAAAAAAAAAAATAGTATTACAAAAATTCTGTAAGACAGAATGGTGGGAGAAAAAAAAACCCACAGAAAAGAAAGAGAACTATTCACTGAACACAGAAGTAAGAACTTGCTAGTCAAATCAGATGTGCCTTTTCATTCTGTTCCAAAAATGCCAAAAACAGATCTTAAGTGCAATAGTAATGGCTTATGCAGCTAGAATGGACTATATATGAGCCATCACACAAACTCCCCCTGTTATTATTCTGATGCTGATGCTAATTCAGATGCTACTGATTTTTACCATCAAAACAGTAAACAGAGTGAATCTGAGATATTGAAAAACCTAAAGAACTACCTATTGGAAGCATGTTTTAAACTAAAGCAATCCAGTGCAAAATACTTTAAAACTAAATACAAAATGTAAATATAAACATAAATATAAACAACATACTTTATATATTATATATTTATAAAATAATATAAGTATAAAATATA
>JAWWES010000001.1:48675585-48803142 GCA_035583135.1 Lophotriccus pileatus | reverse complement strand
ATATAAACATAAATATAAACAACATACTTTATATATTATATATTTATAAAATAATATAAGTATAAAATATAAATATAAAACTACAAATATTTTAATTAAGCACTATTTTTAGGGCTTTTTCTTCCTTCAACAGATTTCAAGCCACCCTTTTAGCAAAGTACCATGATTCACATATTACAGATGGGGAAAACAAGGCACATAGATAAAGACTGAAATGATTTATTCAGCGTTGAGGTGTCACCTCACTGGCACCACCAAGATTATAACTTCATTATTTAGGGCATAAAGTGACTGCTTTCATAGCTGAGGAAAGAATCTTGCTTTCCCATATGAACGATACTGTGATTTGTGCAGGGGAGAATGGGTGGAATGGTCAGTATGTCTTAGTTGGAAGTACCTTGAATTTCTGCTCTGCTTTGTTAATGACACTTAACAAATCCACTATTCCCACAAACGTGTATATTTTCAACAAATATTTAAAATAATTCAAGAAATTTTAATAACCATAATTCCAATCTCAAAATGTTATTCAGTTTTTTAAAAAATACAGCATTTTGAAATAATGTTTAATGATATGAATAATGATTTATATGAAATATATGAAATAACGAAATAATGAAATAATAATGTTTATTACAGAATAAAAATTCACCTTGGTGCAAAATGATATTTAATAATTGTCCTCCCAATGGGTGAAATGAAATTAAACAGTTTTGTTTAATTTTGTTTTTAGGGGAAAAGTAGAGCTTTTGTGGTCTCTGTTTTTTGTTTGTTTCTTGGGGGAGGGCGGTTATTTTTTTTTTTATTTTTTATTTAATGAATAAATAAAGAAAAACCCAGAGCATATCTTGACACTTAGGCTGCCATCATCTAATTGTAGTAACAAATAACTAAAAAGATAGCGTTTATAGTGAATGTGTTTAAAGATTCTTTCTTCTGTTAAGGCTTTTCTGTATCTAACAGTATGTAGAACAATAAGAAAATGACCTTCTAAAAAGTAATGATGGTGATTACCCATATAATGGTTGTAGCATGCAAATATATAGCAGCCATGTAAAGGAACAGAAATCAGGCAGCAACTTCACAGTGCTTAAGGGCTTCATATTTTACAGCACCAGCATTAATGGAAAAGTTAATGTAGCATTGAATAACAGTGAGCTGCTCAGCTGCTGCTACTGCTGCAGAACATTTAGATCATGGAAATAACACATCATTTTTTCACTCCTATTGCTTTCTTGACCCACAGATAAACAAGTCTCACCCATCCTCAAAATCACATGCAAAATATTCCTGCATTATTCAGTTCCATGACAAATATGCCCAATTATATAATGTGTAAGACTGAAAATGCAAATAAATAATTACATCACAAAAATAAAAATAAGTAAGCAACTGTGCTGAAGAAAATCTCAAAAGCTATGCTGTGACTTAATCCATACTATGGGACAAATGCATGCATGAGCAGTCACTTAATGCAGTACACAAATGAAACAGCATTTTGCTGTACTTATATCTTAATCCTTGATCTCAATACATGAAATATCCAGATGAAGATGAATTTTACATTCCCTTGTTTTCCTTATACTAGAGAGTATAAACTACTGAACGCACGCAGTAAAGTGTCAGTGAAAAACCTTTCCATTATCCAAGTCTACAGGAAAGTTTTGGAAGCTAGGAAACACCCAGATACTGTAAATGGAGGCAAACAATTGGATTTAAATTGAATTGCACAAACAACTGTGTCTAGGGAGAAATCTGAAGAAGCATCCACAGATCTCGTGACCATAAATCCTGTAAACCATGTTCCCCCTTCGTTATTGCTCGCTGGTTTAGAAAAGAAATTAAGTCATTATGTAAATATAGACTAAATCTTGGAATATACCAACAATCTTTTCCTCCTTCAGACAAAGACCCCAAGAGCTTTTCTTCTTCTTGATGCAAACTGTAAAATGTGAAGACATATCAGAACTTATAATTTCCATTAGGAAATTAGTCCTTCCTGGAATTCCCCAAAACTATTTCTGCTCATAAAGGAGTTCAAACTTCAATGTTTCTGCATTGATGGTGGATTAGCAAAATTTTTTTTTATTTTGTTGCTGATTGCCTTTTTTTTTACCATCAGAAGGAAAACAAAGTGAAAAGAGGTGAGCATAGCTATGGAAAGGAAGACTCCTTTCTTTCTGCTTTCAAAATAATAAAAAAGGTGTTACTATATTGAAATACTGCTTTATTGAAATTTATACTGCTTTATTGAAATTTATACTACTACATTGAAATTTAGCCACCTCAACAAGTAACACAAATATTTGACTGATACTTTATAGTTTCACTATTGATGACAGATATGAGAAAAGAAGTTGGAGAGTAAGGACCACTGCTTACAAAGCCTTCCAAATTTGGTTGTCTGTCAGATCTGAACCTGAAGAATTTGCACCATGACTCTTCAGTCACACCTACAGCTGTTTCTCAGTCAGATAGTGTTTGTCAGGTAGTATGAAAATCTTCCTCTCCCTATCGTAATTCATCTGCTCTAGTTGTCCAAGTGCCTGCAATCTCTGGAACAGATATCATAATTCAGCTATATGTGTGCCAATTATATAATTCATTGAGGATTATGCTTCTCTAATAATATCTATGATGATATTAACAATGAATTTCTAATAGGGTTGAAAAAGTACCAGTAGAAGGTATGTCTTGCCTTTACAACTGCTAAGACTGACTAGTGTGGGGAGAAAAACAACAATAAAAACTTCAGAGTATTGGAGCTAATGGAAAACCTAAGAAGCCAGTAGCCAGGAAACTCAAATATTTACTAAAAGGTACCTCAAAACTTGCCTGTGAATTAATATCTGATAAATGCTATTAAAACACGAATGATACAGAAATTTGTAGATGTTAACTTGTAAGGTAATGTCCATTGTGGGTTTTTAATTTTTACAGTTGAGATTTTTCCTACAGATTTCATGTCTGTCAGAAAACAGCAGCATTACAACCTTACTGCGAGGACTCTGAAAAGCTAAATTTAACAAAAAAAAAAGAAGAGAACAATAAATGTATTTTCTTGATCTTAATACTAGAGAACAAACATTCAGAAGTATATTTTTTTATTTTAGTGTACACAGATTGAGAATCTGTTCATTGGTTTTAAAGAAGTGGAATACTGTAAATAAATATTGCTTTGAGAGGGCCAGCTCAGTAACTTGTCACTGTGACTGAAATAAAGGAGCTATTCTAGTACTTTCAAAATAGGACATCCCTAAGAAATGGTCTCTGTTTAAAATTTAGTGTAAAATTTAGTCCAGCAGAATCCTTTGAATTTCCCTGCAGAGTTGGCAATCAACCCTTTCATAGCTTAGCAAAAGATTATCAAACGAAGCAGTTATATAGGGAATACCATAGCTAGAACCCAACACTGACCTGTAGATTTAGCTTCTGCAAACACACAAAATTAATGTACATGGCTTCCACTGGATGCCCATTCAGAAAGAAGCATGAATGGACATCCAGCGGAGGCCAGGTACATCAATTTGTTGTTGCAGAAAAAACATGTCTATTTCTTTCCAAGGAAGATAATATATTAATCACCAAGTTTCAGCAACAACATATCGTTAGTCCAATAACCCAGTCAAAAAACTAAGCCTGAGTGTATCTGATATGTTAAAGGACCATTTACCCTAGTTTTGTATTTTGCATATAAAAAGTGGTTTTCCTTTTTTTAAAGACAACTGGTAATATTTCTCCAGCATTATTGATTTGTTCATAAATTCAAATCTATCTTTTATACTCATTTTAATACTTTGGTTTTATTTCATCAGGCTTCAAAGCTCTATAACACCTACCTGGTTAAAATTTACCAGACTATATAGTTTTCATTGAGGCCATTACCAGAGAAACTGGTTGCCATTCCCACAAATTTCCAGTCATTTCTTTTCTACATTTTTAATTTCAAGACTGTAAAAAATGAAAGGTGACATATATTTGGTGAACAATTAAACAGTTTGTCTGTCTGGGTCCTCTAAGAGTATGAAACTGAGATTTTTATTAGCCCATCATGATGATCTCAAATGGACAGACTGTTATGAAAGAAACTAATTTTTTCTTCTTTAACATTGTTTGTCATTTAGCCAAATAATGTGGGGTAGATATTTATTTTTTCTCATGCTTTTCAGTGGTACTTAATTGAGATTAAATCAGAAAAGACAGTAGATTCCATTTTGGTTTGGTAGATACATATCACATCCTACTCCTAGCTGCTCTTCTTTTCTGACAGCTTTCACTCAATTAATTTTCATAGCTTTTTAGCTCAAGAGTTCAGTATGAAACTCTACCACTGAAAATACTGTCTGAAGTTCACTAAATAAATTTCCTCTACTATTAAACTGTCGTCAACTTTGAAAACTCCACTTTTTAGTCAAGAATGGACAAGAGGTTAGAGTACTATTCAGTGTAAAAGACTGAAAACAATGCCTTGTTACCTACAGAAATTGGAAACTTGAATGTCTATACATTAAAGAAAATGAAAGTGAACATTTTTTAATATCAAATCAACACTTCCACTCACCATCAGGCAAATATTTCATGCTTTCCTTTCCTCCATGTTTCCACATAGCACAAGATGCATAAAAATTAACACACTCTTATGGCAAAGTATCTCAAAGGCTTCAGTAGTATTTCTAAATTGAGCCTAAGAGACATAAAATTTACCTTCCTCCTTATGTACATTTTTACTGTTTCCTACCATTAGTGCAAACATAGCTTCTAGTAAATCATCTCAAGGAATTTCTTACACATGCATTTTTCCTAGATTCAGCTTATGACTGTAACAAAACCAAAAAGCATTCCCCCCAGTAAAAATAATTTGATATTACGAGAAAAGTGAAACAAAAAAAAGGAAATCTGAAAAATTATACACTTAAATTTTAAGAAATCATTTACTATACTATTAGCATTGTGTATGCAGACTATTTTTCGAAACAATTGTCACTATTCTCAAACTGAACAGAAGTAGTACTCATGGTTTATGAAGTTTTTGGTGTTTTTTCTAGTAATCTAGACAATAGGACAATTTGCTACTATATTGGGTTTTAAAATGGTTCAGTGTTATTGAATGTTTAAGAAATACTTACCTCACAAGACAGTACATTCATGAAGCTGAAACAATCATTGGACTGTGATTATCATCTTTTTTATTGAACTACCTACAGGGAGTTTTATGGGCATACTAGCATGTCAAGGTCACAGGATTAAGTGAGCAGTGATGACAGTAAATAAGCCTTTTCTGTATATTTTAAAGGGTTTTACTGAGTTACTTAAAATGCCACAAACATAAATAGTCTCCTATCCCTATAACACATCCATGACAGATGACTTCAAAATATAACACTCTTGAGCAATGGAGCTTTACAACCAAACCAACAGTCTATGTTATTGACAACAGATATCAATATTCCAGGGAGCGAAAATATTGGGAGAAGCTTGCAATCTGTCACCATCAAATATATTATGTCTGTAAGTGTACAAGAAATATATCTACATATAGATCAAACCTCTGTGTGAACAGATATTACTGCTGAAAAAAACCCAAGTTTTTCAAATTATTTACAAGTTCACAAGTTTACAAGTTATTTAAAAACACAGTTATATAGAAAAGAAATGCTATAATAACAAATGTACCAAATTTACACAAGCCATGTAAAAATAGATAATAAAACCAAGCCTACACAGTACTTTTAATACCAAGTTGAATGATGTAAATAGTATTTAGAATTATGTCGTGCATTACCGTATCTATTTTATCAACAAGGAAAGCAATATAATCAAGTACAGTAACCTACTTCAAGTGATGTGACATCTATGACAGACATCATGTCTCTGAATCAGTCACAGTAAACCTGTGTAAACTTTTTTTTTCACTGTTTTAAAAACTAAAATCAATCAATTAAACAAACAAACACACCCCCAAAACACAACCAAAAATGACCAATTGAAAGAGAGATTTCTGCTGGCCATTTTTTTTCAGAAATCAGAAATGTGAATTGTCCAAAGATGATCTTCATAGTTTAGTATCTATGAATATACAGACTATACTAAAAAATGCACACAGAAACACCAAACCCAAGGAAACCTCCTACTAAGCTATATTAAGGTAAGAAGGAAGGGACAAGGCTCTGGTTGCTGGCCTCTGTGTCCATGCTCCCTATACACCGGAAAACAGGACCTCTTATGTGGCGCTTGGGAGCAGCAGTTGCACACACACTTGCCCATCACTCCCCTGTAGTAACACTGCAAGATAGGGCTCCCAGTAGGTTAGAAATTACTGCACACAAAGCAAGAGGAGATAATAGAATGAAATAGACAAGCACAGAGTATTTCTGGTTGATGGTAAAAGTATGGATAGATGAAGACTGCAGGTGATGAGGAAAAAAAAACCTGCTAAGCAAGGATAAAATATTTCCATTTTAGCATCAGATGAGCCATATTATTGACACGTTGACTTAGGAAAACTCTAAACTAGTTTGAAGAAGGAAAATGTACCACAGAGAACTAAAAATGGGGGAAAAAAATCATCAGAAATGTTGATTTTTAGCCCGCTGTAGCAGAGGAGGACAAAAAAAAAAAATCTGAGCAACTAAGACAAGAAAAACAGATCAGTCTGTTACACACCTTAGCTGATTACGCATGGTCATGAGGAAAAAGGAACTAGGAAGACACAACTGTGAGAAGGGCTACGTCTAAAGCCAGGTATAATTAATGTAATTTTTAACAAAGAAAATAATCCTATAATGCACATACAAATTCAGCTATAAATCTCTCAAAGAAATGGAGCAGGTTTTCTGAAGTGTCTGAAGAATTCCACTCTTCTCTTCTCAAAGAAAGGGGGATTCAAAGCATGCGATTGGATGTACCTTATTACACCTTCTTCAGTGTCTGAAGATGATTTAATCTCCAGTTCATTTCCAAACCCTCTACTGAATGTCTCAAATTATTTAACAGTGGTATGGTTGGACATAAATACATTACAAATAAAAAAGTAGAAGACATTTAGGTTTTGAGACAAAGAGAATCAAAATTTTTGCACTAAGTTTTTACTTCGGGTTAAACTTCACAACGAAATACTACAGATGTTTCTCTTAGAAAAACAGCTTTGCATTCATTTTCTGTAATCTACTTGAAGCATCACATGGGAAAGAACCCTGAATTGTAATGGTACTAAAGCAGCCTATTGTGAGTTAAAAATAGGATCTTCTCAACCATTTTATGTCAGAAAATAAAGGACGAACCACAGAATTTCCATTTCTGAGCAAATAAGGCCTTCTTACAAGCATAAAATTTTCTTATTCAGTCTTCACATCTATGTTTTTTTTCCCTTTTTTATTCTTTGCTTTCTTCTCTTACACATGGGGAAGGTGGGAAATCCGCTGCTATATTGCACAGGTATTACTGGATAGATATGTGAGAAAATATTATAATCATGTGAGGAAAGTGTTATCTACCTAATAATAAATTCCTCCCTCACCTTTTTTACTGAGTTTCTACTTCTATCTAAACTGGAGGCAGGGAAAGAAGGAGCACAAGTGCTAGGAACATTGTCCAGTACTGGCAACTGTTAGTCCAGTCTGCTGATAGCCACTGCAGAGCTTGTTTGTGCAGCACGAACTGCAGGAAAATGTGAAGAAAGGCAGCTGGATATTGAAGCCCTACTGAGATATGGAAACTTCAAAATCAAGACTGTCTGAATTTGAGATTCCTCAGGAAATCCTAAGTGGAAAATTCAAGGAGTCTGAGCGAGTATTAGATGGACCTGTCCACCTAATATTTGTCCTGTCTTTCTGTTTCTTAATCATTCAGTTATAGCTGAAGACAGGTTACAGGGCTAGATGGACCACAGGTCTGAACCATTACGGATGTTCTTGTGACTGGTATCCTGGAAGCTGAATGGCTGCACGTGCATGCACATGCTAGCTCTATGGCTAGACTTCAGAAGGAGTAAACTCCTTAACAAACCAGTCACTATATATACAGTAAATTGACTGTATGCAATTTGGGTTTGTATTCTGATTACTGTTCCAGTTAACATGTAAAGATCTGTTGTCCCAAAGGATAAGGAAAACCAAAAATCACAAAACTTTCTTCTTTGTGTTTGCCATGAAACAAAAGGAGAAAACCAAATTTAAGCAGAAACAGAGAATATATTGAAGCAAAGTAGAAAAAAAAATAGTAAAGAAGAAAAAAATCCTCTTAAGGCAGAAGCAATAATGTGAAAGAAAATGCAGAAGTCTTCCTTTTTTAATATGAACTACAATGTATTGTACTTCCTAGAGACAAACAAGTCTTTCCGTAGAGTTGAACAAGTCTTCCCTGAGTACCACATGTTTCTCAACATTGGAAAACACTACCTCTTTCCAAAGAAAATATTTTCTTAAGAAGTTTCTTCCAGATGTGGGAAAAAATCCATAGAGCCGCACCATAGTTCAAATCAGTTAACTGAGTAACCTTGCACAAATACAGAACTGAATACATCTCACATAAGCAAACTGTGCAACCACTTGTACAGCCCATCTCTGGTTTATACAATACTCTTTCCTTGGCAGGTATCTCTATGCTGTAAATAGCATCCTACACTTAACCTCCCAGTATTAGAAAAGAATACAGAATTCTTCTATCCCCCTTTTTCCATCACGCTTGTCAAGTGCCACAGCACCATTAGTAAGAACCTCATTCAAACACCCTCTGCCTTCCACCACAGTGGTAAGCATTCAGGGAGAGAGGAAGGAAGAAGGTATGCAATGGGTAGGGCATGTAGAGCAGCCACAAAATTGAAAGCATAGTAAGAAAGTTAAAGAGTGGATTGCGATGTCAAATACTACAAAAGAGTGATCAGACTAGGAAAATCATCTCACTCATATCTATAGACGGATGACCAATACTGGAGTGAAAATGTGAATGCTGATGACAAATTTGCTGATCTCAAGGTATCTCAACCAGTGCAGCTAAGTAAAAACAATAGAAGACAGAAAAGCATTTTCTAAATGCTTGCTGTGATGAAGTCATCTCAGAAATAAATATCTGGAACTTGTAATGGGATAGCTAATGACCAAGCTAAAGTGCATAGTTCTATTAGGCCAATCTGAAAGTATATATTCTGCAGAGGAAAAAAACACATTCCACCAATTCCAGAAACAAAAAATTCATAGTTCTTATAGAGAATGTGGAAAAGTGCAGAACCTTAAAAAGCCCTCTAACAATGGCATGTCAAACACGCTTCTGGATCTAGTAGACAGGATTTCGTCCTACATCTTTTCCACTTTCTAAAGCTGCCTTTGTAATTTATGTCTAGCAGTTAAAATGAGCCAGAACTGAATGAATAGCTAAACCAGATGAAGCTGATTTGCAGTGGGGGACAGGATAGTTCTCTGCTTCTCCGAAGTTCCTAAGATAGCAGCTAATATAAAGATGGGTTTAGAGAATGCCAAAGGCTGGCTGTAAGGGAAACAACTTCATACTAAATTCCTGTGATCTGGTCTCCTTTATGTAAACTGGAAATATTTGGTTTAGAACCAGTGTTCTCCCAGAATCAACTTATTTAACTACCAAGCCCCATATGTTTGGGAAAGGGGAGTTCTCTTCCTGTTCTCAGCCCCCAGCAGAACTCAGTCTCTGCAGACGCACACTCTCTGTAGTGAGAGGCAGAGCTAGCTGTCTGGCAAGAAACTTTTTATTTCAAGCCTGTCTCCCCAGACGAATTTGGTCTTCACCACAGAATGAGTTTGACAGCTCTGCCCTCCACCATGAATGATTAATTCGTTATGGGTGTCTAGTTTAACCAAAGATGGATCTGAACAGAAAAAGCCCTTGTATACTTGCTCTTTGGTAAAGTGCCTTAATGTAGGTGGAACCTCCTTCATCAAATCACGGAAAGCAGAAGAACCAATTCTCAATTTTAAATATAATTTTTCTCATTACAGTAGGACTCTTGTGAATACCAAAACTGATCATGAGAAAATATCTATGATAAGTATTTCATATTTAGATTTAGAACACTAATTGGAACTCTGAACTCTTCTTATTGCCCTAGATTGCCTTAAACCTATAGAAACTGTAAGGTAAAGCTACATATACAGTATTCTTGAATAAAAGTCTTTGAAAAGTTGAGATACCTGATAAAATCAAGAAGCTGAAGTAATACAGTAACAGCTTATGGCCCAAAACACAGGCAATCATATGGCTGATAAGGAATTCAAACTGTATGTACAGACAAGTTTCACTAAACTTTCTTTCTTTTTTTTTTTTTTAAGAAAGATGTGTATGGGGAGAGAAACAGATGGGGGAGGAAGAGAAGCACCATATGAAGCTGACAGAGAAGACAGAAGGAAGCATATGTTGTGACATGAAAACTATAACCCTGAAAAAAGCTAAGGGTAAGTGCTGGCTTAAAGGAAGCTTTGAATGCTAAGCTATGAAACACCGTTTGATTCTTCCTGAGTTCAAGGAAATAGAATGTTGCATATTCACTCTGAATAAGTGGCAATGCATCAAAGAAATAACCAACTCATCAGTTTCTCATCTGAATGGGAAAAACCTGCAGAATTCTAATTTTGGTATAATGCTGAAATTAAAAACAGGAAAACTGGTATGTTTAGAGTAAGCTATTATGGAGATACCTAAAAGGGTCAAATTGCCAAAATGTGGAAAACAGAATTATTTTGGTTTAGGAGCACAAAGAGGTTTTGTAACAAAATAATAAGATTTCTTTTGAAATCTATTATTTTTCGCCTGAGATATGTAAAGGAAAATCAGATGATTCAGTAATTGTCATTTGTTCTAGAGGAGCTGATACTCACACTTGCAAGAAACCAGGGAAAAGCATTTTGGTTTTCACATTAAGACATAAAGGAAACAAGCTAGCACTGACAAGCAATAAAAACTAAAGTCTGTTTTTTTTAAAACCTTTATTTACTATTTCTATTCAGGAGATGAAAGCGTAAGGGGTTTTTAGACCAATTCAAACTCTATTGATTGATTAATGTATGGATAGGGATTGGTTGTACATTGTTACTGCATTTGTAGGAATTCAAGTTGTGGAGCACTTGGCTGTAATTAATTTCACCTTCATAAATTCTCAGATAATTAGGAAGCTAATTGAAATGCAAGTCACCCATGATTTTATGTTATTTTTATTTAAGCTATCTATGTGTAACTATAATCAAACTTGGAATTTAAGATTCCATATGATATTTTGTTGACTCATTTCAATCTCATTCTTCTTTCCTCAAAGACTTTGAGAACAGTTTATGATAATATATTTAAATGTCATAATTTAAAAATACTATAGTATTTCACTCATCAAGTCTCTTGTTTTTCCTCTCAGTACTAGCCTTCTGTGTTTCTTAATAGCCTCTTTGCTTCTTAAAGAACAAAGAGTAAACTTTGTGGCACCTACAGATTAAATAGGAAATGCTGGTTACTGCTTTCTGCAAAGACAAAACACACAGACACAAAAGTTGGGGAAGCTTACAAGCTCATTGCCTTGAACCGCAAACACAAGTTAAAATGTTCTCTACAGTTGGGTGATATTTGACAAAGTAAGACTGTAACATTTTGCAACATAAATATCAATGTTAAAGAAGTTAAAAATTGTTTATCTTGACAAGAGATAAACAGAAACATATAGGACAAAAGGAAATGGTGTCAAGTTGTGCCAGGGGAGGTTTAGATTGGATATTAGGAAAAATTTCTTCACCAAAAGGGTTGTGAAACATTAGAACAGGTTGCCCAGCGAAGTGGTTGAGTCACCATCCCTGCAGGTATTTAAAAGACTGCAGATGGGGCACTTAAGGAAATCATTTAGTAAGGAACTTGACAGTGTTAGGTTAATGGTTGGACTCGATGATCTTACAGATCCGTTTCAATGATTTTATGATTCTATGTATAAGTACTATATGCTACAATTATCAGTAAATCAGTAGCTGCAGCTGTGTACACAATAGAGAACTGAAGCTCTGAAGAATCACACTCATGTCCGCCCAAATATTTTCTTACCATTATGGTATCCATTTTGTATGTCAAAAGGCATTGCTATTACCCAAGTATTTATTGTGCAGAACTGGCTACCTCTTTCTTCCCCTGCCCCTTCTGGGCCTGAGAACAATCTCTTTAATTCACTAATTCAATGAAGGGTCTTCAGTTCCTAAGGTGAACAGGAGACCATCAGTGCACCTTCAGAATTGGGAACACTTTCCCTGACAGAAATGATGGAATCACTACAGAGGTCTAGAGGTCTGGAATGACAACCCAGGATCTTTTGTTTGTTTTAAAGTAACTCTGTATTCCAGTCAGGCTGTATCTCCCAGGGTACAGTCAATAAAGAAACTGCTAATGATACAACTGTTTGTCAGGAACTAAAACCAGAGATTTAAGTCCTGTTTTGTCTCCTGCCAGCCAAGACTAGAGGTGTGTATGATTTTGGAACCCATCTCAATTTTCATCATATTCTCCAATATTGGAGTATTGGAGGACCTACCTAATTAAAAACAGTTTATGCCTTCTGTGTCTGAGGAGTTTAATGAGACCTGTCTCCATTTTCTGCCCTTGATGCCTTTCAGATCTGCCTGCTAAGAATGAGTGACCTCAGTCCCTAACAAGGCTCAGAAGCTCTCCCACTGGGCATCTCCCTCTCCCTGCTGTCATCCTAGTCCTTCTCATTCACAATCCACAAAGTCTCATGACAGAAGGTGCACTTGTGTGCTGGATCACAAAGCTGCCATGGAACACATGGCAAAACCTGCAGTGCAAGGCCATTTGCTTCCCGCTTGGCTCCTTCAAAGAGGGAACCCCACTTGGAGACCTTGTGCTGTCACCATGTCCCCCGTTCTCCAGGTTAAGCAGCTGCCTGCAGCTAAAACATAATCAAGCCAACAGCTGCACCTAACACAGCAAGCACCAAAACGGGAAAGCAGCCCTGCCAGTAATTGAGAAGCAGACACACTGGGGAAGTGGCATGACAGGGATAAAATAAGTTTCTTTTGTTTGATGTATGAAATTTGATAGGTTTGTCGCAGGTGTTAAGCTGTGTTACACCTCATCAAAAACTATTATGGACTTAAGAGAAAAAAAAGCTGCAGCAATGGACTGTTGCCCTTTAAGGATGCCATAAACAATCCTGGAGATAAAAGTTACCTAGCCCTAGGAAGAGATAGTTTCATGGAAAAGTTAGTGACCAGGAACTGATTTAAGCCTGCAAAGTGACTGCAGCCATTCACAAACTTGAGCAACAACATTATTTAAAAATTGTTATTCATTATTCAAAGATATACATTATGCTCAACTCTCCAGATACACAGTTTTAAGCCTCAACTAGAGATAACATGAGCATCCCTTATGGACTAAGACTGTTTTGAATTAACCATATCAAAATGTTCTACTTGAAATTTTTGTAATTTCCACCAGAATGTCTCTGGTGTTAGACTACAGAGTTTTTGTAAGACTGAATTTCTACACTTTCTGCCACCTTAAAAAATAAATACATCTCCATCATCATCCAGGAAAGAATGATTTCTTTAGATAATGAACATGAAAAATTTCATTTTTTTTCAAACACTGTATAACTGCAAGAACCAACTAGACAGAATTACAAAAGAACAAAGAATATATGTGGTATTTATTAAACCTTATTTCTGACATCAAATATACTACTTGGCAAGTTTTCTAATAGGCTTAAACCCTAGATATGTAGTCAATCTAAACAAAAATATATTTTTAAAGAATGCTTATCTAGAGAAAAGTTTTTGCATTAGTCTATTCATTTCAACTAGTTTCTTACTGAAAAGGTTTTTCAGGAAGAAGAGGGAACTTCCTGTTCTGCTTTGCCTGACTCAGAGCAGACTTAAGTAGGATTTAAGGAGAAAATCAAGCTGTAAAATTTTGGGTATCTGGGAGCAGGACTACCTTGATTTCTTTTGTTTATTTCACTTTGAATAAATAATCAAGTATTTGTGGCTAGAATGGACAAACAAGAGAGAGACTTGGCAGTCTCTACTTTTGCAGACAAGGCACTCACATGACAGACCCAGGTTCAAGACCTTGCTCTTAATGAAGGAAAGGAGCAATTTCAGCTCAAGTCTTCCGCATGAGGGTCAGCACCTTAGCCACTGGCTATTTTTGTGATTCAGAAGAGCAAGGCTCTGATTTTTCACATGATATATGAAAATGTTTAATATCACCTTTGAATAGAATAAACTTTTAAAAACAGAATACAGCTTTGATTAAAACCTCAAATACTACACCAGTTACATACGGAAGAAATTATATATTTTACATATTTTTTAAATTAATTTTTTTAACAGGAGTACCTGAAGAATTGAGCTGCACTTTGGTTATGCTGAGCTTTGCACATGCTACATTTAAGTAAATTAAGGCTTCTAATACATTCATATTTCAGTTATACAATGCCCGCTTCTCTTAAGTTTTGAAAGCAACAATTAAAGCCCCACACATTTCACATTTGCAAGTTACCTGTGAGAAACGGCTCCCCAGGCACCATGTTTATTTGTTAGTATGTTGAGTATCTTCTGCTTCAGCTGATTGGCTGTAACATGATCTCGATGCTTAGCAGCACTGATGAGGTGATCACACATCTTCTCCTCCTCTCTTCTGTCAGCAGCATACTGAGCACACTGCGACTAGGAACGAAAGCACATCCACTTAATAAAAGACTGGCTATTTAGAACTGCCTTAAAATTACTATTTACTAAAATTCTTTAAATACTACAAGAACCCATTAAAGTACTTTTCAGGAGGACAATGTCATACCGTTCCATTGAAATGGTTCTACTACTATATACTGTCAATGAAAAAGCATTCACTTAGAACATGTAAAAATTGAAATACCAAGGGCAAAGACAACAGAATTGCAAAAAACCACATCTAGCCATATATCTCTGTGTGTATATGTTTGACCATGGATAAGCATTAAAAGTTACCCTCTCGTGGGAAATGTTTCATGTGTTCTCAGGTATAACAAACATAACACCTATAACATACATAGCATAATATATAAGAAAAGAATTATGCACACTGTTTTTAGATTTTTAAATTACATTAAGATCTAAAATTAAAAAGCCATTTGATTCTTTTATTATTAAGGGTGCTAAATAGGAATTCCTTTAACTACAAAACTAAGGAGTATATTTGCTATTTCTTATCACAACCTGAAAAAATTTCATAACATACTACCACTTCTAAAAACCATAATGGATAAAAAATTGCTCATCTTTTAAACTGGAAAAGATCTAATATTTTTCATCATGTTTCCTTTAAGAGAAAACTATATCTAAAATAAATGCTGTGGTTATTGGACTTCATGCAAATTTGTTTCTAAACTGTGAACATTCTATAGTGTATTTTTTTTGATAAATCCTTTCTTTATGCAAAATAAGCACAATATTTTTCCATTTATTTTTTCAAAATCATGTTAAGTTCAAACTCAACTTCACCTCCTAGTAAAATTCTTTAAAAATGTTGAAGGGAAGGGAATGCAGCCAGACTAATTAAAAAAATCCATTATAATTTTCTAGGTAAAATTTAAAAGGCTAGATTATTCTCAAAACAGCTAATTTAAAAAATACCTTTTAGGAGACATTATTGCGCTCAGTTACTATGCACGTTTAACCAATGCTCAGTGCTGTAACACAGCACTGAATAGAATCCAATTTTCTAGTATTCAAAAGAGCAATTAAAATTAACCTCATACTAAATTGTATTTTATTCTTCATATTTCTGCATGCTACCTTTTTAGTACAGATCACATTAGCATTCAGTAAGATTTTAACAGTTGTCTTTCTATTGTGTTTACAGACATTATTTCAAGTAATCTATCTGGAAAAGAACAATGGTTACACAAATTCATAAAGGGTTAATTAATTTTTCAATTTATCTTCTTGTACAGAGAAGCACCAATTAGTACAGTGATCTGCCTTAGTAATGAGGTTAATATTTCACCAGCTCATTGGACAGTAAAATTAAATTTTCATTTTTTTTCCTGAACAATTACAAAGGTCAACAAAACAAAAGTTAACTGTGAAGCAACCACTCTGGGATGAGTTTCCCTGGCCCTGATTACAAGTCACAGGATAAACTTTAGATGCTGGTTCAGGGCCTCCCCACTACACAGGAGACACAGTAACTTGGTGCAGCTTGGACCAAATAATGTCACCCATAATGATTCAATTAAAGTTTAAAGGATAAAAATAAAATAAAATATACCCCCACATCTCTAGCTGAGAGCAATTATTAACATGTACTAAACCCCAGAACATATACCAATACAGTTTATTAAAACAAAATGACAGATTTACAATTACGTAACAGAAAACTACCAGGAATTTCTTTGTTCCTACTGCTTTCAAGTAGATGAATAGAAAAATGTTCAGTTGTATTCACACCATTATTAAAGACAAACTATAAAATATTCTTTCAGACTTTAACCATCACCTTATTTAAGTACATGGGAATTTCACATTTAACACAGGGTACATTTCATAATATTCTTTTATGACTTGCAGTTTTTATCCTACTCATCTAAAATGTTTATCTGAGGCTTTTCAGGTGACAAATGTAATGAAAATTTTCATATATGAAAAATGTTGGTTTCTTCACCAGACAATAAGACTGCCTTAAGTCTATTCCTTTAGGGAATTTAGTTAATATTCTAAATCCTATTTGCTAACAGAAGCTGGAAGTTAATTGAATATTCTCATTCTGTCTAGAGTTCTGACAGATCTTATACCTCAATGTATTCTTCAAAAAGCAGATAACTCAATCTTCCATTGTCATCTTAGGTTACTGCATGATGCTCTGATAAATATCAAATGTTATTTATTGTTGAGGCAATATGAAACTTCACTCTGACATACACTTAATTGTAAATGTGATTTTACCTATGTTCAAAATATCCAATATAAGCTTGGTAATAAAGTTGTTGCAATCCCATATGACAAGTATCTGCTGTCTGCTCTGACAAAATGAAGTAAAGGTTATATGTATTCAAAATGACAACAGATATCTCTGTGTCTCACACTTTTCAGCTGGGTCAAGGAGCACAAGAACTAGCACATCAAAGCGCACATTTAAGAGAGCTGTTTCAAGAAGATAAAAACCTCATCAAAACTAAGATTACCGGATCCTATTTCTAGCCACCAGGTGCTTGTTGACATTTTCTGATAGATGAATAAATTGATACAGCTATTTATTACCATAAATACTATGTCAGTCTATCTTAATGTTAGGTCATTTTAGCATTAAAATGTGGAAATGTATGTTTGCACATTTATACTTACATGTACACAAACATATGCCAACAGAAGGCAGGTTTGGAAATGATAAAAAACAGTGATACTGAAATGTATAAAACACCAGAAAAATGGAAACCCGTTTTTGATAAATTCATGTCAAAAATGAAGTTTTAACTTTGCTCTGTTACTTTTCCATTTTTTTTATAGGAACACAATTAATTTTGTATAAATAACTGAAAATCTGCTAAACTGAACATGTTTTAAAATAGTTTTTCTTTGCATATGGACCATTTTCAAAACATGTACTTTACATTGCATACTGCAACACTCATTAATGAAAAAAACACAATTGAATGCTGATTCCGTTTCAGAATATTAAAGAGTTATGAAAGTCGGTTGCTCTGTTACTTCTTCCAATACTGAATAGACATTTTAAACAGTCTTACTGTCAATGGTCAATGATTCCTAACTATCAAGAAATATCATATTTCAATATATAAATTATAGCAGGTGTATCTTCTAGAGTGCTCCGAAATTCAAAACGTTCTAACAAAATGACCTTAAAATACTGTCTGTTTGATAAAACATTTCTATTTCTTATTTTTCATGAAGTATAGAAAGTGTATTAATTGCTTTACTTACTGAACTCATATATTCTGTTGACAAAACAAAAAAAAAATTAGTAAAGTGATTTGCATAACTATTTTCAATAAATCAGAAAAGTTCTTTGTGATCCTAAGGGTCCGCCACATCAGATTAGACATTCTGATTAAGGCTTTTCTTCAAGCTGTAAACACTTCTATGATTTCAGTGTCAAGAAGAGAAATTAAACCCATTCCTTGTGTTTGACATTTACCAAAGCTTTTAAAAACTAGTTTTGAAATGCTTTCAATGTAAATTTCTTTCTGGGAAGAAAAAAAAAATCCTTATTGTATGGGGTTATGGTCTAGGTGACAAGTGAGTGAAAACAGAGAATCAGAAATGCACCAACTCTCAGGCTTACCTCAAACTCAGCATGCTTGTGGACATCTTCAGCTCTTTGTCGGTTCAAAATAAATTCTGCTTCATTTGCGACACGCACTATGTGATCTTTCATTGCGTGACATAATAATCTAAAATCAGAAAAATCAAAATCAACCTTTTGTTTTGATGTACTTCAAATAAACTATTTCATCAGATTTACTTAAAATGGAAAAAATTAAAATAAATGAAACTACTGTAACTGAATTGCCAAATTAGTTGACATAAAAAATTAATTTGATCCAAATTTTTCTGCATTGGTGAAAGCCCAAAGAAATTACATTAAATTGAAAAAAGTTTTTATTATTAAAGGGAAAAGTTCTGTGTGGAAGTATTATATTTTGAGTATGTTTTTAACAACAGTCTCAATATGAATATGCGTACTGTACTGTCATTTAAAAAATCTAGACAACTGCTTAAACTCTTATTTGTACCATTATATCGTTAAATGAAGGTACTCCAATTTCAGTCCTAAAAAATCATGAGATTACTGAAGACTTAAACTGCTGTTAAAATTGCAAAATAATATCAGTAGTTCTCATATGTTTTTCAAACACTAGAGTGAAAGGTGCACCATGTCTACAAGTTTTCAAGGTATCAGACCTAGACAAATTTTACTTTAAAAGAAGTTAAAAATAGATTAAAACTGGACTAAAAATAGATTAAAACTGAGGATATAAGTCAGACACCTTAAATGAAGACTTTTGTAAAAGCCACAAAATACCATGAGATGCATAATAAAATCAGACCATAAACAACACTGCGTTGTCATAAATGCTAACATCTTATTGTGCAGCAATAATGGACGCAACTGCTGTCTTGTCCCTATAGTCCATATCTAGGGTTGGCCATTCTATTAAAAATTACTCTGGTCTTCTTATCAGCAGGGAGGAAATATTTTTCAGGATGAAATGATCCGACAGGTCTGGTTAGGATCAGGAAGTACTGTTTCTTTTTGTGTCAAATTCGAACATGGTCTGGGATTTTCCTTCTTGCAGCATCAGGGAAACACACTGTATTTTAGAGATTTTTATATTAAGAATGTGAGATTTCTAGCAAATTCCACCCTAAGATTGGTGTTGGTGTTAGAAGCACCACAAATGAAAGTTATAATTATTATAAATGAAAGCCATGATTACTAGATCTTACACGTGTAAGACAGAAGGATCTGAATTCTAGTCTTGCCTTCTTTGGTGTGCTCTACCATCCGTGAAAGAAGGAAATCACCCTGAACTAATACTTAATATGTGTGTGTGTGGCAAGGTAAGACGTAAATATAGGGACCTCTGTTTATAAGGCCCTATATTTACGTCTTACCTATATTTATTTTTTAGAGATAAAGACAAACAAGCTTGGATCAAGGTTTCACATCGGGCATTCATGCTTTTAATAATCCTTTTATCTAACCCTTTGCTATTTTTGAAAGCAAAAAGTTTTTTGCAAACTATAAACTGAAGACTAAAGCTGCTGACTTTGTAGTCTTCAAAATTTATCTTTTTTAATCTACCCTGCTGGAAAATATGCTTCAGTGTTTTATTACTCTTAAGAGTCCAGATTTTTATTGTTAAGAGGTAAGTGTAGAACTGCCCTCAGATATGGATTAGGAGTGAACATTAGGAGTGAACAGATATGGATTAAGAGTGAATAGAGGATGTGGCCAGACTTTTCATTGGTGCCCAGCAACAAGACAAGGGGCAATGGACATGAATAAACACAGGAAGTTACAGCTGAATATGAGGAAAAATTTCTTTACTTTGTGAGTAACAGAGCACTGCAACAAAGTGCCCAGAAAGGTTGTGGAGTCTCCTACTCTGGAGATATTCAAAAGGTGCCTGGGCACAGCCCTGTGCAACCTGCTCTAGGTGAACTTGTTTTAGCAAGGGGTTGGACTAGATGATGTCCAGAGGTCCCTTCCAGCATCAACCATTCTGTGATTCATGACATAAACAAGTTTCTCTAAAATGAAGAACTGAGTGTTTAAAATCTCTAATAACATTTTGCATCACAGGTCTTCCTGAACTTTCCCATATGACATTAATGACCTGGAAGCAACTAGCTAGGATTTCAAAACTGAAACACATGGATTTCAAGTATCTACTAGCTGCACATTGCTTCCTGAATGAATAAGCTATGGAATAAATGGAACACAGTGCAAATGGTCCAGCTGTTGTCCAGATAAGAATTCTAATTCTAAATGGTTTTAGGTGAATGGCTATAGGTTTTCCTACCATCAGGAACCTGATGAGCAAAGATGAAGACTAACTTCAATCCACTGGGTTTATTATTTGGGACATCTGGGCAGGGTTCTTATACCTCAAAACCAAACAAACAAGCCCCAAACAACCCAACCAAAACCAACAACAAAACCCACAAAACAAACAAACACAAAATAAATCCAAGCTGCCTCTGTTCATGGGCAATGATAAATAAATATCATATTCATCTTAATTGTATTTATCTGTAGTAAGAAGTGTTGACGTTCTCTGTGCCCTTTTATACATCTACAAGGGTCCTCAAATGGATGTCCAAAGAATGCTAATTTGCACAACTTATAAATAAACTTCTTGCCAGGGAATACACAGGGAGCAGTCTCTGGCTGCTTTACAGAAAACTTTTATAGACGTGCAGCAGCAGATTCAAATCAGCTGGCTAAAATTGCTGGTGACCTCAGCTTTACCTCCCACTCCTCTAATGGTCCTTTCTGCTACAGAGACTCAGAACAGCTTTGGAGTTGCTGCAGTTTTTGGATAGTACATCAGACAAACTAAGCCATACTTCAGGTAACCTTGAAATGCCACAGGGCTTTATGGTCCAAAGTCAAGGAGATGAGAAGTAAGAGGTGATCAAGGAACATGCCTGAGCACTGGGTCCTGACTACCTACAGCACATTAGCTGAGCCCTCATTCAATTTTTTGGCTCACTCCAATCCAGAAAATATAGAGTTATCGTCCAAAGAACAGTTCACTGGAGACACAGTGAAGAAACCTAATCTTTTTAAACTCACACCAATGCTACCCAAGAAAATTCTGCAGGTGTTTTCACCCCAGCACACATGGAACACATCAGTCAGGAGAGTAATCCTCATGTTAATCCAAACAATATGAACTAAACAGACAAAATAATAATGGTATCTTAAGGCGAAGCAGGAACTGCCCGGGCTTCAGGGAAGAGCTGGATTAAGTGCTATGTAGGATGAATGAAGACACTCTGCTCTAGCAGGTGCTAATCTTATGCAGTATGAACATAGGCCAGTCCAATTTGGTTTCATTGAAAACCATGGATGTACCTGCTATCACCCTTTTTGTTTATTGTCAGAAGTCTTATGTATGGGTATCTCAGTATTATTTCAACTGTGTCCTGCCAGTTGTTTCATGCATTCTCATCTCTCTATCACTGATTGTGATTTCTTCAAGTAAAAGATGAAAAATTGTTTGTATGGTTGTTAACAAGTTGGGATCATGACAAAAGTGAGGCCTATCAACACTATATAGTCATTAAATAATATTCTGTCAATGAGTGTTAGTAAGGGACATACTGTGATTCATTTACCTTAGGTGCTTGTATGCACCTAACACAGAACTTCAAAGACTAGGTAAACTGTGCTTTTGTATCTAGAAGACCTTTAATAATCACACTAATCCTCAAATCCCTTGTCAGAAAGACAGACTTTTGAAAAAAAAGGGAAGGGTTAAAATCCAGGCCATCACTTAGAAATCTCACATGCCTCCAAAATGCCTCAAAACATCCTTGGCCTGCATGTTTTGCTTTGTAAGTGCAAGAATGTAGGGCTGAAAACAGAAGCATAATAAGTTAAGGCAGTTAAATGTCTCACCTTATCATTGAGAGGCAGCTACTACAAGGACAGGGAAGCGATGTCTTACAGACATTTTTGCAAAGCTACTTGCTTCTGTGCTTGCTGTACTCGGATAATTGTAACTTTTTGAAATTTGAATTTTAACCCCCCTAGTTAAAAATAATTTTTGGTACTGATTTTTACTTCTAACTGAAAGTTACCATGTATTTTCAAACTACATTTCTACTAAGAAGAAGATGGCAAAAAATCTTATTACTGTTATATCTAGATTAAATCATAGCCAGCTAACTCTGAATCTCAAATTCATATAGACACAGCACTACTCAACATACTGTCCTAACATGCATGATAATGTCACCATTCTTTGAATACTAACCATCTTATCTAAATCCTTATTAGCTCAGTCACATGCATAGCATAAGATCAAATAAAAAAAAAGAAACCTCTGATTTTCTTGCATGACAAAAAGGGCTTCCCTTGGTCAGCCTTCTAATGAAGCTCTTATCCTCTTCCAAGTCTCACTTCCAGTTGACCACTGGCCATCCTGACAACACTCCTGACAACACTCCTTACATGCTCAAGCAATGTTTCTAAATTCCTCCTTTGTAACCTGCTTCTACTTCCACCTCCTGTGCACTCTCTTTTTGTATCAGAGCTCTACCATAGTTTCCTTAGCTAGCCAAACCACTCTATTTACTTTTTTCCTGTTCTTGCCCTTGGATGATGCTATACTTAAAAGCCTGCCACCTTTCTATAGCTTCCCTGACCTCCACATCTCTCTCCCATAGGATCCAACTAATCAGTTTCCTGAATAAACTAAAATTTGCACTCATGGAATCTCTATTCTGCTACTCTCCATCCTCACTTCCCTCGAGATCCTGAACACCACTGTTTCATGGTAACTACAGCCACAGGTATCATTATTTACCACATTCAAAAATAATTCTTGCTTGCTGGTAAATAGCAGATCCAGCTGTTTGTCACTCTTAGTTGTTTTACCCTGCATCATGAAGTCATTCCCAGCACTCTTCAACAATTGTCTTGACTACACGCATCCCACTTTGTTTCACTTTCAGAGGCTGTCAGGAAGGGTAAAGATCCCCATAGGGAAATAAGGTTTGTGATCCAGATACTTCTTCAAAGTGTTTAAAGAATGGTTTTTCCCTTCCAAATTGCTTAAAGAATGCTTCTTCCCTCATCCTGAATGGGTGGTCTGTAACAAACTCTCACCATGATGTCATCCTTATTGGACTCTCTTCTCATCCTGTCCTGCAAGTTATCAACCAGACTGTCATCCAACCCACTGAAGAGCTTCACAGAGGTGGCAACACTCCTTCCTTGCTTTCTCTGCCTATCCTTCCGAAGGAACTTGTATCTGTCTGTCACAGCTCTTCTGTCATGCAGTGCAGGCTGTCCCAACAAATCTCCATCATTCCAATGACGCCACAGCTTTATGATTACAAGTGGAGTAATTTCTACTCCCATTTGCCAAAGCCGTATGCACTTGTGCACATACTTGCTTGAGGTGGGTGCTCCTATGTTATCTCTTTCTTGTCAGCATGCACCCTTTTCTTTCAACCTCATCCGTCACTATTTCACTCAAATGTGGGCTGTACTCTCCTCACACAACATTCCTTAAATCTTTTCATGTCTTCTTTTACATTGCAGATGCATCCAGCTCTTAAATTAAGAAGCCTACTTATGTGTATACCCCAATGTAAACCTGAAATCCTAATTAAGCTGCTGTCAGTGGAGCTCTTGACATGTGTGATACCCTCAACATCACACATTCATAGAATGATTAAAAAGAAGCATAAAGTTCAAGATCATAACCAGGATGTCACTAAACCTTTCAGGTATATTACAGACTTTGAAAGTATTAATTTAAATCTATAGTCAGATCTCTTGTTACACTGAACACTAACTACCAGTTACAACAGTTCTATTTTTAGAAGCTGTATCAGAGTGTTTGTATACACAATTGTACAAATATGTGTTATCCAGATCTTCCTAATAAAACATTATCTAAACCAAGAAAGAACAGAAATACTGTAAATCAACCAATTTAAAATGAAAATGCAATTTATTAAATAACAGGAATATAGATGTTATTTTTTTTAAACTACAACTAAACTGAAATATTTTATTTCAGCACATTTCTAATAAAGTCAAGGATCAGAAAGGCACTTGAATTATTTCAAGAAGAAATAACAAAATTTATGTACTGAGAAAATCACCTTATTGCATGGTGATTTGTCTATTAAAACACAGACATCCTATGAAAGACATTAAAAACTATGATTCTCTGCACTACATGTAAACCTTTTCCTACATGCTCAAAAGAAAGCTCTTTCTCAAAACTGTTGATTTATTACCCAGGTCTCTCAAAATATTACTCAGAAAGTCCTTCAAAATATTCTTAGTCTTCATTTTGTTTTTAATAATTTAAAATTCAATCATTATTGCACAGTGATTATATGCAATTTTACATCCCATTAACCCTGCTTTGTTTTAATTATAAAGATCCTTTGTTAGATTCCTTTAAATGATCCAGTTTATAATTTCAGGTTATCCTAGGGAGCACTTTAATTCAGCTGCACATTCATCAACTGTTTATGTCCTGTTAATTGTTGACAACAGCACAATTGCATTCTCTACCTATGATTGATGAATTGCATTCACAAGTTTAGCTATTAAGCAGAATAAATATTTATAACAATTTCCAGTTAAAGGATTGTTATCTTTATACTCAAAAGGGTAAATCAAAAAAAAAAAAAAAAAAGGGCTGATTGCAAAGAAGAGTGTTCTAGTAATGCACATTTTTTTCTAAAATACCTTTCTGAAAAAAGTATACAGAGGAACATGTATCTAAGGGCAGTTTGATTAGACATTCCTTTGAGTGGATTTAAGTAGCAGCTCTTAAATACTACTTTATTTTGAAAAGTCACTGTCAGAAGGGATCCAAAGGTCCACTAGCATCTTAATACCTGACTGCTAAAAGTATACTACAATAAGGAGAAGATTTGATACTTCACTTTGGCAATGGGATATCATTGGTGAAAGAAAGAAATCGCACATAAAATGACAACATCTCTTCAACAGGTACATTGTTACATTTCTTTTAGCTGCACATAGCAAAACATGAAGATTCAATTGGATTTAATGCATTGGCCAATACGAGTCACACATATTGCACAGGTGGCTCTGTTCGTCTTGGGTACTCTACTACCAGGAAGACCAAAGAGTCCCCTTTTGCTGCCCAGCTTGCTGACTAGAGGTACTGACAAACATTGCACACAGCTGAACATAGATACATCACCAAAATTACTTGAGGACTGATAATGAAGTATCATAAAAATTTGGAAAAGCAAGGAAGCTCATGTAAACATAACATCATGTATGTTTTACAGGACTCAAACTGGACCAGAAATTCTAGATAAAATAATTCATCATGAAATAATAGTATAGAGAAGTACGTCTGTAAAATGAATGCTGTACTCCTGAAACAGATGGAGCAGCAGATGGGTTTACAGATTGGGCTCCCTGGACTGTCTGGGTAAAACAACCTTGCTACTCTGGAGAATGGTGGTTCAATTCTCAGATAACCCCAAACTTACATACAGCTCATGGGAACTCTATTTCCTTCTGTCAATAAACAAAATCTTCAAAATGTACACATTTTCAAATGAAATATTTACTATAATAAGTATTTATACAATAAATCTCTTAATTAAAATGGTCTTTTCAGAATCTTTTTGGAACAGATGGTGAAGAAGTATTATCACCCAATGGAATAAATGCAAAATGACTACTTGTTCAAAAGCTTTAAAATTCATTACCTTCCTTCATTGATGAGCTCAATAAATGCAAGTCCTGCATTCTTCTGAATAGAATTTTGCCATTCCTAAGAAAATAAAATATAACATGATCAAAACCCAAGGATTTTAAACCACATATCTGAATCTGACCCTTATGACTTCCTAAAGAGACTGAATTTAGGCTGAACTTCTTAATTTTTGACCCCAAAAAAGAACGAACTCATAATTTAAAAACTGTAATTCTTCTGATTTTCAAAAAAATTTTAAGTGGCTATGTCTTCTGTTTCACTCTTAAGCAAGTTTTATTTTTCTTGTCCAGAGAATAGAAAACACATCTTGTTTCTCCAGTTCATACACTTGTCCAATGAACACAAGTGCAACAAAGTACCACAGCAGAAATTTCTTCATGTTGCTTCATTGTTACACCTTGGACGTTATTATATATCTATCCCTCCTTGAATTCAATTTTTGCTTCTTCCCGATTATAAGAAAAAAAAAAACAAATAAGAAAAAAATAAAACAAAACCAGCCAGTGACAACAAACTGTTTTTTTAAAACTCTTTTACTGTTACCACAGATTTCCAAGATGAAAATTCAAACTGATGTAAACCACCTAATTGATACTAAAAGTTAACAAGCTTTTACTTCATATACCACTAAGTTAAAGAGAAAATTTTCAATACATAACAAAAAGCTTTTTGTCAGACAACCCACTGTCTCTATCACACCAACAGTTTCTGATACTTGAAATGAAAAAAAGGTTGAAATATCTCTCTAGAAAGTAAAGATTACCTCCTTTGGAAATAATTCCTTACAACTTTTCTTTAAGAGTAATAAACACTTCCTTTTCCTTATAAAGAAAAAAAAATCAAAGTACATTATCTGGATTACAGTTCACAGAGAAATTTTTGAATCTGAAACTTCATGTCATAAACAAAAATGGGTAGAGAGCGTTACGATTATAGAATTATTATGGTATACATTTCATTTTTTTGAGTATTAAAAAAATTAGGTAGGAATTCCCAATACTTCTTTCCTGATATGAAAAAAAAAAAAAGATGGCCTTGCACAGATAAGGAAATTTTGTCAAAGAGTAACTTTGAAATCTAGTCACTAAGCGCTTCCTACTGAGAATTCAAAGAGTTGACCACGTCATGTATCTTAAAAATACCGCAGCAACAATAAGTTTGTACTCATGACTGGCTTTATAAAAGGCAAGCTAGTAAAATACCCAAATAATGAACATGAGCTAGAAAATTATTGTAATGTCCTTTCTTCAGTGTTTTAATTTTGCTAATGCAGTAACTGAAGACAGCCTAATGATCTAACTTTTGGAAGCAGTTAAATCACCTTGGTAGGGTACAAAATCACTCTGAGAAACTAAGAATGAAAGAATCACCTCATGACATTTTAAGAAACAGAAGTCTGGGTTAAAGATAGTGTTCGAAGTATAGATTTTTTTTTTTTAGAGCCTGTTACTGTACACTGCAACAATCCCTATTAGCATTTCTTTTTGATATGCTTTTCTGCACCACAGCTGCAATGACTTTGCAATCAGGAAAGTAGAACTGGTACAAATCAGCAAAGAAATTGAAAAGACAGAGATGGAAAGAAAAAAGGCTTCCTAAGGTAGAAGAAAGTATGCTAATTACATTTTTAAAGAGAAGCAAAGGGTCTACCTGTGTCTGCAAAAGAATAAGAGATTCTTGCAAGTATTTTGTCCGATCTTCCTGCTCATTGCAAATGTCTCAGATTCTACAGGACATCCAAAATGCCTAACTGAATTTTATGTGAGATATCTTTAGGTGCCTAAAAAGCCATCTATCCAAAAGATACCTATGTGGAAGCGAACAAATCTCTTCCTATGTCTCCATAAGCAGAAAATCTCATAAATTTATCCAAAGTAATTATTCACAATAAAAATGTCTGAAACCTGCCCAACTATCTACCAAAAGCTAGTGGAAAACATAATGATGCAGAATCAGAAAGAAACCAGGATTCATGGTTCATGAATTGCTTCACTACAAACTAGCTAGTACAAGATTCACTACAAACTCTCAATCCTTTACTAAATAAGGGAATAATTATTACTGCTACAATTTCCTCTCACTTTTAGGCATAATTTAACATAACAGATTTATGATCCTGAGAGACGACCTGTGAAAAGGCACTTAATTCTCTTTTTTCCAGTTTCTTTTTAAAAGATACAAACATTAGATTGAAATACTAAAAAATGCCAGCATTACAATTGCCTTTGCAATGGCCATTCAGATGACTGCATGCACTTTAAGAACTGGATTAAGATGTAGAGCAATTCCGTTTATATTATTTTGGATTCCACAGAAATCTTTCTCAACCTCAAGATGCAAGAAGTGGAAAGATAAGCACCACATGAAATGGATGTACTAACAATAGTTGTAAGATTTATGCTATAGCTAAGTAGAATCATAGCATAGACATTTGGTTATTAGTAGCTAAGTGCTTGAATGACTGCACTACATCTTGTGTGGTTTTGGTGAAGTTCATATCATGAATCTTCTGAGCCTTAAAAAAGAGCTGGAAGACTTTTCTGTGCCTCAAAAATGCTGATACCAATTGCATGCTGAAGTAACAGAAGCCCTCGACAAAATCATGTACCAGAGAACTATTTCTATATAAGAATGCACTGATCTTTCTTTCCTATCAAGCTCCTGCTTGATAGGGCAGTGGGGATGGCTATTACTGCCAGCAGTACACCTTTCAGAACAAGGTGGGGTGTAGAAGACTCAAAGATAGAGACATGTTACGTCTAACACAGATAGTGTTCAAAAATGATGCCATCACTTCTTTGTATTAAAAAAAGAATGAGAATTTAATTTTTAACTCTATTCATGCTGAAAAAAATTATCTTCATATATAATCATTAACATTGTGGCTTTAGACTTTTAGTTCAATTACTTCCAGTATGGCTATGTTCTAAATATTTTATATTAAGCAAAATTCTATTGAAGGCATCAAATATGCACTAAATGCTTAGGATAACGGCAATTACTACCCTCCTGTCCCCATCTAACTTGTACTCCTTGTCTATTCTGTTGTTGCTTGAAAAGTATCACTGCATACAGAATGCATCAGTACACCTCCCTGACAGAAGGTTCAGACCTCATCCTGTTAAGAAACTGTCCACATAGAGCAGGACAGGAGATGAATAACATCAAGATGAGAGTAAAAGGATAAAAATATTAAATAATGAACCAAAACACAGTACAGATATTACTTGAAATTCAGTTGGTTTTCTTTTAAATCATGACATACATTTTCTTACACTCTGATATTGCTACAATTTTAACTGTTTACTTTTCAGTGTATTTTCCTATAAGAATATTTTTATACTTTCCTATAAGATATTTTTAAGAAAATATCT
This sequence comes from Lophotriccus pileatus, assembly GCA_035583135.1. Classification (NCBI taxonomy): domain Eukaryota; kingdom Metazoa; phylum Chordata; class Aves; order Passeriformes; family Tyrannidae; genus Lophotriccus; species Lophotriccus pileatus. The sequence continues at coordinate 48,773,799 of JAWWES010000001.1, read as the reverse complement.
TAAAAAAATCTTATGATAGTATTAAAAAGTAAATACTATAAAGAAAAAGAATGGTGATTTTCAGAGTTCTCTCACCCTTTCCACATTCTGCAAGGAGATCTAAAATTTTGTCATAAATTTTGAGTTTCTCCAGAAGCTGCAGTTACAGAATGGACAGATACCTGGTGTAGTAATCACCCTACAATTCTCCTTCCACTACAAGTGCCACTGTCTCAATCAATTGTATCTTCCCTGGAATTCTCTCTTCTCCATGTCTTAAATTAATCTGAGCATTTTTTCTTTTGTCATACTGAACATATAGTGAATTTTCCAGTCTAAGATATTAATAACTCTGTTGACACCTCAATTCTTCAGTCACTGTATTTTAATTAAAACTTCTGGACACAGATGAAATTCTATTATATCAACTCTTTTTTGTCTAGACCCTTGAATATGTTTGGAGGAAAATCTTGTGTGGAGCTGAACAGGTGCTACCTTTTATCTGGAGAAGGAAGATGAAACTTCATAAAAATGTGTTTGCAATTCACAACACACATGCGACTTAGCTTGGGTTTGAACTCCATGTTGGGTTACCTTCTAAAATCACCAACAACTTCATAACCAAAAACTTGCTTTACTTCACCAATAACTTTAGTTGCACCAATAACTTGCTTTACTTCATTTAAGAGGAAATATTCAAAAGAAATGTTACAAGAGTGAAAGAAATGTTTTGAGTTTCTTTTCTGGCAGTAAAACGAACTAATTTCAAGATACAGCCTCATAAATTTTTGATCACAGTAGTCATAAATTTTTGAGATGATAATATTGTTTTAAGATCATAGGACTGTCCCTACCATTCCTAAAAGAATTTATCTAAATATATTGGAGTTTTAAGACCTTCCGTTATTGTTTTGAATGAGAATCAGATCTAAGAATTCCAGTTATACTGCCTGTATACTTCTCTCACACTCACATGTACACTGCTGATAGATGATAAATAAAATGTACTTCAGGTGTACCCTTTCAGTCAATTTGGGATCAATTTTAGGATTTTGTGATAGGTCATCCATTTTAAAAGTGGCTATTTCCCACAATAAGCAAGTTGCAAAGTGACTGATGACATCCTCCTGGAGGGCAAGTCTGCAAGTATTCAAATACTCCTGGCTTCTGGCCAAATCAAAGAAAGGAAAAGAACATGAAACTTTCATAACACTGTTTTTGTGAATATGAATTTAACAATGCAACAAAGGTAATAGAAAGTTTTAGATTTCCCTTTCACAAGACTAGGGCCTCATTTTTCCTCCATGTTCTTGACTTGGAGTAATGTGTTAATATTTCACTTTCTTGGAAACAGAGAGACCCACTGCCCCTGCAATCACCTGTGGTAATTGCCCTATTTATCTTGAAAATGAAGTCAAACATTCCCAGAGGAATATTTCATTGGTATCTTGGAAGAAAGGAGAAAAAAATTCTACAACTGCAAAAAACATTTACATTATCCAAACACTAGGGAAATGGACACATTTATTTAAATGATATGAAATTAACCTTCATCACCTTGTAGAAATTCTGCATTTTTTCTAATACAGACAGAAGATATGTGTTAGAAGACATACATATCTCCACAACTTCTAGAACTTGCTTCCTGACTGGAGAAATAGTTCTTAATTTAAAAGATGCTAGAATGATTATTAAAAACATGTATTGCTATGTAATGCTATTAATCCTAAAAGCCAGTACACATTTCACACCCTTTCTCAGCCCTTTAAGAAATATCATCTGACTATGACTTTATAGGTGTTTCTCTTTGATCTAAGATCCTTCTCAATTGTAGGCAACTTAGAGAAGTCAGGGGAAGACACCTTTCCATATTAGGATATGCGGAAGTAATTCCTGCAGCTTTCTGATCATGCCTGTTTTGCCATGAACCTAGAAGTGCAGATCAGCATCCCAGTGGTGTGCAATAACTGTATTCTTTGACATTTTTGACAAAAATACTCTGACAAGGACAGGCAAGAGAAAGGAACAGAAGTTCTAAGATGACTCTACAGTAAGATAAAAAAGACAATATCCTGCTTATTACTAAAAGCAAAACACAGAATCAGTTTTCTGAGTGTATGGGAATCTGGAAGGACACCTCATAGAATGATGAAGAAAGCAAAATTGCTGAACGAGTGGGACAGAATATACTGATGGTTTTGATTTGAAAGTCAGATTATCAGAAGCAGATGACCAAGAGCTGAAGACTGAGATTGTGCTGGAAGACATTCCACACACAGACAAGGAGCTAATGCAAGTAAATTCTCTTTAACATAAAATAATAATTAAAAAAAAATCTGGTGCAAAATAATCACCTTTCGGAAAATTATTTTCCAGAATTCCATAAAGCAAATGAGAAATGTCAAGGGGAAAAAAAAAACCAGCAAAAAACCTGTGTACAAAAACATAAGCCCTCTAGTCAACAAACCACTTAATTTCTAGAGAAAAAAAAAAAAAAATATATATATATATAAAGGAAAAGGTTTTCTGCTTCTCTAATTTGTACTGGAGCTCATTTTGAAAATTACACTAAGTGCGTACAACAACCTTTTTGTGTATAGACCATGTTGTGGATTGTGAAGAGCCCAAAATCAATATCAAAACGTAAGTACACACTTAAGCTGTACCATATTTGATACTGGATAAGGACACAGTAGAATTATTGCTTCTGTCTTGATGGACCTTTATGTAGTCCAAAGAGGATGAGAATATTATAGGAAGTACTAGCTTCAGGCACAAAGTCTTCATTTATTGAACTTAAATTTGAGCTTGTGGTAGAATGTGAAGTTACAAAGCCTCATCTTGGAACTACATTGCTCACATTTTCATATTCATCTTTCTAGCACTTTGTCCAGTGTATGAAAATCTGTGGGATTGTTTGTTTGTTTGTTTTAATTTATTGCTGTCCCATCAAATGCCAAAATTCATTTATCTTGACTGTCACAGAAGCAGCCCATCTCTCCTACCTGCAGGAGCAGCCATCCTACCTGCCACCTGCTATAAGTTATTGCTTTTAGGGCTACTCTAGCAACATAATCAGTTAAAAATAACTTTTTTACTCAGAGCTAATTTAGCTAGTTTTGATGTGATGGTTTTCACCATTACATATATTGATGAAAGCAATCGAGCAGCACATGGACGTAGGCGTGGAGAAAATCTGATATGTCTGCCAGGGTGATCTTGGCCAGAGAGAAGCCCAGACTGACCACTGAAAGTGCAGCCTAAGGGTATGATTCCAGTAGATGTAGAGATCTACAGCATGCTGCCATGAAAACACGAGTCATGTTTGTTCTCTTCTTCTCTGTGCTCCCAAATTTGCAATCCTGAATCCTTTTCTTTGAGTAGCTCTTGTGGCTTTTGAACAAGGCTCTTAGACAGCTTAACTCATTAAGCTAGGAAACGAATGTTTGAGCAGTTTTTACATGTGTTTGTGAGTTAGTCTTATAAATATCAGCACTGGTACAAAAGTGGGGTAAGAAGAGAAGAAGCTGTAGGATCAAAGCAGTGTAGCAGATGCAGAACTTTGTTAGGATAAACATTTTCTAGATATGCTAGAAAAAAGGATTATTGAAACAATGAGTTTCTGCGTGTTTGCACGTGTGTTTTATGTGTCCTTCCCCTCTATAATAAATTTTAATTCAGCCTTTTGCAGTGATATGATACACAGCATTTTCTCCTATTTGCACTACAAAAATAGAGACAGATATGCTGGTGCCTACTGAAATCTCTGCAGTGCCTGGCTGATGAGTCTTCCTATATTTTCAGAGATAAATCTACCACTCAGTGAGGATTTCTTTAGATTTAGATTTTACACTGGCCAGGCACACCATTCTTTTGTTTGTTTGTTTTGTTGTTTTTGTTTGTTTTTGTTTTGTTGTTGTTGTTTTCTTTTTTTTTTTTTCACCTGTCATTGGAGTGGGATTAATTTCTTCATATTGTTTAAAATTTTTTCTTGCCACTTAGGACATAGAGGCATGAACTCTTTTGCCTTACCTCTGCCATCTTCTGCCCCATTTTGCTACTTTACAGTTTTGACTGCTACAGGGTATATATAGTAATATACAGTCACTGGTTAACATGCATCAAACTCCTGGAAAGTGTTTTATGGACTCTGCTGCACAGGAGCAGATCCTTCAGACGTCTTTTTTGATTAAGAATGACTGCCTGTGATACAGAGAGTCAAGACTTTCATTCAGCCCAAGCAGTTTCCAAGTCAATATATAAGAAAGCATAGACATCCACAACTCAATTATGAAGCTCACACTGTTAAACAAACATTTGAAGCTTAGCTGAAGCTCAATTTAATTAATTACATACTGGGGTTTTTCAAGTTATGGTTATACTCCAGGCATAATTTTCTTTATTTAAGGCATTTTACATTCTACAATTTTTCATAGAAGTAAACAATTTTCTGAATCTACTTACAGCTTACTTATTAGAGGGACTTACATGCTACCTATTCTTTGAGAATCTCCTAATAGGTTTCATTGCCACTTTTAGGTAAGGTGTTTTTTGATTATGGATATTATTTTCCTCATACAGTTTCGGGTTTTTTTCTAATAAAAGCCTGTTTACAAGGAACAGCATCTAGAAGAAACATTTTTCCTCAGCATAATGATTCAGAAGCAAATAATTTGCTTTCTAGCTTTGATATTTCCTTTGGAGGCTCCTTAATGACAATCTTGATTGAACTTTCAGTGTAGAGGGAGGGGAAATAGAGAATGAATGATGTATTGAAAAACTACAAAATCCAGAAATTTATCAGATATTCTACAGGGATATACAATCACAAATGACAGAGTATTGTTTTGAAAGTAACAATTTATCCTTATAATAATTATACTTTTAAACAGATCAAGTAGCAAGATGTCTTAAATAATAGGACACTATTTTGTGCTTAAGTAAATAAATTTCCTTTGCTAATAGATAAGATACAGAAAAATACAAGTGAAGTGGCATGAGATAAAACTCCTTTGGGATACAACTACTCAGTTTCTGCAGAAGCTATATCACCAAAGAGAAGAATCTGTAAAAGATGTGGAAGTAATTAGAAACTATTGTAGCATTTTGGCTAGGGGAAGAAAAAAAAAGAAGAAAAAGAAAAAAGTAATCAAAATCTAAATCTGATGTAAGAAGGAACTACACTGCAAAAATTAATGTATTTTTCTTTAAACTGTATGGTTTATTGAAGAAATCTGCCACTCAACAGCAACACAGCTGTGACATGCTCAACAAGGCTAAGGGAACAAAGACTAGTTAATCAAGCACAGATCTTGTCAAACATAACACATCTTCATCCATTTTATGTTAAAATAGACTAAATCCAAACAAAAATGCCTATTTTAGGAAAAGTGAGGATCATTATAAGTTTATTATCAATTATCTAGAAAAAAATTATTTCAAGTACTTGGATGTATGATTATGGCTTATATAAGAAATAAAGAAAATAAAGCCTTCAAATTAACCTCAGTGCTAATCTAGTGAAGTAGGTAATACTAGGAAAAAATACAATGGATGTAGGCAGTACAAGACAGACTCTGAAAATACAGAATAGTGCTTTTTGTTCTTCTCCAAACCCACAAATGATGCACCATCACTACAGGAGTTCCTTTAAAACTTAAAGTGTATTTTTTCACAGAAACTCCAAATTCCTTTGGGGAAAAGGCTTGATTGCATATCCTTCAGAGTCTAAAAAGCTGCCCATATGAACTGAATTATCCATGACATGTACCTTCAGACATTTGTAATGTGATATTTCATGTAAATTTAGACCATACCTTGGATGTGAGCCGCTGGCAATGTTGATTTTATTCAGGAGCTCAGATAAGAAAAAAAATTCTGACATCCTTGCTAATCTGTAGTCGTTAACATGGAATTTCCAACATAAAAAGCATAAAAGCATCTAATTTGCTGTAGCAAATGAAAGGAAAACAAACTTTGCATTTCCCTTTCCTTTTCAATGTCTAAAGTTACTTTGTCCTGTGCAAACAAAATTGTACTTTTCAAAGGTTTTTATTATCGTCATCTATCTTTTGAGTGACACATTTCAAACTTCCCCACATAATCTGTAAAATATCATTCAATTTCAATATGAAGCATTTACCCATGTTAGGAAGAAAAACCCAAGCTACATAGGGAATACTAAAAAACCACAATACTTTACATAGTCTTTCCAGCTCATATTAATTAATCTTTCATATGAAAAAGCTCAGGTAGCACTATAACCTTTCCTTTCCCTTTCCCTTTCCCGTTCTCTTTCCCTTTCGGTTTCCCTTTCCCTTCACCTTCCCTTTCCCCTTCCCCTTCCTTTTCTTTTCTCTTCTTTTCTTAGAGATGAGTTATCCTCATTTGCTGCAGAAAACAGCTCGTAAGATCCTAATTACGAGTTCTGTTAGCATTAGGCTGGATTATGATATTTGTCTATCTGCCATTCTCTTCTTCTAGCCATTTCATGTATTAGTATTTCTGTAGCATTTACCTCACGTTTGCATTTGACAGATAGTTTAAAAATGTAAATAGAAAAAACCTCAGCATTTTCACTGCAGATGAATAGAACTAGAGACTGGTTTGTTTATGCCTGTAGTACAAAAGACAGTATTCTGTGGAGATGCAATCATACAGAAGCAATACTCCAAGAGATAGGAAGGTGAAGGGATGAGACTTCAATTTGCACCATTGCAGCCCCCTGTTGACCAACTTCCGTAGAAACAATTAACATCACTCCACCAACAAACACCACAGCATTAGCTCCTGAAGTAATAAATGGACACGAGGAGACACAGTCTTCCTTATTTAGAAGACAAGAAAACAACCCTGAAATATCAGATGGAGTCTAAAGAACTCAAAGCCTGCAATTTCCCCAAATAATTAAGTAGGTGGAAAGTAGTTCTTCCAAGCAAACACTGAAGAAAATGAACAAATGCTTGAAACTTCAAAATTATTAGGTTCTTCAAATTATTGCAGGTATAAAATGAATCTTATTTTTAATGCAATCAAATACTTTGAAATAAAACCCAACATGTATAATAGTCATAAAAATAACAAATTGATTTTAGCTGCATTTGTTACATAGCTTTACTGAGATGTCTAAAGAAAAAGCATTGCAGAAAGGGCTTAAATTTCTCTCTCTTCCTTTCAATCAATATTTGAGGCAAAGTTTCATCTCTAGGGCCCTTAATGGCAGGAATTCCTGGAGCCAGCAAATGAGTAATGTTAAACCTATGATTAGATGATGAGGCCATCAAAGACACTAGACCCTAATGCTACATTCCAGTTTATTCCTGAGAATTGCAGTAAAACCAAAGGCTATGGAAGAAAGGACTGTAAGTTATTCCTTCCCTCAAAACAAATGTTTCAAGAGCTGCTAAAAAAAAAAATAAAATAATTGCATGACACGAACATGGAGCTCAAAAGCCTTAATGGATCTTTCGGAATTTTCCTGGAACCCAGGACTTCTCCATTAGGTAACAAATTTTTCAAGTGCCCTGCTAGAGGAGGTTTGAAGTTCAAATCCCACTGAGGATTCCTGCCAGGGATGTATTTTTCTTTTACTTTTCCATAACTGATATCCCTCTAAAAGAGGAAAGAAAAAAAGGGAAGAGGAAAAAAAAAAAGGAAAAGAAGATCTAATGATTTCCTTATGTCACAAGCTTGAAGAAATGCAACCTACAGACTGGCAAGACACAGGTAAGTTGGAACACCCTTCCCCAAAATCAGTTGTAAATGTTTATTATTTTCAGATAGGTTCCTCAAAAGTAGACCTTAATTTCAACTGCCCCTAGAAACTCATTTGTTTTCAGTACATTTTTGGTGTATGCTCTCAATGTGCAGCAGTGAATGCTCAAGTAAAGCTATAAACAAGTAGTTCTCTTCAATAGTAATATAATAAGTTAACCTGGGCATTTTATATACTAACTTGGTTTGAGCTGAACTGGTATTATAATTCTGGGGGGAACCTGATAAGTGAAACATTGTTATGAGATTTTAGAGAATTACAAAAACTTGTGAAGTCATTTGGAACTGTTAGGCCATTGTATTTTTCTTATATTTTACAAAATTAACAAAGTTCTAAAATGTTTGCTGATAACTGGCAGTTTAAAGTAAGAGGGTATATATACAAAATTAGCCAATAACACTTCTGTTAAAACAAAAATTATTAAAATTGAGATATAAATAATCCAAAATGTGATGAATTATTTTAGCTTTGAATATTTTATTTGTGAAAGCAATCCAAAGCATTAATTGATTTAGATTTCTGAGAAACCCATTACTGCTATGCTAAACCCCCAATAATTAAACACGGAATTTTTAAAATAGAAATATTCTGCTTCTGTCAGTTCTTGAGCAACACCTAAATCATGTTGCTCTACTTTTTATATACTGATAACTACATAAAATATCCAATCAGTTATCATGTATATCAAAAGTAATAAAGTCAGCACAAAGTAAAATTTAGAAAACTTACTAATTAAAGGACAGATTTTGACATAAAGTTACGACAACAGTATCCTATTCACATATTCTAAAAAAAGAATGGGCTTGAAAGAGTTCATACACAAGACAAATGCACCATGTACATCCATACACTTTGAGAAAATGAATGCAAATATGCTTTGTATACCCTGGGAATACAGAAAAACTATGAAATGTATATTTAAAAAAAATCTGCAATTTATATGTTACCAGAAGAGAGTAATTGTATTTTTTTATACTGAAATGGAAGAGTGAAGCAAACTGCAAGATGCAATTATTAGGCTGGCAGTAATCTAGCACTATGCAAAGAAATTAATACAATCAAAACCAGAGAATGTCTTACCTGTGAACAAAGCAGCATAACCAGTTCAACCACTGAAGTACTTGACTTCATACAAACCAGACCTGCAATAAACAGTCAAAAGTGAATTTAAAAGATCAGTGATATTTTGCTATTATAGCTCTGTGGTTTCTGAAATCCAGAAAATATATATAACATATATTTTTTATCACTCAAACACACTGAAGCAAGTTTCAAGCAACAATTAACTGAGAATCTCAGATTCAAGAATACTTAAATGTTCAGAAAGCATCAAAGAATCATCTGGAATAATCTACAACAGTTCAGGACACAATGTTTGTTAATGAAGTATTTTTGGCCTTTAGCTTAGTTCACCATTCAGATAAATAAATAAATAAATAAATAAATAAATATTGGTATAATCCAAAGCAAGTTACTATATGACAAACATAAGTAAACAATCTTTGAATATTAATTAATGTAAATTCTTATGAATAAACTGGTCATTCATCAATAGATAGAGGAAAAAACCTCTGCTTAGAAACAATTTTAATTTTCAGCTGGCAATTGATTATCCTGTAACTGAAAACTTGAGTATTAATGAAAGAGGCCTTCATGTGAAATATTATTCTTATTACACTCATAACCTGTAATTTGTAGGGCATGTTTCTTAAAACAAACCTTGAATTATGGAGTCTAACAGTTACACATTGTTTTGCAATTAATTTAAATAATAAACACCTAATAAGACTGTCACTATGAAATACGTGTTTGCAGCTTTGGAAATGGAAATTTACTTTCTGAGAGAAGAATGTCATATCTAATTATTTAAAAGATGCATTGTAAGGAGACTAGGATGAAATTTCACTTCTACTGTTAAATTTATATATGGTAGGGTCTGTTATCTAAAATCATATAGACACTGATATGTTTTAGGGCATGAAAACACTTTGTGTTATGAAAATGGTAAATTCAAAAACATAAAACTCAAGTGAGGACTAAACAGGAGGCTGAAAAGCAAACTGGTGTGCTTTAAATAGGTTTCTACCAACACGGATTAGAGACAAAAGCACTCCTACACAATGGCATGTGTATTTATTTTGGCTACTGGATAAATAGGCTTTTGTGCCCATTTTGCTAACAACCCCATCCTTATTGTACAGTAACACAGAACAAGCTGTAAGAAGCCACTAGGATTCCATTCTATCAGATATATGTGCAGACAGTTAATGAAATAAGAGGCAGATGTGCAAAGCTCATTTAGGGAGACAATTGCTGTAATTGATCAGCTATTCTTATGCTCAAGTGCTAGAAGATCAGAAAGATTAATGAGATGCTCATCACCTGCAGGCTACCTCCACTGTTTGAAAGCTGACAAAGAAAATCCAAACAGAAGACTGAACTCTACAGTTAAATCAATGCAGGTACTACAGACACATCAAATATTTCATCATAGAATGTTGTCTGGTTTATTATGAATTCACCTCATATTCTTTAAAACTAAAGAAAAAAAAATTACCTTTCTGTCACACACTCATCATCTGTCAAAATCAAACTTCAGGTATACTAAAGCATGACTAAGGCAAAAGAATGCTCTTGGAAATATATCCTCATGCTACAATCTTCTAAATTTGTACATGCTTTTACTTCTGATTTTACATTGAAAGAATAAATGTATCCAGAATAAACACCATACAGAGTTATGAAAAATAAACCAAATAAATTACATAAAAATGATTATGCACCAACAGTAATTTCTTTGCATCTTCACCAGGTTTTCAAAAAGAAAAATCTTTATAGAGAAAAATAAAAATCAGTATTTTATGCCTTAATTAATTTAATTAGAGGTTCTTAACTTTCAAAGACAGCTGGCAAACTTATGCTATCTGTGTAGTCTCAAAGAATATAAAAAAGTTTGCAGTGTGGATCAAAACAAACATTCCTAAAATGGTAAAAAGCTAGAACAAATACTCATGATTATCATCCAGATAACAATGATGATCTAGTCCTAATAATACAAAGCTGTAGACATGAGAAAACAGAACTCCATTTGAAGGAAGTCATAATTAACTTAGTGCAAAATTATCTATTTACAATAATAAGAAATTTTATATAATCTCTCTAACTTCTAATAGTTTAATGATTCTATGGATTTAAGTAAACTGGTCATCTGACTTAAAATTGATGTCTTATCACTATTTCTCTGGACATTACTTGTTAATTTTTTTATATCACATCTAATCAACTACAAGCTTGGATGTAGCATTCCAGCATCGGAAAGGAGAATTAAACTGATTTTCGTGAAATTCATGAAAAGAAAGAGAAGGATACAGAACTGACATCTAGTTAGCACGTCAGCAGGCCCACTAGTTGTAACCAGCTCTGTAATTGCCTGATGAAAAAACCCACTGATAACAGCCATTAATACCTTTCATAACCAGCAGTATTAAAAATGACATCCTAAGAGGCTGTTTTTCATGTCCAAAAGAAACAAATAACTAACTTAGAGACTGTAGCAGTTTTCACATATGAAAATACAGAGTGAGATAGCACAACCTCATAAAAGAAGCTCTTGGTGTCAAAGATATTTGTCTCAGTCTACAGCATAAATTAAGTGTGCAGCACTCTAGCTATAAATAAGCAAACCCGGGAGTAGCCCAGACAGCAAATGGGGAATCCCACACATCTTGATGTGTATGAAAAAGGAAATAGAAACAGAAATACTTTCTATTCATCTTTAAATATTCATACCATAAATTCCTTAAAGTAAAACAGAATACAGAAATGTGAAGCATTCATAGCAGAGCCACCATTTCACGTTATAAGTTTTTCATTTCTCCGCCCCCAAATCCCACTTCAGAGACTCCTTCCAGTCAAACCACAAGGGAAAGTGTGTGCCCTCCATTATATGCTCCATTTCCTCCCCCTTAGCTGCCAAGGGCTCTATTGTGCTTCCTATTTTCGCTTGTCCCTGACTGAGCAGTTAATATTTGAAATAAATAACTATTTTTTTACTGTTACATAAAACATAATTAATCTTCAAAGTCTACTGTCAGAGCTGTTGTGTAGTCAATAGCAGAGAATGATAGAAACAGATCAGACCTAATGGAGAAATGATAGGTTTCTGCTTATTAGGAAAAGATGCAATCTCTGGCTTATGAAGATCCCACATCATCCAAAGCTGTAGGAGTAAGTTAAGGAAGAATCACAATCCCTGTCCTGTTTAACTTTTCCTTCACAGATCAGTAAAAAAAAAAAAAAAAAGATAATTTTAACACTCTTTTGGTTTTTTTAAATTTGTGCCATCCTGTCTTCTAGGAGTCCAACTTGTGGGAATTGCCTCACTGCTTTTGGCATGGTATAGGAACTAAAATAATTTCCTTCGGTAGACAGTCTATATTCTAACAGGCAAAAATTGAAAAAAAAAAGGGATAGAAGAAGTTCTGTTCCCATTTTACAGACAAAAGAGAAGAAACAAACTGGTTGAGGTATCTTCATAAAATGAAACCAAATTTGTAGTATAAATCAGTATAAATATCAATTTTCTAAATAATTTTCTAAGTCCCAAATGCATTAACAACTGCGTTTATTCTTCCTCTCTGTTGTTTTACAGGATTCAACAGAGATTTTTAGCATGTGCAAATTTTTTTTGTTTTAACATAATAAGAAAATAGAAGATAAAAACCTTTGAAAAATAATGGCTTCTCTGACTGAAGAGAGCACACAAATTTTCAGTTCTCTTCCCCCTCCTTAACTCTAATGAGAAGAAGTATTTGCAACTCAAACTAAAACTGTTGCCTGCATTCTTCAGCTGCAGATAAGTTCTTCCTATACCATCTGTATCAAATGCCATTAAGGAAACTAATGTAATTACTAAAATACAAGTGGATATTTCCTGCATACAGCGAGGTTAAAAAGGTCACTGTTTAACTGAATGGAGTACGTGCTTTTTACATTGGCTGTTCTCAGTACTTTTCTTCATGGTCTATTCTCAGTCCATTAAATATAGCCATCAAAATTCAGGAATTTGATGGCAACAATGACCACATATATGGATGCAAAAACTGGGAGCATCAAGTGCATGACCTTGGCTAATCTGGAATAAATGATGTATGCCTGGCAATTATCTCAAAATGCTCTGGTTTACTTGACTTCTTTTCCAGTGTTCTTCTGTTGACCCAAAGACATGATAATTATTTCTTTTCACTATGACTTATTAATGTCTAAAAAAAGATTAATTTCAGCTATACTGTTTTAGTCACGACTGTGGCATTAATGAAGTCATGGGTTCAAAACCTCCAAGTCACCATGCTGAACTATTCAGCATGAATTTCCATTTTGAAGAAATATAATGTAGGCTGATAAAATCAATTTAAAAAAAAAACCCTTATGAAATAAGATCATGGGTTTGAACTTCTTTTTATTATTATTAATACAATGTGTGTATGAGTCTAACTTAATACCACCACAATTTCATCTGGTATTTATCAAGGTTTGCCTGCATTTTCTTTCAGTGATTTTACTCTATGTCAACTTAAACCCTTATTGGAACTGGAATCAATTGTAATATTAGCAAAAGCAGAAGTTAAATGTTTTTACAGCTCATGTTCAACTAAGAAAAAAAAGATGCAATTAACAAAACTTTAGAGCCTGCAGAAATCTTTCACTCAATTATAGCTGCTTCTTAACTGAAAAATCTCAGGTATGGCTAAATAAAAAGCTTGAGAAAGTTTAATCCATTTAACCCACTTCACAGAGAAAACTTTATTATTCCTGCATAGCTTGTCATCAGAACTACATAAGCTTTGTATAGAAACAAAAAGCTTATGAAAAAATAAACACATGCTGTTATATCCATTAGTGAAAGTGTGTAAAAGGTACCTAGAAATGAGCAAAAGGACCTAAAACTAGAAAAAATAGAAAATCAAAAAACACTAAAATTCTCCTTTGTAACTTCTATTTTTGTAAGGCAAGCTATTTTTATTTCCTAGTGATATAGTCTTCATCTACTTTAAACAAAAATGCATTGTTTCAAATTGTTCACTATAATTATGGGTAACTCATACTGTGGTATGAGTCCCATAATACTCATGACTTCTGTGCCATGAGACAGAATAGGTATTTCCTACCAGTAATTACTATTCACAAATTGTGTTTTCATTTTTGATAGAGTATTCTCTTATACTTTGTTCAGCATTTGTTACAAATGGCACAACAAAGTTTCAAGGACATTTCACGCTGATGACAGAAACTAAACCACATTTTGGCTGTGAAAGTACTAGGGAAAAAGGGATAGTGAAATTTTGGTTGGATATGTGAGTTTTCCTTAATATTTATTTGTTCTTTCTATCTTTCTTCTGCCAGCAAAATCTGCTAAATGATTTCTTAAAATATCTTTCTAAATCCGACTTAGTATCAAAGAAATAACTTTGGATTTCTTTTTTGACCATTAAAATTATTTGGATAATCTAAATCCACATTGTTCCCTCTCTTCTAGAGGCTGTCACTCAGAGAAAACTAGATTCAACTGAATATTTTTAGTCAATTATCAACTTGTTATTGATTCCCTACAGTTCTGAAAAGAGATAGTATGAAGAGAAAATATAAAGTTAGGTGAAATTTTTGAAAGTAAATGCCAAGTATGTAGAACTTATTCTGAAACAACAGATGTTCTTATTCCAAGCAAAGCTATTATTAGGGGGGAGAAAAAATGTGTATTAACACAATGTAAAGTTTTTTCAAGATTACACTCAAAATTGGTTTTAGAACCATACATATGTCACATATTTGGTAGACATTTAAATTACACTAATGGTCTTAATTTAAGAAAAGCATATTTAGGATTTTTAGAAAGTCTGCAGATGGAAATCACAGCCAGGTTGCAAAATAATTACAACTTCACTTTTACTAGATGAAAGAAAACACTATTTCAAAGAACATAACTCACTAAAATAACAAAGTCATGGTTATGGATTTAACAATCCCTTCAGCAGCCTTGACTGACATTACCGCCAACTCTAGGGACCATGAAGGATGGCTGTATTAGTACTCCAGACCACTCTTTTATGTGTAGATCTCCTTTACAGAACAGAAGAGTGAACAGAAAAACACAGTAATGTGAATTTGACTCAGTGCTTTTTAGTTCATCAAGACAGTTATAATTCTTAAAGGATTTTTTGTTATGGTGGAAGGCACTGCACAACACAAGTGATATTCTTTGTATCTGGTATCTGGAAATCTAGGAAAGGTATCATCCAAGATAACAAATGAAATACCCTTACAATATTATCAGAAATCTTTAGAACTCACATCTTAAGAAAAACACCTCAAATAAACAGTGACAGATCAACACCCCCCACCCCCTCCCAGATTGTAATCCGATCAAGCCAGTTCAAATGGCTCAGCCCTTTCAGTCTAATTTGTAAAATGAAACAAATCTTAATATTAGGATAATATTTAAAAGAATAAGAATGTTATGTAACAATTTCTTGAATTATTTTATTAGAGTGAGAAAACCTATACTTCTTCACCACTGCAGTTACTAAAAAGGAATCTAAATGCAGACTATAAAACGTCCAGATGGAAACACAGAATGGCAAAAACCCTTGAGAGTATACCCACAGAGAGAGGACTTATTACAATGTATACATGATTTAGTTTTTAAAATTACGGACTTTCATACTGTAATCCCATGAGCTGTAATGATATTGACAAAACTCATGCTGGTGCCACAGTACTCTGAAGAGTCCAGCCCTATGCAAACCTGTGGATTTTTTGACAATTTTCCATTAGTGTAATGGGATGCAGAAATTCTCATTCATCAAATGAAAAGGAGGTCATTTCATGTATAAAATAAAAGCCACTTGCACTGTTCCGTTTAATGCAGTTTAATATTTCCAGAACTGATCCAGTTTTTCATTTAATGCCTGTGGGAAGTTTATATTTGGCCAGTGGTCCACTGGAATTTACTCAATATATGCATTTGTGTTTCTGTCACTCTCTTAAAACAGTATTTCTTTGGTCAGACCTCTTTCAAAATATCTGTTTTGACATACTGAAAGAATTTGCTTATCCAATTGCTATACTAGAAGAGAACCTAAAATTTCCATTAATCTATCATGCATCAAATTGTTCTAATCAGAATTAATAACATAAAAATATTATTTTCATTTAAAAGTATTTAACACAAATGTTAGTTATAAGAGAACAATTCTCTGTTAAATTTAGGCAAAACATTTTTTTTAAATGCTATGATATTTATTATTTGCATAATTTAATTTGTAAATGAAATGTATCTCCTTCTCTTCTGAACTTCTCTTCTAGAGTTTGGGTGAAAACATCCAAACCAGAGATCACATTGCACTGCAGCTGATCAAATTAAAATATCTCTAATCTTGAAAATGTCTATAAAATTGAACCACTGCTTTTCTGATGAAGTGTACTTCAGTTTCTGGTAGATTTGAGTAACTTATAAACATTTTATTTCAGCAGAAGCCTGGAAGAACTATAAAAAACCCACCTACAATTACAGGTTCTAGAAAATCCAAACTTCTTTATGTAGAAAGAATCTCAATGAAAAGCATTGCATTTTTCCCCCCAAACCGAACAGTCCATTGTGAAAACTAAAAGATGATCTGGAAAGTCTTCTGATTTCCCTCTTTATACTAAGACATTATTCAAATAAGTGGCTTAAAGTTTTTAATAAATTTTTGCCACAGTTGCTGCCCAGGGTATTTTATTTCAATTGAAGAAATAAGAAAAAGATAATGGATAAAGACATTCAAAAGTTAATTTAAAATGTGAAAATTTAAAAGATTTTTCACATTTTGTCATATGTTATTTTCCCAAGATTTTATTTCTTTCCTGATCAAGCTGCTAAGTTTATAATTAATTTGTAAAAAAATTACTATATAGAAACAAGTGATACCAAAGAAGTTGCCACATATCCAATACATCTGGAAAAATGCAGTTGTTCTGAGGTTTTATATTCTTCTGATCCCTTAAAATTTTCTCATATAAATGAAGAAACATCTACCCCTTCTTTCCATTTTTTTTTCTCTGTCCTTTACCTCCTTTCAAATCTGTGTTACAGGAAATACATTTTGAAAGTATTACCTCAATAGCAAATTATTTTCAAAGAACTACACAAGCAGAAATAAGAACATTCATTTCATTCACTGACACAAGCAACTGTTTACACCATCATTACACCTATGGTGCTTTCTCCTCATCTCAAGAACCTTTTACAATTATTTCTAAAGCTGTCAAAAGTGATATCCTCGGCAAGACTGATCATAGGTATGACCTCCAGAATATCATGATTTCCCTGAAAAGGCATTACTCAATGTTATATTTTCCTTAGGTATGAATTTTTATTTTTACTCCTGAAGTTTATCAACTTTTTCTTAGCTTCAGTCTATATCTTATTCTTATTTTATGCCTTGTTTTCTGTGCTTATTTATTATTTTTTTTGTACCTCTCCTCTTTTTGTAAACATAGGAATTGCCTTTTGTTTTGTTCTTTCTACTATTTCCTTCTAGTTCTTTGTTACTTTCTTTCCTATTATTAGGGAAGGTACTATCATCATGGCATGACACAACTGAAATATGTGTCTGGTGAATGATAACAAAGGATGGTGAGAAAAGGTTAAGCTGCACAGCAATAAACCCACTTACTCTTTACTGGTCCTCCTTACTTCCTTATATTTCTTCTCTTTGGCCACCTTGGGGCCACACTGAATGAACCAGTGCAGTCACAAATAGGGAGTATAACAAAACTTCACAGAGCTCATGCAAGTTTCTAAATTTCTACGGTCAAGATGACCATTATTTTAACTAGGCATGATCTCCTGTGGGGCAAAACTAATTCCTGTATCTAGTTGAGAAAACTGTTGGTAAACTAATATTCTCTTTAATATGATAAATGTTTTCTGAGAATTCAATAACAAAGAAAAAAATATCTCCCTTTCCAAGCTGAACTTTGCTGACCTTATTTGGCAGCCACCGGATTTAGCTCCTAACCTGAAGCCCTACTGACAAATCGTAATAATTCTGAAACAGTGTCTCTCAAAACAAAGAAATACACCACAGTCATAGATCTCTTGAAATAACTTGTATTTCTCATGTTTCAGTTTTCTTTACTTGACAGTAACATTGTTATGGACTCTCCCTAGACCTGCTTTGACATCACTTTGCCATCTTAATTTGACATATCACAACTGTCTCTGTTGTCTGACAAGTTCTTTCAGCATGAGATTTTTCATTGCAATAAAATCTTCAGACAACAAGTATAAAGAGACCAAGTCATAAAATTCCATACACCATCAAACAAAAATAAGATATGATATAAGAGAATAGATGTTTAGCAGGTTGGAGGGTTTTTTTGAGGGATGTAAAATTTAACATAAAGCTACACTGAACACAGTAAAGATACAGTATCTTAGTTCTTGCAAAAATAATCCCATTTTGAAGGGAGTTCGTTAATACATAGATAAATCAAGCTTGATGGTTCATTAATGTTTATCCTATAATTAACATTTTTTTCTATCAAAAAAGGCTCTATAAACAAGTATATTTTTAAGATTCAAGTGTAGTTTCTCAAGTTAAGTCTAGAGTTTTTCTGCAATGTTCCTTTTCTAAGCCTTGAAGCACAGAAACAAGCACATACATATCCAATGGGATGAACTGTAGAAGTGTCCTTAAATCTTTAGGATGAGTAAGGGAGTTTGGTAAATTTGGTCACTAATTAAAATGTTTCATTCTGTGTCATAAGAACGTGATTAGTAGACACAGAGTTAAGGAACATAGAAGGAAAAACTGTGACCAACCCTAATGAGATTAATTTTGTACAGAACCTGCACATAGAGCTCAGGCTGCATGGAGAAAGATCATTAGACTATTCATGAGAAATACATCTTGCAGGGCAAAACCTGATACAGAGATGTCATTTGCACCCTATAGATTATCACAGTTAGGTAGTTCTCTGGAAAATATTGCCAGTATAATAAAGTAGATTGATTCCACTTTTAAACTTTTAGAGGACAAGGGGTGGGGCAAATACCAGCCTAACTGTTTCAAGTCCAAAATCAGGCAGAGTCCCCTGCTGAGTTCTGAATGATGAATTAAGTGGAATAAGAACCAGAGAACCTCTGCCTGTGGGGAGCCTCAGTCACAGCATGAACATCCTGTAGATACTGAATACCTTTTTGGCATGCCACCTCGTTTTTCTTTGGACCTGGACAGTGGAGGAGAAAGTAATAAGGGGGAGAAAGGTGGCTGTTCTCAAAAAAAAAAAAAAAAAATAATTTACAACTTAGTCCAGTGTTACCATACAGCACTGCTGTATACCTGATATGATGAGTCCACCTACAGGTTGTGTTACAGTAGTGTCTGTACATGTTAAGAACTTTCTCCAGAATCTTTCAAAAAACATTTCCTTAAAATAACTTTAAATAGGTCTTTTGCTACCCTTTTTATTGTTGTGGTAGGAAAACTTACTAAAAAAAGAAAATTACTTTCCAGTAAAGCTGAAAGTTAGATCAAGAAGAAGACAGAAGGACACATGACCTGGATGGTATTACAACAAAGATGGACTATGAAGATATCAGGGAGGGTATTCTTCTAGAGTTATAAGGCAAAAAGACCAGTGTTTTCCAGGTCTTATGGCTTGGAACTGGAATACAGGCTACTAGTTTGAAAAAGAAACTTGTGACAAAGTGGTTAATACTGTTGAAGGTAAGTGGGACACAAGGATCATAACTAACTCCTTTTCTTGCTCTTTAAAGGCTCCAGTATTTTTGTATTTTCTTATGTACTTTAAAAGAACAGCAATTGGTACTCTTTCATTTCTATTAATAAAATTTCTATAGTAACACTTTCAATGGTTATTTAGTAACTTCAAACATCTACTGGCTTCTATATTTTCAAGGATGACTTTCAGAGCTTCTTTACAGCAAACCTACTGTTACCGCCTTTTGCTTTCCTAAGCGCATTTATTTATTTTTATTTTTTACATCTGCACCCTCCTAACTAAACTTTCTAATTAGTCTCATATTTTCAGTAATTATTTTTCTTCACTGGCAGTGCAAAAGAACAATACCAATTTCTATCTAATGGGAACACCTTAAGTTTTGGCTTGTAAAGATATCTTGATTAATAATCAATGTAATAATGATAATATAATCAACAACATATAATCTGAGTGCAAACAATTTCTACTCTTAAGTTACACTGGGACCACACAAGTCAAAGACAGAGGAGAGGGCATGAGCAGTTAACCTCTGTTCCATAGTCTAATACATCTTAGTAAGTGTCCAACTCATTAGACAGGGATAGAGTGGCTCATATGTGTAATTAATTATTGGCAGGTTTACTTTCAAAAAGGTGCCAGATGATATGCATTTCCTAGTTGCTATCTGGATCTCTGAACTATAATGTTTCCTGCCACGTTAAACATCTGTTCAGAACATACTTCTGCACGCAGGAACTTCAGTAAATCAAGAGTTAAATCTTCAAAATCAAATGTATGTGTATCTTCTTTCTGGTGTTTGTAATGATATCCCTTTAAAGGTGTCATAAAGGAATACTATGTGAAAGAAAAATGTTCTGTAACTGATGTTGGGGTCATTATAGTTTGAAGATTTCAATGTGGATAAATAACAGAGACTTCTTTTTTGGCACCTGCTCTTCAGTTCTCCTCTGAATTGGCATCTGTCTTGTTACTAGTAGCATATTCTGAAAAACTGTGGAAGTTGCAAAGCTTTGAACCTTGACTGTGCTGGAGCACGTGTAGATAAATAGGCAGATTTGAATATCCACTTAACACTTCAGCATTTCTTTGTTCCTACCATACAGACTTCTGGAAAACTAGTGCTGTTTTCTGTCTCCATGTGCATCTGACTCATTGATATTTTTAGTAAAACCCAGGAGCGGTTCCAAAGTGTGTGCAGACACATAAGCATGCTGTGGAGCCTTTCATTAAGATACTATGAGCTAATCATACCAATCACAGAGAGA
Source organism: Lophotriccus pileatus (assembly GCA_035583135.1). NCBI lineage: Eukaryota > Metazoa > Chordata > Aves > Passeriformes > Tyrannidae > Lophotriccus > Lophotriccus pileatus. Next base: position 48,752,994 of record JAWWES010000001.1, on the reverse strand, counting down.
GAATTTCTTACAAAAAATTTCTGACATGCCTATAAATCGCAGTTTGAAATTCATTAACTTTTTTTCCTGTTTATGAATGGATTACAACGTGTGCAGGCAGGATTTCAATCGGCAGCAGTATTTTAAAATATATCCATTGGAGGATTTAATGCCCTGTTTCAAAATGATCCATTGTTTTCTTCATGATAAAAAGTTAATCTTGCAAATTACTTGCAGAAATTCATAAAGTAAAAAAGGAAAATATATAAACTTTACACTTCCTGAAGTAAAGCATTATCTGTAATTCATTATTGTTCCAACCTCTTTATCTAAACAGGGCTTATTTTCAGGCAGTAGTGTGATTTCTCTGGGATCTTTTTGTGACTGTTTACAGAGAAGATAAAAAGAAATTTAGGAATAGGAATCCTACTAGCATAAATTCGGGAAAACTCTTATAGAGGACTATAGAGGTCAGGAAATTAACTAGATTTAACTGCACTGTGCTAAACATGCAGCATCACCTGTTCCTAGACAGAGAAGAAGGTACACTGAGACACCTAGGGCACATGGAAAGGAAAGAGTGGGATGTGACAGGGTAGAGAAGAAATACATTAGGAACTCCTTAGCCCTGAAAACAAATTCAGAGTTTCTGACTCCATAAGATTCCTTACCCTGATTTAACAGAGTCTTCATGTCCAGGGAGACACACATAGCAAATGACATTAGCCTGACCTCTCCACAGAAAGTTGTAACATTCACCTTGATTTCTAAAAGGGATCCTCTGATGTCTAACAGGGTTGAGTTCTACTGCTCTCTCAGTCTCCCTTAAACAATTGCTTTCCTCTTCCTTATGCTGCAATACCCATAGTATTGTACCAATACAGTATATTACACAGCTGCAAATAAATTGGATAAGATTTTTTTGAATTACTATTCAGTTTTCCATTTCTTCATTAAATCTTGATGACACACCCCAAACAATAGTGCAGAGCAAATACTGAATCTGATTAAGAAACACACATGTAACTACTGCCTCACCTAAGAAATTATAGGGTATCTTTTCTTTAAACAGATGAATATTGTGTAAAAATAGCATCTTTTAAGCAATCTCTCTTAAACTGGCTAAAACTGACGAACACATTGAAAAGTTTTCAAGAGAGTTAAAGGCTGATCCTCCTCACCCAGTGTGATCAACATAGACCATCAAGGGAAGATGATATATTCCCAACTGCATCTACAGTTCAGATACAGTCAACTGCAGAACAAGTTAAAAACCCCACTGTTTTTATTGTTTTCTGAAGGTGGCTAGCTGGCACTGAAGTTCACCATGTGAACAGATGCAGTGATGGCAATGTTAAAGCAAATTAGGGTTAATTCAGTCTATCATTCCTTGCACAATGTGGCACAGAGGAAATGGGGGTTCACAGGCTCCAAAGTCACAAAGAAGCTCCAAAACCATCCTGCAAACACATGACATTTTCCCTCTTGAGAAGCTGGCTTGAAGACTGTATTTAGAAAGAATGTTTAAAACATCGTAAAGACTACAAGTAACATTAAGATCACAACACTTGAGGGTAAGCTCTATTAAAGTTTTCCATTATATTTACTCTCACTAGCCATTCTGTTGGGTAGAAAGGCTAAGACATCCTGTAGCATTTAACTTCTTTTTATTTCTTCTCTTTGGTACATTGAACTAATCGAGCTCCTTACATTGTACTTTGTGGATTTTATCTCCCTTCCATCAATCACTCTTGTGCCCTTCTCTTTTGTTCTCTCTGCAATGTGTGTGTATCACTCTTGAAGTGTTGACTACAGAACCAGATAGTAGGAGTTTTTTGAAGTTGTGCACAGAAATGAAATCACCTGCTCATCCTAGGCATTGTATGAGTCTTTGTTGCTTCAGCACTGAGCTAAGAAAGCCAAGTATCTCAAATATTTTGGTGATCTGTTCATTCTTTGTGTGGCTTTGTCCATCATCTCCTACCCTGCAGGTATAGTCTATGTATTTTGTTCCTAAGAATTGGACTAAGCATCTGAGTGTGTTGAAGTCTGGCTTTTTCTCCAGTTTTGGTTAGTCCAGAAAATGATTCGACATACACCTTCAATGAGAAGGCCTTTGCTTCTCATTTTGTATATCTCCATCTAAGCACTTAGTTTTGCCAGAAACAATTCTGTACCGTAATAAAGACTGTTAATGAAAATAGCAAAATAGTATCAAAAAGTCAGTTATAGAAATTTCAGCAATATGAATAGCTTAAGTTTTTATTTGCGTGCTCTTAATTCCAGCTAATACAAATTTTAAAATCATAACATTATTTATTTATTCCTTTCCCCTCTTACTTGCTAATATTTATTAATTTATTTCTTTTGTACAGAATGTTGGCTACACGCCGTGCTACAGACTGGTAGAGCGATTACCGTGAGTCTAATTCGTTGAAAGAAAGCATGCCTGAACATACAAAAAATATTTTGGATGTGGCAGAGTGAGATAAAAGAATGAGAGAATAATGTGTACAGGAGAAAAAAAGTTCTGCAAAGGCATGCATTTCTCTACATTATAGCAGCTGTGCTCCTGAGAACAATACAAAGGTTCTGAAAAGTTTCTTAGAGAAACAAAGGGCCATGTTAAACACCAAAAAACTAATTTTTAACCAGAAAGTATAAGGGATATCTCCAGATTACCATAGTATCTTATTAAAATTTTTGCCTTGGTTTTCCTAATGTAAAACTTAGTATTGTTCAAGGAAATAAGAAACTAATCACAATATCGGTAGATACTACAGTGATGTCACACTTGTATTTTAAAGTAGTGTCATTTAGCACTCAAGTTCTATCTGTGGTTTCAAAAGGAATGTTTTGGGCAATTTTTCAATTGTTTCAAGAAGCCTCCTGTCAAACACCATACAAAGCTAGTCCATCACCACTTCTACTGAATATTTTCACAGGGCCATGTGGTGAGTTAATGAGGAGAAACAGATTTTGCTCCTATCAGCACAAAACCATTCCCTGTTTCATCTGATTTGAACTGTGCGTATATCAGAAACACATCAAATGTAAGCCAAAGAATTTGTAAGACCTCTTTTGGAGAAGGGCTACCTGTCTGACCTTCTACCCAGCTAATGATACAGGAAAATAAAAGCATTGGTGGTGTTTGTTTGGTATCTCACTAAAGAGAAGGGAAAGCATTCTATGTGACTATGTTTCAATCGTGGACCTATTCTTACAGTTCAAGACACTCCAAGAATAGCTGTAGTGAAAATATTTTTACCCATCTGTGCTTGACAAAAGGAGGATATAGCTTTTCTTTCGTCTACAGATCAGATTACACTTGCCTGTAACATTTTCGCCTAAAAGCTAGAATGTTGTAATGCGCTTTACATGGAGGGAATTTGCAGACCATATGGAAACGAGTTAGTGAAAACATATCTGTGCAAGTGTTAAATGGAACTCCACAATGAGCACTGCTAAGCTCAAATATGTGACCTACGCATATTGCATGTTTGTTTCCAATTAGTTTCTATACGGACGATTTTAACCTTTGCAACTTCTGTTCTCTGAGGCATTGAAAGAACCTCAGCTGACGAACCACAGCAGTGTTGGGCTGGTTCTGGTACCCTCTGTTTGAAGCTATTTGCATTCAATTGCAAATCAGTCCTTTTTAACCCATCGTTGAGGATATTTTCCACTTACAAAATATTCTGAGAACTTGAAGAAACATTTGAAATTCAGTTGAGTGTAAGATAACTTCAGAGAGAGAACTGGTTTTGGAAAAAGGAGTAAGTAACTATTTTAGTAATTAGTAATTTAGTCATTTTAATAAGTAAATACATGACCCTTCATCTATATATTTACCAATAAATATATTCTGCAATATCAGATTACTACTTGATAGGGTTCCTCTGCTACTATTCACTTCTGGGAATTTACATGAACAAACAAGAAAAATTAAAAATTTCAGTATGAGTGGTCTAAGTTTTTGGTCTAGACTAACCAGATTGTTGCAGCCCATTCATTTCAACTCTAATCAAAACTTAAGAAGCCACTTAGATATTAAGTATAATTTACTCAAACAATAAATCACCTAGTCTTCCATGGCACAGAATTATGATACAAGCTAACGGAAGATGAGGTGGCAGGATATGACTGCAAGATTTTTCACTGAAAGTTTGAGGCAGCTGAACTACTACAAAAAGGTGAAATCATAACTAAGTTATACAAACATTTCCAAAAATATATATACAACACTTATCTTAAAGCATCAGATATTCTGGAAAGTTTCCATTATTAACCTGTTCTAGAAGTATTAAAATTATTTTTTTTCTCTGTTCCATTTTATTTTGTGCTCTCCAGTATGCAAAACCTCAGCTACAAAAGTGTGGATATTCTTACCAGTTCTGAAAATGATTTAGTATTTCTTACACACGCATGCAGAAGAACACTAGAGAGGCCTTCAGGAAAAAGCACATGCCATCAAGGATGCCTGAAAGTATTCAGATTTTGGCAAAATCTGATAGGAGTCAGACTTCATACCATAAGGAGGTTTTGAAAAACAGCAAAGGAGGGAAGGCATTACTATGTGTCAAGACTGAATAATCAGAAAAAAAGGACGTGCTTCATAGAACACAACAGGTACTTACTTTTTTAATGGTGATCTATTTGAAAAACAGTCAATGCCTTAAGACTTAATTATATAAAGTTTATTTGCTCCTTTTTGACTAAAACCTTTACATATAAAGCAACAAATTAAATTATTTCATATAAAACTGTCATGCTAATTACTGCTTGCCAGTAAAAAAATCAAATTTCAACGATAAAAGCCTCACAGGAATTCTATGTACTCACATATTTTGAATAACACCACTAAAAATCTGTTTTGTAGAGTCATTACCTGGAGAGCACTTTCAAGTACTTCAAGGATCACCACTGGCTTTCAATAAGCAATGACAGGAAATTTCTCAAAGTAAATCAGGTAGCAGACTAGGAGAGAATTTAGAATTCTCTTTTAAATTCAGTTTAGTTGAGATCAAGTGTCTTGTACAGGCAATGAAGAAAGAAAAGATGAGAAGTATACAATGACTAAAAAAGCATCTCTATGAATTCTTTGCTATGAAGTAAAAAAGCCAAACTATTTCAGAGGGAGCAAACAGAAATTCAAGTCCTACAGTGTAAAAATCTACGATGTGCTTGGATTTTTTTCTATACAGATTGCTATTTCAATATTTTGAGTGAAAGGACTGGGTTTTACAAATAAGGAATGAGAGAGTGATTGAAGAGAAGATTAGACATAACATTAAGGAAAAGTGATGTGGAGGACACTGTTTGTTTTGGAACTCGGTGCTTGGTTTGTAAACAGTGTTTTCTGAGACTAAATTGGGAGGCTGAGTCATGGATGGGGCAAAATCTGGAATGACACTCCAAGTGGTTATCAGAAGCATGCTATAGCCAACATAACATGTTTTCTCTGGATAGGCAATGAGATAAAATACTGCAGTACATTTGTGAGGTTCCTGTGACCTCCAGCTTTTCATTCTTTGTTATATCCTGGGAACTGTTATAGCCTTGTTCATGCTATGAATCTGACCAAAAGACAAAATCAGAACAGCACTGATGAAGAATTTTTTTAATCTATAAAAGACCTCAGGTAAGACCCAGACAATTTTACCTGTATTGTATAAAAACTATAGTACCATTAATCAATTGTCAAATGGAAAAGGATAATGTAAGGATAATGCAATCAACTTCACTGAAATAAGACATTTAAGAATGTAATCCATCAAATATTTTACAGTCATCCCAATGTGCATCTCAGACCATCAGCTTCAGTTGTCGTTAAGTGAGAAGTGCAACTTACTCATAGGTATAAAATTAACAATATAAAAAACCTGAAACTTCTGTGAATTACTAAGCTACTACACCATTCCTTGGTATTATTAAACATTAATATTATTAAACAATAAGAAGAGAAAAAAAGAAAAGGTTCTTTAGAAGATTTCACTTACAAGATGCAAATATTTCTAGCAACAAGGGCCAACATTGTGAGTAATTGTGAATAATAACTGAGTCCATAAAAAAACTGTACACTAATGTTTACATAAAACACATGAATAATAGAAGGGGTTTTGGAATTTGAGCACAAAGTTTTATTTTCTTTTGTGTAGATCTTCACATATTATAAACCTTGCCTTAATGAGACTTTTTCTCTCAATAAACAGCACAATTGTGTGTAAGAACAATCCTGGAAGGAAAAAGTTTACTTGGCAGAATATATTCCTCTGAATATATGATGTGGGAGCAGTCCATGCTCATTCAAATTCTGCCTTCACTGTTTCAACTGCATTATTACTGAGTCATTACTTCCTGCATGAGGTTTCCATGTTTGCACTTTCTGCATAATTGCTGTTTCATTTATGAGGCAAATTTTCTAACTATGAAGTAGTAAAGACAACAAATAAAAGCCCTAAAAAATCCTTGAAGGTGTTCAAGGATAGTTTTCTTTAAAAGTCTTCACTTTTTATTCCCCTTTTTCTGCCTGTGTGAATCAAACCAACCTACCTCAGGAACTAACATCCCTACCAAATACAGATAAATTCATCAGTAATTTTGGAGCAGGGTCTTCCTTTTACTTTCTTCTAAGGAAATTGATTATACTTTTTAATTGTATTTTTCACTACTTTCTCAAAGTCACGTTGAAGCACTGAATTATTCTGAAGAGGGAAAGGCAAACTACAGAGAGGTTTTTGCATTCTAAGGTATCAGATGTATCTTTGCAGAGTAATCTCAAGGAAAAAAGGGATACAAAAATTACCATTTTTAATTTCCTTGAATGAAATGCAAGAAAGTGAAATCACAACATATTAACAATTGATTATTTATCAAAAATAGTTACATAAAGTCTAGTGAAACTGAAAGACTGTTCATCTCAGAAGACTAGTAGCTAAAATAATATAATTTTATAACAGAAACAGTACCTTCAATTAATAGCTCTTGTCCATGACTGCCCAACAATGTTCGGGATAGGAAAGGGGCAAAATCAACAAAGATTTCTCGCAGGAGAGGGGCCACCTTTTCTAAGGCTCTTTCAAGCTTTGCAGTGATACTGTGAAAAAACAGAGACCATGATTGGAAGAACACTTCACGATACAAGTTAAAAAATTATGTCAAATCATACCTGTTTTTAAAAGTTGCTGTAAGCCTCTTTAGAAAAGAGGATGATCATAATTTGATTAGTTACAGTTTTTAAATGGCTTTAAGTAAATGGAAATGCCATGTCAGCATCGTGTCAGCCTCATAAATTCTACAGCATTTGCAGAGTACTCCAGAACAAGTAAAATTTTTACTGTCATTTTCAAACATGACAAGAAGAATGCAGATATTCAAGTTAAGTCTATTTCATCTATCTCACCTTATCCACATGTAATAATTTTATACACATTTGAAACCTTGAAAAGAGAGCTTTTTTATTCACCCAAAACAATCACAAGCAACTTGCATTTTTTATTCAACATTTGGTATTGCAAGGAGGTATCTAAGAAAGCATTCTGGCACAGATATCAAGAGAACCAATATACTTTTCTTCAACTTTGAGGGTAAATGATCGCTTTGCCTTTGCATTTATACTTCTCTGCCTGCTGAGACTCTTTGAAGCATGGTATACTCCTTAATTCTCCTTGTGTTGTGACTTCTGTTTGCTTCTTAAATACCAGAAATAATATTTAGTTGTCTGGGAATACAAACCTAGCAATAGTATGAGAACATTAGTGTGCTAAGAGCTGTACTGTTTAAGAGTCTTCCCTTTTAAACTCGCCAGGGTGTAACACTTTTGCCCTCTGGAACTCTTATGCCAAGGTTAAAAACCCGAGGCGTTATATTGAAGAAATAAACCACTACTTTAAAATGGAAATGAAATTACATACATATCCTAGTCTACTAAGAACTTTTGCTGTTCTTTTTAAGATTGCTGGGGTTTCATTGTGTTTGCATTATAGCACCAAAATATTGGCATTTAAAAATGCAGTTATAGGAGGAAGTAACATTTATTGACAGAATCTTAGAGAATGATCACTGACATTTAAATTTTATACTTTATCTACTATCTATAAACACTTAATAAGTGTGGACATTTTAATTCAGATCACATGAAGATCCCTACATTTAAAAAGAAAGCTGACATTATAAACATATTGGAAGTTTTCCTTCATTAGCATAAAATTATTTTACTGAACTCCTATAGCTTATTTTCTTTCAGTGTGCTGCAGTTTGATTTGAAATTCAGATATTGATTTTCTGATACTCTAAAGGATGGATTCATATCACCAGTCTTTGTTTTCAAAGATTATTTGAAGTGAATTTAAAGTGTGGTAAATCCTCTAGTGACAAAGTTGAAAAACAATCAAATTCAAACGTTTTGAAATTAATATCAATTTTCATTTAAGAATCAAGTAATATTGAAGGTGTGGATACTATTAATCAACACCTTGGATGAGCCACTAATAAACACTTTATTATCAAATGGGCAGTCAATGGATCGCGTTTGCTGTGGGCATATTAATGGTCAATTTGGAATAGTATTCTGTGAAAATGAGATCAAAGGTTAGTCCTTTTAAAAAATGCATATAAAAAGACAGAAATTGATATTTAAATAGAGAAAGAAGAAAAAATGCTCTTCCTTGGTGCATTTACATGTTGAAAACTGACTAGAGTTCTGGTTCTACAGTTCCAAAAAGAACAAGCAAAAATGAAGCAATAAATTTACAGAGATATCCCCAAAAAATTTTCAGGGAAGCAGGTGGCCCATCCACTACTTCTCCTGTACTCACACATACAAAGGAGTGAGACTCAGCTGATTCTACAGCCATTTCTAACTTTTATTATGCCTTATAAAGTATACTGCAACCATAAGGAAATCCCTGTGGAAATTAATGTAACTATTTTGTGTGAATGAACTAAGAGATTTTAAGGGGTTTTGGTAAATAAATAATGTTTTGGTTTTCCCTCTCCATTTCTGGACATTCAAGGCAAATAAACTCTTAATAGCTTCCAAATTCAAGATTATTTAATTTGCAGATTAAAGGCAGCACACATCTGAAAATAAGTTACATATAAATATATAATATATAGTATATATTATATTATAGATAGTATATATGGTATATATTTATAATTTATATATATAAAACAATATATTTTATACATAGAAAGGTGATAAACCGTGTCAGAAAAGATTGAAAGACCACAGTAGCAAGATCAGATTAAAAGAAATACCTTTAAAAACTGTGAGCAAAAAGACTCCTAAGGACAATTCTTACAACTTACTGCTTGAATTGACCACAAGGAAGCACAAAGAGAGGTGAGGGCATAAACTGTCCCAGTCGCAAGTATGCTACCTTCCCAACCTCATTCCAAGCCAAACCTCGACCTCTAAACCAAGACTGTTAAATGTCTGAAAGTCCAGCATCATTCCCCTCCTCACTTTACTCTGCTCATTCTACAGCCATAATCAGCTCTTTTCCTATGCAGCTGCTATAAGGGAAGGCTTAGAAAAATTAGCTTTCACTTCATGCTCTCTGTCCCCATAAACGAGTCTGACATTTAATCTCATAAAAGCTAAAGCACAATGAATTCATAAGACATTACAAAAAAATATATATTATCAAAATAAAGGTTGTTTCTTAGGCAGAGGGGGTGGGGCTGGGGGATTGGTCAGAGGAAAGGAAAATAAGCCCAAAAGACATTCCTTGGGGTTACTTACATGTCAGTCACTAATTTAAGTTACTATTCAGGGCACAACTACTTCTGTGTTCAAATTCTGAATTCAGAATTTGAGTTCCAAATTGTGCAACTCAAGTTTTCCTTTGATTCCAGGACAAGAACTTTAAAAATGCTTGCGAAAAAACAAGAACATTTTATTGTTTAAAATAACTGACAAAGAAACTAATTAATGATCCAATTGAAATTTAACATACCTATTTAATTTTACCAATTTAATTTTAACATGCATATCTGAATTTTAAAAAAAGATTTCACCCTCAGTGAAGCATTGTTCTAGCATTTGAAGACAAGAAACAAAAAGGAGTGGCTTAATTACACCACAATTTTATTAACTTGCCTCATAAAACTGTCAAGCAATAAATAACATGATAGAAATGGTCATTCTCTCCTTGAACATTTGCATTCTTTTGGAGTGGAGCCAACAGTCCTTCTGCCTTAAACCTGTGTCTGCACCCATTGCTGTGATTCCACATGCACCACTCATCCGACCCTTCAAATCGGACCAGCAAGAAAAAAGGCAATTTTTTTGTCACTGTGTTTTCAATCACTGAAGCACTGATAATTTTTTATGGGTTACATAGGACCCTTGATTTAGGTTTATTTCATTTCTAGTTCATTAGGGAATGAAATCACTTGCTCATGAGCTTCTAAGCTTGTTACCTCTTCAACAGCTAATAAACAGCAAGCTTGCTCTCTCCACTCCAAAATTCTTAAAATCACACCTTGCAGTGGCCAGCCAACTAAGGGACACTTGGCCACTCCTTAGTATATCTTGTGTCAGCTTTATAGGGCAGAGATGTGTGCCCCTTGAAAAGGTCAAAAATTTGTCTTTGGAGTGTGTTGCAGCAAAACTGAATACTTGCACACAACAATAACCTATTATACCAGATATTCAGTAGGAATTTCAGAAGGCATTTTCCTGCTGCCAGCTAGTGTAAGAGACGTATTAGCTACCCCACGGCATGGGTCTCTTGCCAAACCAACTCAGATCCGGTACAACATTTAGTTAGCTGCACAAATATAGGTCTGGTTTTGTCCTCTCCAGTTTAACTAAGGCTTTCATTTGATCAGAAGAGGTTGAGTCTCTCCAATTGCTAGTGCTCCATTACCAAATTGTTCCAATTCGTACTATCCAAATACGTTCCAGTTTGTACTATCATTCCTGTACAAAGTAAAAAGTCAGTCAGCTGAAAAATGACTTTTAATGAAGTTTTAGTGTCTGGCATAGTTTGATCACTTCATAGTTTGAACTCTTCAGTTGAACAACTCAGACTTTTCAGTGAAGTGTTATTTTAGTACATACATTCTTAGTACCAAAAAGTTACATATAATACAATGTATATAATTACAATAATGCACATTAGGTGAGCTTTTTTTTTTTTTATCCTTTTTACACTACTTTTGGAGGACAAATTATAATTAATATAAAAAGACGGAACTTGTGTACCTCATATTTTCAGCTGAATCCTCTGGCATTGGAGCAACAGTTTGGACAGCTGGGAGATTTTTGCTGGTAGCACCATTCACAAAGCTGGATGACGAAGAGGAAGAAGAAGATCCTGAGTCTACTGCACCTGTCCCCCAAAAAACACAGATCTTAATTCAGTCTTAAGAAACAAAACTTTTAGAGGCTTTAAAATAGTCCTTGTATTACTAATCTACTTCTAAATCAGGAAGTAGTGTTATTACTATAAAATAATGAAAATTATTCCATATGATTACCATACCAATTAATACCTTATTTAGCTAGTATAAAAATAATAAAAAGCTATTGAAAATCAGGCAAAATAAATCCTTACCTCATTTTCATTATCCCCAAATTACTTTCCAAAGCTGAAAACATTTTTACATCTTCCTGTAAAGCAAGATCTTTCTAAAATAAAGGTATACTTAAGATGAGCTTGAGTGGAGAATAGAATTTTAATTTTTTTTTGAAAATATTTGTATATATACAGCTTGTATATATACAGCTTGGCTGCCCAGTTGCAACTATAGGCAGAAAACAAAATACAAATTAAAAAATGACAAAGATAGAAAATATATATCCTTTCAGGAAGTAATGGGGGAAACTCGTGTCTGAGGTGTATTAAGACTCTAATTACAGCTTTTCTGTTTCCTTCCTCAAGTCAAGGAGAATTTTAAGATCTTAAAAGTAGGGAAGGCAGTGGTGGTATCATTTTGATGGGTTGTGAACAGCTGCCCAGAAAAAAAAGATTCAGACAGAGCATATATTTATACTTTAAGTGATCTGGGTCAGAGCTAAGGGCTAAACTTAGACTCTAAATGCCAATCTATCATATTTGCTGAAACGGTACTGTGAGTTCAGCCTCTTTGAAGCAAACCAGCAAAGGCTCAGAGTGGCCATGAGCAGTGAGAGTGCTGTGATAAATGCTGTCTGTGTTCTGCTGCACAGTCCTTCTGCAACACATCACTGCAAGAGAGATAGCAACAAACTTGGAGTTCAAAGCCTGAGGGACTGCAATGCTACCAGAGATGAGGCTGACAGGCAACAAGATTTATCCAAGTTAGCAATGAGAGGCAGAGACCTCCATTTAGAGATGACATTATTCTGGCAATTTTAAAAAATTGTTATTATTGCTGGTCAGTTTTAGCAGTTGATATATCACCGTCCTTTGCATTACACAGGTATATATTACTTTTCAGTTTCCTGCAGAGATCTACAAAGCATTTATGGTTTCTTAATTGCTTAATCACCAGCCAGTAGTGAAGGAGAGGTCAAATGCTGGTAACAGTGAAAATTTTTCTGGCAGCAGGTATGATTTTTTTTTTAATTTGCCTTTAGATAATTTTTATTGACAAAATAATTAAAGACTAGAATTTTGACTGGCTCATTTAAGAATATTTACCTTCAAAAGAGTTTCAAAAAAAGCAGGATTTGCTGGACTTGCTGACACTACAGTAGCTGGTGAAGTTCTGTATATAGATTAGGAACTGATTTAGGCTGTTATTTTAATAATAGGAGTGGGAGATAGATTGTGGTTTACACTGGGTGTTCTGACTTGGATTAAATACAAATTGTAAATGTACCCAAACATACTGGGAAAGAAACACAAAAATATAAGGTAGGCTATCTCTCCCAGCCTTGGAATCACAGCAACTTAACTGGGAATAGGATAGCTTAAAAAAGATTAAGTCTTCATATATATATATGTGCGGGCGAGCATGTGTGTATTTATATTATTTACACATTTATATTCATATATTCATAGACAACACATAGTTTTATTGCTTCTTCCCTTTCTCTTCCAAAGTAACATTTTCTTCATTAAAGATGTTTAAAAATGCAGTTGCTAAGTCGTTTAACCAGCTAGGCTTCCAGAAGAGAAGGTCAAACAGAGCTGTAACTAGTGGATTAACATACAAGTGAGAATCAGGATATGAATTACAGAAATCCAATCTAAAACCTATAAAGCCAATTTCTTACATAAAGAGATGAAGGAAGAAAACCTATCTCCCCAAAGATACATTCAAAGAACTAAAGGACTTCAGTAACATACATCTCATTAAATCATGACAGTGACATTGACTATGACAGCGATGGCAGGTGGAATGTAAACACCAACTGCAATCCATGAATAACTGAAAAAAACACCTTTCACACACGTCCAACACAGAAAATGCTTCACAGATATAACTGTATTTCTAGCATATCTGTGACATACTGTAAAAACAATTGTAAATAGGTTTGGGAGGACATCTAGTGTTTCTAAAAAATTGCATTCTGTTTCTTTATCATAGTAAAAAAAAAAAAATTCATAGACTACAAGTACATAAACCAAAAAGTATCTGGATACTTTATCTATATATCTCAAAACCTGACATACAGGATTCACTGTTTTGACTACCATAGGCATACCTTAATTAAAAAGGTCAAAATGAGTATTTTAATCTAATAGATATTTGTATGTTTTCAGTGCGATACTACTTTTTTAAACTGTCATTAATGTGTTTAGCATTTGTAAAATGTTAATATAAAATTCATATCTTCAAAAATTCAAATCTTCATAAAATGCTTTATTAAAAAATTTAGTACACATATAGTCCTAATAAAATATGATACTTGCTAAAATTCCATTGAATCATTACATTTTCTTTAATCAAGCTAATCCATAGATTAGGAATCAAAAACAAATGCATTTAAAAAAAAGAAGTTATAAGATCTACCAAAAAAAGCAGCCTTTAATCCACAGTCAGTGTAGCATGGCATCTGCAACACTGTCCTCTACTAAGAACAGTATTGGGAAAATGACTGATTTTAAATGCAATTACTTACAAACAAGAACTACTATATTCCAGCCAAAACAGTTTAGATTTTTAATCAGTGAGAAAACTGAAAAGCTTACTACTAGTCAGTATCATTTGGAAAACAGGGTTTCTAATGTAGGATATTTTTTTCATGACATAAGAATACCTAAAAGGAAATCCATTCAAGAATAGCAGAATTGTCTACACAAATGTAACTGTTCATAGAAGTAATAACATTATTCAGAGCATTCATTCCTCCCATCTGCCTCAGGATAATTAGATTTTAAGATTTTTTTTCTATCCTCAGAAAAATCAAAGTTCTATTACCAGGTATTAAAGGCAATCTGCAAAAGGAAAGAAAAAAAATGAGTGTGTCTTCGTATGACTCCATAAAGCAGAAGGATGCCAAAAGCTTCCCCCTCTACTTGCTGCAACCCCAGGGAGGTTTTCACATTCTCAACTCTTGAGCGAAGTTGTGATATCCTTGAAGAGAGCTCTTCTCTCAAGTGCTTTTGCTTATTTTAGAAAGAAAACAGGCTATAGCCAGACATTTCAAAGGAGTTTAAGTAAATATCAGCTGCTCTCAGTAAGGATTAATTTCTCAGTGAAAACATTTCTCCATGGTTAACAGGCTCCTTCATGATAGATAATCCCATTATTACTATTATAAATAATTAAAAAAGAAGGTCTAATCCTCCTTCTATAGATCACAATAAACAACTACTGCTAAGACATGAGTACAGTTAAATTAAGCAGTTTCTTACTGAAAAACCTTCCAGAAATCATGGCATAATTTTAACTGACAAATAGTAATTGTTCAGAATGTTCACCTCCACAATCTATGATATAGTTATTAAGTAGCAAGTTGTCTTTTCTTTCTTTGATGCATAAGGAGGGATTAATTGGTATGTATCACATAAAGATCCTCTATTGCAAAGAGCAAGAAAATTTAGCTCATTTATCTTCTAATCTACATTTACAAAACAATACTGAGGCTATGTATTAACTCATTTAAGGCTCTGCAAGTCTGATGTGCACTATCGAAGATTATAAACATAGACCAAGAGAAAAGACTGTCTCTAATAAAGGCCAAGATTTAATCTTTCCAGGTTCTATTTCTGAACTACAAAAACAGCAACAAAAAGATGATTAAAAAACAAAACACCACTAAACGTAACAAAACAAAACCCAAACAAATAAAAATGAGAGTCACAAAAATATTTAAGGACAATACCTGTTGTATTAATCATACTTTTTGGTGTAGCTCCTGTTGCAGCAAATATATTAGGTGTACTACCCGGTGGCAGTCCGCTCCCAGCGGTGGCAGCTCCAACGGTGGTAACAGCCAGACTACCTGGAGGGGGTTTCTTTACTGGTACAACCACACTCCTGTGGAAAAAGAAACAGCAGATTATTAAAATGGCACAACAGAGCCAGGAATAATTTTAGATTTTGATGAGTTTAGGCTGTTGTATAATGCTGTTGCCGAGGAATACATAGCACCATAACTTTCCTGCACCTTTCTGAAATAGGGTAAAACTAAGTTCACAGGCCATAAAATCATACTCCCATCCTTTGTCTGCAGCTTCATGTGATTCTGAGAAACTTAATTTGTCTTTCAGTATCCACAAAACAGAAACACCGCACCATTTCAATGATATGTTGAGAACACTATCACCCGTGTTCTAGATTTGCAAAGAAAATGTTAACTGTTGGAAATTGTGTCAGCCGTCTAGCAGTCTATATGCATGGAGTCTTAATGAGTATGTTAATTTGTTGATCTTACTGAAGTTACCTAAGATGAATTTTTTTTTGTCAGTCATCAGAACATTGGAATACAGCAGTATACCAATATGTCTTCCAAATATATTTGACTGCCAAACATAGCTTTGCACTCAGACTTCTGGAAAACCCTAGTACTCATCTAAATCAATAGCACATGATGTACATTGATAAGCAAAAATGCAACACAATAAATATTTGCTTTCACAATATTGATATTGTTATGGTTTAAAAAGCAGTCTTGAGAATTTGAAGCTTTTAAGAAGAGGGCTTTCATGCAAGAGAATACAACATGATATCAAATATAAGTAGAAAATACTGCATTCAAACAAACACTTTTTCACCTAGTGTTAAATCACATTCTTTTATTTTGCAGTTTGAAAACTAAAGGACTTGCTCTTTGGAGACAGTATTTTTTCAACACTGGACAGCTGTCATAGTGCAAACAACTATATTGGCATTTTTCTACTTATTTTTTTCTCTTTAGCTATAGGAAATCCTGCTCCTAAAAAGTCTATTTTGGTAAAAAACATGAGTGAAAACCAAACATGAAATAAATATTTTGAACAATACATATTTCCAGCATTATTTACATGTTTTCTGTTTAAGCAGATACACTCTTCATTAAAATTAATCATTGTGATAAAAAAAAGGGCCAGAAAAGGAAAATATTTAGGGTAATAAGGCCACATTTTGCTCAAGAACTGTCATTGGTAATTATTTTATAACACTTCTCTGTAACTAGGATGGCATATGATGAATCAAAGGGTGTGGCACAATGTTTTACAGTAATGTACCTTGTTCCTGTAGGTCTAAATCTTCAGTCTTCCTGAATTTTAAAGACTGGTAATGACAGTGTACAAAACCATCCATAAGCACTTTTTCTCACTCTTTTTAGACGGGTTACGATGCCAGTTGATGTCTCTGCATTCTGAACAGCAGTTTTACCCCCACCTTGAAGCATGTACTATTAGAAAGGTAATTCTAGGCTTATCGATGTTTTTTTGTCTCATTCAATTCAAATTAGGAGAAGATGAATTTGAACAATGCAATAGCTATTGATTAAGATAAGTGACCCTAAAATAATTGCTTTTGTCTGTAGTTAATAATCTCTTACAATCGTTACTGATATGAAGTGGTTTACATAGCAGCAGCTACAGCTGAACAAAGCTGTGTCTACAGGGGTTAGATAAATCTGCTCCATAACATCATGAATTTTCCTAAAATTATCCCCAATCCACATACAAAGATCTCTAGCTCAATTAATACTTCAATCAAATATTTGACTTTGGCTTATTCATGAATACTGAATAAGTACTCAAGAGCAGAGTCCCTGTAGTGCCATAGAAACTCAAGAAGAAATTAGGACTTGTATCTTAAGTAGGAGCATTTCCCAAATATATTAGTTTCAAAAGGAAACTATTGTCCTTACCTACCATCTTTCTCAAGAATTGCAATAGAAAGGCTAAGATCGGTATGAATGAAAAAGGAACGGGTATATCTGAGTGCTGAGGCACAAGACCAAATGACATGGCATGACAAGGCATCTTTGATTGGCCTGTGCTAATGGTACATAGTTATCAGATCATCAAGACCACGGGCAAGTGAGTAGCTTCACAAGATAACCTGACCTTGCAGACAAACACGGTGAAGAACAAGGACTTGAAGAGGTTGGGAAGGACAGAGAGACTGTTGGCTGGTCCATAAGGGGATAAAAAAAAAAGGCATATCCAAAATCTGGAGTTGCCGACATATGAAGGACCCAGGAGATGTGAGGAAGACTTATAGATGTCATCCCATGCTGTCTATGCCATTGGATCTCTCATCTGGATGCAAGCAGGAAGGATGTCTGACTGCTGGACAGATTCCTTAGACACACAGCCATTCTAGTGCTTGAAAATGTGAGACAGTGTGAGTGGATGACATCTCTTTTCTTTTGGGTTTTATTTTAAGAAAAACAATTTTTACCTCATATAATGTCTGGTATTGGTATCTGTTAAATCGCCAATACAATCACTGAAGAAGTATTTCTTATTTTCCTGTTACTTTTCTAAGGATGAATCTAAGTTCAAGATCTTCCTCCTTACCTTCAGACAATTCAGTGGTCGTCCAGAGTGTCCAAAAGATCACCTAACTTTGCATTGCAAAGACCACATATGCCAGCTTTACTTCTCAGATGTATTGGAGTCAAAGAACAGTTTCAGTTGGAAGGGACCTTTAAAAGTCATCTAGTCCAACCCTCAAATGTACTGGCCTGCTATAAATGCAAAGATTCTTTTCTCATGAGTGTAGTTTAGGACTGAAAATAAGCTCCCATAAAAAGAAGGATAATCCTTCCGATATCTTACAGATACTAATGTTCTACTCATGGTTGGCATTATTTTATATGTCTAAATCACCCCATTAAGTTAGGCCAGGTGCTATTAAATTACAAATTATCAAGAAATGTCAAGAGAAACCTCTCTAACATAAGAATAGGGAAAATCAGTGAGACTATCATCCCACATCGAAAGAAAATGCAGCCTTCTGACATGTCATACATGGTGACCTTGTCAAAATGTCTCATTCCTACTGATAAAACAAAATTCAGCGAGTGAATACAGAATGACATTCAGATAAAAGCTGACAGAAAAACTATTTGAACAACACAACAGAGTGGTCAAAAATGTGCAATACAATCAGAAGGACAGCAGAACAAGAGAGGTGAAAGAGGATGACTGACTGCTTTCAAGTAAAAAAAGTATTCTTTTAACCAATCAAACCACTCGAACAGCACATACAGTGAAAACAGGCAAATTAAAACAAAACAGACTTATGAAAGAAGTATTGTTATTTACTTGAGCATAATATGATTTGAGGAATGAATTTACTATGATAGATGCCTTACATGTATCTGTCAGGCATTTGGGTTTTTCTTTCATGGAAGAAAAGAAATCTACAGACTAGAAGAAAAGAATACATACACTTCTATCATTTAACTTTAGGCCTTCTTTAGTACAATGTATTTCAGACTTCCTAAATGTTCCAAACTGGTCCACAATTGTCTGAATCCCATCATCATGGTCTCATATGATCCCCAATGATTTCGTAAGCAAAAGTTTAGTAGTAATTGTCTGTAGCAACTGATTTTACTGCTTTGCTCATTGAGTGGTTTAAAACTCTAAATATAATTGTGGCTACTGATCACTGTTCTGTTACTCCGTGAATGTCCTTTACTGATTTTAAACCTAAGCCAGAAGTCATCATAATTCATATCATGCTCAAGGTGAGTGTTGTTGATTCAACTCACACACCACTTATGCATTGCTGGTTCATTAAATAACACCAGCAAATAGCTACAGGATTCTTCTGGGTTTTAGAAATTTGCATGAAATAAGTAGATGGAAAATAATGCCATTAATGCACTGAACTCCAAAAAGAGAAAATGAAAATTAAAAATAAAACACTTTCTCAAATTTACTTTACTTAAATATTTTGCTACCCAGTGCTGATAACAGACAAATTAGGTTATGCAGTGGTATATTTTACCTCTTTCTCTCTGATTCACATTCTGTATCTCTTCTACATTTTAAAATTTAAAGGCTTTCCAACCTAATCACTCTGGTCAACCTAAAGGTCAGAGATAAGCCTTCAATACTGGATGTCTTGTGCTACCTATCTGAGCAGCAGCAATTAAATTAGGATCACTCTGCTCTCTTGTGGGATATGTGAAACCTCTTAAGTCTGAATTTATATTTTTTGCTCCTCCCTCAAAGCAGCAGAAAGCATGAGGATATTTCTAGAAGTGTTCTTCAAACAGCGGCACAGACTTCAGGCAGGTTTTTTACAGAATTACTCCTTGTCAAAAAGCAACTTCTGTCAGATGTTTGAGAAGAAATCACAGAAAAAATGGCTGATAATTTGTCTTTTTTATTACATGCTGGCTTGCTCCTACAGTTAGATTCATTTAATCTCTGAAAAGAAAGCTTAATATTTCTTCTCTGAAAGTTATTTATATTCTCCATATCTCTGTAGATGTCCAGTCCTTCATGAAACATGTATGTTGTTGATTACGCCCTGTTCTTCCTGAATTCAACCCCAGATGGTGTTCTGAGTCTGTTAGTAGGTACTAACAACACATTTTGAACCTTACTTTAGAGAACCTTTATTAGGCTGACTGCACTAAGATAAGATTCATCTGAAATCAAGGAGGAAAGATGGAACTCAGAGGCAACAGCCATGGAGAAGAAAAACCAGATTAAAAAAATGTTAGGTATACTGAAGAGATAGGGAAAGCTCACAGAAGGACATAATCTTTGAGACTTATGCAAATGAAACCGTAGTGCTGAATCTCTGTTTATTATGGGTTCTTTCAATCATTTCATACCATACATTTATTAAAACATCCAAATCTGAAAGTACATGAAATGATCCTAATCTACTAAAAATTGCTTGTTTCTAAATAGAAGAAAGCACATAATCTCAGGTGTAGTTTTTGGACAAGTTCTTAGATCCTCAATCTTAGATCAAGCAGAAGAGTGAGGTACTCCTAATGAAATTCCCTCCTTTGCATTCAGGATAAATTAGCTGAACCATCTAAAATGATCTGAAATATTGACAAGACACAAAGAAAACTTTAAAAGATAAAAAGCTAATTATCAAGAAAGTTGAATGGTCTTCACTGAACATATAAATTGGAAATACTGGAGATTTATTAAGTTTGAAGAAAGTGAATAGAATGTAAGTGAAGAAAGTGTCAGAAACATGATCAAATATAGAAAAAGAATCCAAAGAAGCAATCAGTATCAGGCATAGACAAATATGGGTGAGGAATCTAATCTTGTATATATGATAAAAAAAAAAAAAAAAAAAAAAAAAAAAAAAGGTAAGGGCTAAAAAGCAGCAATCAGTCCTGTAAAAGTCAATATAGCTTCAACAGTGATCTTACAGAGGCCCATTCGGGTAAAAAATCAAGACAAAATTTTCATCTATATACCCAGTGAATTGTATTAGAGAGTAGAGGGATGCTGGTTTCTCATCAGCTTCAGGTCAGATATACCCACAACTCCATGAACATGAATATGGAAAGACACACATTACACAGGTGATAAGAGTTTTGAAAGAGCTACCCTTGGACAGATTTCTAAGTGATGACATGGGGATTATGATTATAGCTTAATGAATATAAATTGAGAGTTAATATACCCATTTTTGGTTGATTTGAACCTATTCATAAATTTAGGATAATTTTTTTTTTCTAAACAAAAAGCTGAGGTGGTTATGCAGTCTCAATTTCAATAATAGCACTCATCTAAAAAATCTCAACTAGAAAAAAATAGAGATGAACAAGTGTAAGCTTCAGAATGCAGCACTGGGTAGAATCACAAATAAATTCAAAAACTGTAATGATCTAGGCTGCATCTAGTGGGACAAATGGAAATTGTCAAAAAAAAAACAAAAACAGAGAAACGGAAATCCCCAAATCCTAAAAATCAATGACAGAGCCTGATTTTTGTCAGACAAAAGATAAGAAGGCAAAAAGGAATTATTGGTGAGTTATGCTCCATTACTAGCAAATCTAGGTGAAAAAACGTTTTGTGTTTGCTTCTAAAAATGTCAACCTGGATGCCATTTTCAAGGAACTCAGTCTGATGTTAAAAGACATGTTATAACTTTGAGGATCCAGGCTCCAGTGTACCAGAAATCTGTTTATATAGCTCATAATGTAATTACAGCTACCTTAAGACAGATGAGACAGAAGGCAGCAATATATTGAAAACTAATTGAAAAATGCAGTTGTCCAGAAGCACTTGTGGGGAAGAGGTCTCTGAAAAGCTGCTCAAAGCTTCAGAGTTCGAAGTGAAATTTTTGATGTTGTCACTCTCAATCTATTGAAGAGCTGACAGACAATCAAACCCGTCTGGCTGCCTGGCAGCTCATTTTGCTGGCAGGTGGCAAACAATTAGACACACCAATTTGTGCCTCCTGATGACATTAAAGCATGAAACTAAGTTGTATGCAGGGCCTAGTGATTTGTGTGAAAGCATTTCAAAAATAATACTCTTTGCCGTGGCAACTCATTTCAGACTGCCACCTCCCATTACGGCTTTGAGTGGTGAAGACGACAGACTTGAGTTACGTGTGGTGCAAGGCCGCTTCTGTTCAATCCGTCATCAGCGCCCCCCGAGACCTCAATCCCCTCCTTTCATCAATATCACTTCATCATTTACATTCGATAGTACTTGAACTGCTGCATACATTAATTGCACACAAGTCCCCTTTGACAAAACATGTTGGACACTTTTTCTGCTTTTACATTTCATTTATGACTGCACAAATTCTGGGGAAGAATATACACCGTACCTATTATGCAATGACTCTTATGGACATATATTAGTGATGTACAATTAAAAGAACATGCAGAGCAAAACACTCCATATTAAATGTTACAACAGAATTCTCAATTTCAATTCTATTTACACTAGTTTGCTTAACATGGTGCTTACTGGCACGTAAGATCAGTGATCGTGGTTAAAGAAATATCTTTAAAACAATGAAGATACTGTTATTTTTCTAATAATTACTTATTACCTCAACTCTTTTTTTTACAAGGCACTCAGACATCAAAATATTAAAAAAAAAAAAAACAAAAGAAAAGAAAAGAAAAAAAAGTCTAGCCTTATAAGGACTACGAATATTTTTAGATTAAGGTGAAAAATGCATTTCTCTAACCTAGATTTGCTTATAAATATGGAAACACTATGTTTATTTTATAAAACCTGAAACAAATAGAACCTGACAAAACAATACACTCTACTGCTCATGATTTTCCCTAGGGACAATAAAGATGACCAACAGCCACATTGCTCAGTGAAGTACCAAAAGCTGCATAAACTACAGCAACAGAAGATCCTACAAAAATACAATCCATAGGCATAGTTACTGTTAGCTTTTTAAAAATAATCAGCTTATCTTATTTGTTATTTTTTTATCAGTAAACATTTTTTTATCATGTACATGAGCAAGCACAGAAAAATAATCATGCTGTAATTTTTTTCAGATTTTCTATGGTAATTGGGTTACTATAGGCAACACAAAATGTTCAGAAATCACCACAAGCCAAAATTTACGTTGCTTTCTCAATTAATACTATTTAAAGTTTTTTTCCCCCTAATCTTTGCTTCATCCCCCATGAAAAGTTGTAGTGTCAGGATATGAACTCGCTTCAGTTTGTAATTTGGAAAAGTGACACCATCACCAGTGATATTTGCCTCCAAAGATTGCCTGAGTGGTCAAGTACTTTGACAATATAAACAAACTGTACAGAGGAGTATTTGCTTGAAGAGTGGGCATCATTCAATAATGCCACCATGAGGTTCAACCAGATAGTGGAGGCCTTGTGAGTCAAGAACATCAGTATATTTATCAAGATGCCCCCACTTCAATAACATTTGTTTAGTTGGAGAAAAGAATGCAACACTTCCTAATCTACTTCACCTGCCTGAACCTGCCAATATTTTCCTTCATAGTTGTTGATTATATTAAAAATAATGATCTACCTCACCAAAATCAGATAGCAGGATCATCTATTTAAGAGAAAAAAGCCCTCCACCAAGTATGAGATAAGTGACTTACTTTGTCTAAACTTCACCCATTACCACACTTCCTTTTTTTTTTTTTTCCTGAAGATGTAAACAATTCCAAGGGCTGACATGGTACAACATATGCTACCAAGATAAAAACACAGCTATATAGTTTGTACAGGAAATCATGAAATCACAATTTGATCAGCAGGATAACAGGACAGGGAAAAAACAAAACACTAAACTCTCTAGCTCCTAGGTGAACTTATTAAGTAGGAAATACCTATCAAAATCCATCAAGCATCTCTTAAATAACTCCATAATTCTGTATTAGCAATTACTATTAATGATGTTCAAAACATACAAGCAGTCACATTGTTGCAAGAACAATCAAATGGAGGTGGTCACATTAAATACAGGCTATGGACAACCTACTGAAGTTTTTAAACGCTCTCTTATAGAGCCATAATTTAGAAATGCACAATAAAAATCACATCTTCCATCACCTTGATGTCAAGTTCCCTCTAACAATGACAACTCATGAGGTGATATGCTCCAATTTAATTTAGGTGTCTCGCATTTTGTGAATCAACAACAGCCCTCTGAATACATTTTTTTTCTTATTGACCCAGGTCGAAATTTAGGTGAATAGGTTCATCTAAAGTAACCTTTTCGGTGATTACAGTTAAGGTGTTATTATTTCTACAAGTTGCATGAATTTTTATACTGCTTAATGTACAAGAATGCATTCTGGAATGTGATGGTTCCTCACAAAGGATAAGGGAAAATTCCTAACTTTATAGGAAAAAAAATATTTTTCACTTCACACTGAAATCACTATAAAATGAAAACATGCAGATTGATGAACAAAAAAATAATGTAAAATAAACAGCTGCAAAATTATATCTCACTTTTCCCGTCTTGATCCAATTAACTTTCTTGCAACAGACACTATCGGATTGTTTATTGAAATATTTCAGAAAAGCAGCTTCAGTATTTATATATATATATATATATATATGTATACAGATAAAAAGGCACCGGCTTTTCTAAGGAATTCATGACGGAAAAGCACTTCTTCAGTTCTATTCTAAAATTCTCACATATCTTCTTGCACTTTACTGTTCATAACATGCTGAAAACATTGATTGCATCCTGTTTTTCTTAAGACTTAAATGAAGACATGACATTTTTGCAGCCTTTCTTTAAATACAGATGGATTTTTCTCCTAAATCACAATATAAGTGTTTTCTTTTTTAATTTTTTGAGAGTTTTACTTCTTACCTGTCTGAAGAATTAACATAGTTTTAAAACTTTCCTTAAATTTTTAAGACATGTTTTACCATGTCTTTAAGTCTTGATTCCATGTTTTACTTTTAAAAAACCTTTTTATGAAGAAACTGCAGAGATCTTGTCAAACTGGAAAATATGACTACATCAACACTTCTAAGAGTTACATTTGAACTCAAATGGATTAGGTCAATTGCACAACTTGTCACATTTTCTATGTTCAGTATACCTGAGAGGGACTGGACATTTAAAGAAAAGTATATTCATTAGAAACCCGGAAGCTACAGACTAAAAAGATAAAGAAAAGACTCTGTGAAAATGTTCAGCAATTCAGTTTTAAGCAATAACTTCTGAGCATATTTGTTGTTTAAAGACCTAAAAGGAAACTGTTTTCTACCATGACCATGCAAATAATTTGCCATGGTCAAAGCATTTCAGTACCAGAAAACAGTGCAATGATGGATCCAATTAAGATTTAAGCCTTTGAAAGAATATTCAACTGAATTTCTGCACAGTCTGTTCTATATCAGCAGATATTACCCCTCCTCCTCCTCCCTAAAATGCTGTTTTAAAGAAAAAAAGGATTTTATTGCAGAAATATTTCTTTGAAACAGGCTTGTTTTCCAAGTACTTTGTAGAGTTTTATTCACTGCTAAAAGAGAAAAACAAGGTGAATTACTTTTGCCTATACTATACGGTCCGTATTCAGAAAAGAAGTAATACAGCTGTTTATAACATATTCTAATACAAACCAATGGAAGAATAACTTTTTAAAAAAAGAAAAAAAATCTTCAAACCTCTGAATTACATTAATATAAAATTAATTAATCCAACCATATACCTGTCAAATGAGTGAAACTGCATGGGAAGAATAGCCTGAGCTTCTCTCTTCAGTGCAGGATCTGGGTAAGGAATTGGATCTGGGCCACATTCTGCAATTTCAACAGGGGCTGCTACAAGGCTTTTCAGTATTTCTTTGACATTGATGCCTTTACTTTGGCTGATACTGGATATTGAAGATGCAGGTTTCAGAATTTCACTGGGGCTTTCTGTTAAGCTCTCCTGAGATTTTTTCACTTCCGAAGACAAAGTAGATAACAGCTCACTCATAGCATCAGGGCCTGTGCTGGTCTCTAAGTCTGTCCCATTCAAAATACTGGGCATCTGTTCATCTCCAATTCCAGAATCTGTATGAGGAATAGAGCTTTCCAGCTGAATATCTTCAACCGGTGTTGGTGTTTCTTTGTCTTTAATATTTTCTGGAAATACAGTTGGTGTCTCTGCAGCAAAATAGAGATTATGAACAATAATTTAGTTTGCTTCCCCCCCCTAAAAATATGATCATAAGGTTTTAAAAGATAGAAATATGTTAGAAAGCCCACAAATCATTGCAGTTTAAACCGTAAAAATTCATTCTACATACAAAACATTTTACTTTCAACAGCTGTTTGGCATATATACAGGCTTGGAAGAGGGAGCTCAAAATCACATTATGCAAACTCAGTGACATTTAGAAATTACACTCCACTACTCACACAGTAATCAAATAGCAAAATACTTCCAGCAAAAACAACATTACAAATTTTAACCTATCGTTTGCATAACTGTATGACCTGTGAAACTACCAGAAAACTGCAATCACTTATGCTTTCAGATTACTGTAAAATTTAGTCTTTGTATTGCTGTCAGCAAATATTAATCTTGCATTCAAAAGAAAACTGCTAGACATTTTGTTTGCTTCGTGTTTTAAAGTGTGTATTATACCTATTTTACACACATATGGTTACATTTAATATAGATTCATTTCTACATGAATTAAAAAATGTGTTACTATTGATTTTTTTAGATAACTCCTCTTTTTCCACAAAAGGTAGAATTCTGTAATTCAGGAAATATTCAAGAACAAAGTAAATACAGTTTTATAGACACAGGCAAAGTGAAATCTGTTGAGTATGGAACATTTCCAGATTGAAACGAACTCTACAACATCTTGTAGCCGAGAAGAGCATACCTCAATTAATTCAGAAAAACAGACACAACAACTTCATTAAATAAGAATAATTTGCTATGTTTAGACAAAAGTTAGCTAGAGTTGTAACTTGCGTATTCATCTTTTTGGCTACTTCTTTTAGAGCAAAACAAACTATGGCTATTTTTAATGACAAAAAGCTTGCACTCAAAATTATTTTTTAGTTTATTTTCAAACCACATTATTGTCATTGGATTACTTGTCTTGATTATAAAATTTAGCTGGCGCATGTATAAAATAAGAATGCTTCTTTTTTATGGATCTGATATAGTGGTGCAGTAATTATGGGAAATATTTTACAATACACTTGGATGAAACTCTGATACAAACAAAATATCCTTCAACAATGTAACTTTAATAACAACATGATAACTCATTACCAATTGTTCAGTACAGTCAAGTGTAAAATATTTATTTAGAATACGGGCATAAGTTTGAATATGTGCATGTTCACATAAAAAAATCTATATGAGATTATTTATATCTTTGAACTAATGGTTGTGTAAACTTCTGCGTGTGTACAATTATTAAGAAATAGATACAGATAGAACAGAAGAGGCTTTTAAAAAGACAAAACAGAATCACCCATTATAAGGAGTATTGTTTTCTTCTTTTAACAGCCATAAACAGTGAAGCCACTTCCTCCTCCTTTTTTCTCCTAAGTACCTTAAGCGTATTTTATCAAATAGATATGAGCTCTTCTTTGTGAAGCAGGAAGTTGAAACTGGATTTATGAGCTGCATCAAATGCATTTAGCATCTGCCAGGTCAGGAAGTAAAAAGATCCGTATCTACTTAGTACTGCCTATATCTGGCACAGAAGGACATCTGATCCACAGAATGATCCTAATGAATTTTCTGCTTGTCTATTTAAACTTCATCCATGCAAAGACAACACTTCTCAACTGAAGGGAAGATTAGGACTGGACTGCCAGTCAAGCAGGTTGTTGCCCATGAAATGTATGGTAAATAAAATGGCATAAGGTTCCATTATTATGTAAATGAAAAGAGGGCACTGAAAAAAAAAGACGATAGTCCACTACATAGTGAAGTTACACCTAACCTCAATTTTCATTAAGGTCAACAACACTGAAAATAAAACTAACAACGGGAAACATAATAGAAATATAGTTGTAGAAAGTCAAATACCTTATCTACACCAGAAGAAAGATTTTAATACATTAAAATCATGGCAATGCACTGACTCCAAGCCATGTTTGAAAGACACAGTCCACGATATTACTGGTCTAGTAGCACGTACGTTTGTGGAACAGGGAAGTGGAGACAGCAACATATGAATGGAGAAAACCAGACATGGTTGAGAGAAACATTCTATTTCTATTTTTAGAAATAGGAAAAAAAAACTGCAAACCTTCAAGAGTAAGTAAGACTTCAGGATTTATTTTGGAGTAAAGAATAGGAATGGAACAGAATGAGACAGATTACAAAATGGCTTTGCTAAAAGAGCTTTTTAAATATTTATTGGTCAAAGAAAATAAGGGTCAATATACTAAATTCAGTAAAGCTGGGGTGGTCCCAACAGACTCTCATTTAGTCATGAGAACCTGGAAATTCACAGAATATGGGAAAAGAAACTGGCTAAGAAGGAGCCATCACGTAGTTTTAAAAGTTAAAAAAAAAACCATCAGACTGAGAGAAACTGCTACGGGATCTATCTTGTTCAAAATTTTAATGAAGATTTCAGGTAAAAGCATTTGGCTGAAATTTGCTGATGGCAAAGTTACACAGCACAACCGATGGTCACAGAAGGATGATTACAAGCAGGCGTTATGGCAGAACTACAGATTACATTTAGTGGTGAAAAGCTGTGCATCTAGTGAAGAACACAGAGATTCATATTATAACAGGAATTCATCCCCTGTAAATGACTGAATGGCATTATTAATGGCATTAGAGAAGGCTTTGGTAGGATTCACTATGGCATATTGTGTACGCTGTTATATTTAAGAAAGATGGAAGTGCCACTATGGAGATACACAACAATCTACTACTTCACAAAAGAGGTTGACATAGTCTGGCCAAACTAATACTGAAGGGTTTCACAACAGCTATCATGTGTATTTTCAGGGTGAAAACTCAAAAAAAAAGGAATTTAAGCTAAATGAAAGAGTTTGAATGAGAATAATTGAGTGTAAACTTGCCAAGAATAAATTTAAGTTTGGGAAGTGACAGTCATCAATATATAATTAAAATTATGGAATATTTTTCCAGTCAGAGTAACAAGTTCAAAAAATGGAACTAATTTTGAGATGCTATAAATAGGATTGTACTTAATTACTCAGCAGGTGCCTGTAATCCCTTGTTCCCAAATAAGAATAAAATGCGTAGAGGCCTGCATCATTTGAAGCGAAAAATAGAAGTAAAATTAAATTTTTGGATGTAGAATTTAAATATGACATACTATAAAATACATAATACTAATAAAAATGATTTTGGAAAAAACATTGTAGGTAAATATTTTAAATTCAGCCAAGTGTATAGATACTTGATTTCCATAGAAATCAGATTTCTATCTTTACTTTTCTTACCATGTCTCCAACACCTAATATGAATACGTTGTACTAAGCCAATTAAGCTTAGTCTGATTTATCACTATGAATAACAATCTCTAAAAACTACCGAAGTCCAATGCATTAAATCTCATTTTTAAAACATCAAGCAAGCTAAATGAATACAGATTTAAAAGGTCCAATTTACTTGTTATGAATCAAAGGAAAATAGAACAGATAAAATTCTTTATAACTGCCTTTCAAATAAGAATATAGCAAATAAGGATATGTGAAATCCAGATAAATATGGCTGAAAAGATTAGACCTTCTTGATCAGCATTATTATTACTAGTACTATTTAAGAAAATTATAAACTTCTTATCATAGATCCAATTTTAGTTACAACACTGCATATCCATAAGTTCTGTTCTATATTCTTTTATAACATGTCTCAGCATTTCTATTGCCTTTAGATTCTAGGAATGAAGAATACTGCTCCATAAAGTGATTTAGAAAAATCATAAACCGTAAGTGTGTATACTTTCATAAAAATCCTAAATATTTAAAGCTACTTATCAAAATGATAAACATAAACAGAAGCAAAACCACAACTGATTGCATCTGTCTATGTTATAACACTGTGACAGTAAGCCTCTAAATTTTCAGCAAACCTCATCAGTTTTCTACGGTACAAGGCCATGTTAGTAGACAAAGCAGAAGCATTACTAGATCTAGTGATCTTAACCCTGTCAGAAAAAGGCAGTTGGAAGCCAGATGCCTCCTTCTTACTGTTTTTCATTGTAACTAATGAGTTCACCCACATTATGGAAAAAATATGGGCTTAAGTTAACTAAATGACATATTGTATATCTGGTGACCTCATCCGTCACGCTGCTTCCCTAAAATATCTTGTTTGCTTGTGATTTATGAAGTGTATTGTAATTGTTTTAGCCTACTGAGTTACCTAAATAGCTCTTGCACTGCTTCCATATGCCTAAAAAATACAACCTGCACTGCCCCTATTTATTAACTTAATAATGAGACATTTTATATGTCAGGTAAATATATACAATTTTGACATTATAAAAAAGGACAGTACAAAATATTCTGCTTTTAATATTTATTTACTTAAAAAAATGGAAAAGTTGTGTGTAAATTCCTGTAATCCTTTTGTCTTTTTCATCTCATTAAACCTCCTTACTAAAGTAAAAATGAGCTGAAATTTTTCAAAAGTAAAATGTATGAAAATTATTTTTTACATGCTTAAAATATGGCTGAAAATGTACTGGGAAGTCTCACTATCCCAAATTATTGTCAAATTTCTGCGGCAAACAATGTAGAAACATTTGACAATGGAAGATTTGGGGCAATCAATATAGGAGTTGATGCCACCTTTCAGTCTGAATGTGCACTGGAAAATTGATGAGTTATTCTTTGTATAACTATCTTAAGGCATGGGTGATAACCTTAATAGCTGCTTTTTATATACTCCTTTGTAGTTTTCTACAAACTTTCAGAAACAGTACACTGCAAACTGAAAATGCTTTCATTCCAACTAGGTAGTGATATTACAGTTTCCTTTATAGGTGGAAGAAGAGTCGACTAATCAATTCCTAATCTCTAGGCTATAAAATAGAGTGGAAAAATTCTTCCTAGCAACACCAGTCTAATAATTTCCATGTATATGAAGAAGCACAATTAAACTGACATGAGAAACTAAATATGGGGACAGAATCAAAGAGTAATAAGGATCTGATTTAAAAATACATTGAGAGGAGTAAGCAAGAATAGAAATGTCCTCAGAGGATGAGGCACAACAGTAAGAAAAATCACCCTAAGATTCCAAGCTGCTCTGTATTTCCTCAGGAACTTCTCTTCTGTTGGTATTTCTATTTCTTTGTGATAGTTATAAGGGATCCAGAGTAAAAATTCCTTTTCTAGTGATCCTGGTCATGGCCCAGCCTCGCAACATCTACTAATTTTGGCAACCTGGCTGGTACTAGTCTTCATGTAACCATTCATTAATAGGCAAATTTAGTCGTGTCCCACTAACAGACTTCATGGGTTTATGTTATTTCTGAGGCAAGGCTACCTGAACAACACTGACTTTCATTTTGCAGAACTCATTTGCTTTTCTAAAAGATTTTAAAACAAGTTTCTTTATTTATTGAAATATTTAAAAGTGAGAAAAATTAGCCTGGCATAGGGTTACAATTTTTCCTTCTTGCACTATCGGGCTTTTATCTACGAAAATCTTTCATAAATGCAGTGTGCATTTAGCCTCCATCTGTTATTCAGCTAGAGTATTTATCCAGGTTTCCGAAATTCCTTCCAGACCAAACACTGGTCCTTTCCTTCCACAAGGACAGCAATGCAACAGCGCAGAATCAGATGTCTAACAGCATGCCAGCAATCATGCACATGAAGAGGTGGAAGTAGAGCACACGCCATGGCAGCCTCTGGCTGGGAAGAGGAACCACAAGCAGGGATACCCAAGGGCTCTGACAAGCATGTCTGAGGGCAGAAGCAACACAGCTGAATACGAGGGAGCTGGGGAAGGTCATATATGAAAGACTCTGGGGTGGGTTGGCAATTGCAAGGGCACAGATCTTGAGATAGGTGATTTAATGCAGCAGGTTGGGAAATTCTTTTTAACCAGAGTTGATTTGTGAGGAGAAAGGATTTGCTCTCAGCTAGGAAAAATAGCACAGGTGAACACATGTAAGTACATGTCTTATCTGTTTGCTCACTGGATATTGCTTCTATGTGCTCAAATTCCTCAAAAGTGTCATCATTTGTTTCTTTCCCTGCAGTCGCTCAGGCAGGCACACAGGGCTGTTTTTATTACCTTGACCATAGGAAGGGTATTGAAAGAGCTACTTATGACAGACATAACTCTTGTTCTGTTTAGGCACTGTCTTTAGTCAGTCTTAATTTTTCTTTACTAATCAAAACCCTTTCACTCAGTGTTAGATGGACAAGACATCAATTTGATGGATTACCTGGTTGCCAAGCAAAATGCCAGCAATCTTAAAGCAAAGCATTAACAAGGCATTAATTAAAACGAGTGAAGAAAAAATAAAAATAAGAAATTGCATTAAAGAAATGTCAATTTCAGAGTATAAAACCAGGCATTTACATTTTGAAACAAAATCCAAATAAAAATTAAGAACAATATAGTAATATATATTTTTTGTCTAGGTGAATTTCCCTGGTTTTTTCAGTTTTTATTTGTTTTCATTTATTTATTTTTATATTGTGTAACCTCAAAATCACATAATTAAAAAGAAGATTACAGGTATCTATGATAACATTTGTATTTCTGACACATGCTGAGAAAGATGATGTTTTTGTAATTGGAAATTTTTTGGAAAAGAAAAAAAATAAAATCGATCACCTAGGTTTCAGCATCCAGCAGCAAAAGTCAACAGTGAAGCACAGAGTATGTTCCATAATACAATAAAACCATTTTTTAAGCACTACTTTGACAACTCAAAACTTATAAAACATCTGTAATTTGTACAAACAAATGAAAATAAATATTGATGTTATTTACAAAAAATCCCTATTACAACTGCTTCATGCATATATAATGACTGATCAATTAATAATAAAAGGTATGTGCAAATGTCTCCTATGATGCCTTAAGTAGCTGGTGAAGGGCAATAAATAATAGATTAAGATGTATTCATTACTCTCTCACGATCTTCAAATGCATGTCTTCTCAGATATTGTTGGAATAAGCAGCATATATTTTATCAGAAGATCAGTATGATTATTTTGAGCAGCAGGCAGAAATTCAGTAGAATTGGAATTTTTTGATTATCATAATTATCACCCATGTTCCTTATAACATTCTCCTTTCTTGAAAATATATGTACAATTAGATTCTGCAAAAGATGGAGCCATGAATT
This sequence comes from Lophotriccus pileatus, assembly GCA_035583135.1. Classification (NCBI taxonomy): domain Eukaryota; kingdom Metazoa; phylum Chordata; class Aves; order Passeriformes; family Tyrannidae; genus Lophotriccus; species Lophotriccus pileatus. The sequence continues at coordinate 48,719,895 of JAWWES010000001.1, read as the reverse complement.
TTGTCCAGGACCTTCTGGAGGCAAAATATGTTTTGACAGACAATGGAAATTAGTCCTCTTGTCCACTTTGCATAGTTACACTGCTCTGTTATGCAAAAGAGTTTAAAAATAATCTGTAAATCTCTACACTGCTACATTAGAAATACAAACAGCAGTATAGCAATGTAATTCCAAGAATACTGTATACCTAGAAGACCTGAAAAACTTGATACTCTCTTGTCTTCAAAGAAAAAGCTGTTTCTGCAACCTTTTAATATAGTTTGTTCTGTCAAGAAAAAAAAAATCAATAGCTTCCAGTCCATCTGCAGCACATACCTTTAAGAAATCTATTCATTTACAGTGCTTTTGGAAAAATATAGACAGTGATAGCAAGGGAGTGGAAAAGTCAATCCATTTTTTATAAAAGTTTGTGATAACCTACATACTGATTTTTTTCACACAATATATTATAAGGTGAATTGCACTGTTGCAATGCTTTAATTTCTGAAACACTCCTGATTAATGCTAATTGGAAATATCAATTTTCAACTGAAAACATGTATCCATTTTTTGGGTAACATTAATTGTGTTCTCAGTAATTAAAAGGCTGCAAGCTGAAGAGTAATAATATATATATAGGTATTCACACTTTTCCACTGCTGTAGATGTGGAAGCATTGTTGAAAGAAACAGTCCAATAAACCATCAAAGTAAGCAAGGATAGCTTCAATAACAACCAGAACTGAGAAAGCTCATGTTAAGTGATCCTGACCACCATAGCTAAATCTACTTCAAATTTGTAGCTGTAATTTGAAGAGGTTACTTGGTTTTACATGATAAGGCTTATTAGCTGTTATTAACAGAAGATGTCATGCTCCTCTATTTCTCTTATTCCGAGGAAAAGAAATTTCTCTCTCAAAATATGTAATGATTACCCTCTGCTGGTAAGAGAAAGGTCTACTCTGTTTTTCAGTCTCTACTTCCACATCTTCTAGACATAACAGATATTTTCACACCAATTTGAGGAAAATATTCCTATTTAATCAGAGAAAACAACAGAGAGCACAACTGTATTTTCTAAGCTATTCCAGTTGCTCCCATTTCAGAAATAAAAATTTCAGCATTTTATGCTCAGTTCACAAGGGTAGTTCTTGCTGACCACTAAATGGCCACTAATTCTGCCTTGACTAACATACTTTTATCTTAAGAGGGCTGTGGGAACTGGCAAGTTCCACTGCTCAGGTGCATTTTCAGAATGTGCCATTAAGTCAGAAGCCTTATGAGTCTTGATAACCATTCTACAAAGGCCTGAACGTCCTCTGATGTTAAGATTAATTTCGTGTATTTGCTTGTAAAATAAAACAGAAGCTTGTTTGCCTTTTATGGGCAGTAGCTTTGCTTACTGGGATGATCTTCACCCTTCTGAATTTGAAAGGGAAAGTTTCAAAGGACTTGAAATCACTCCCCATCACTGGGAGTTGAGATTAAGCTTCAGCACATCTTCCCTACTAAATACAACACAGCTAGGATTTTTCACACGTGATCACTGTGGAAGATGCTGCTAAAGATGAAAGCCAAAGATTTTAAAGAGGTTTGCCAGTACATCAGATTGCAAGGAATAGTCTCCCTTCAAGTACTCAGCAGGTAAGAAAGGAGACTGGAATACTTATAAGACAAAAAGAGGAAAAATGAGAATCCTCTCAATACAATACAAATCAGTATTTAAAAATTCTTTACAATGGAGAAAGGTGCAGATTAGTTGCATTGCACACTGTTAAACAGGTAGACAACATATAAGGGGCTATTGGAGGGGCAATGATATGCATTGCTTAGATTTATCAGATGTCACGTACAAAGAGAACATGCCTGCCAATCATTAGGTTGAAGACATTATGTCATTGTTTAGATGGATATATAGTTCCAACTTTCAAACCATATACATGTAGTAGTCTTAAAGAAGAATATACATATATATACATATATACACACACATATATATATGAACATATATGTAGCCAACTATAGCTATGGATGAAGATATTACTAAGGCACATAACGTCATTAGATTAAGTGCCTGACATCAGAAATTTCTTTCCAGCTTTTGTCATAAAGCAAGTTTTGTGTCTGGAGTTCAGTTAAGCCTAGTCTCAGAGTCAGGATAGATCTGACCAAGACAGAGACCTACAGTGACATCCACAGTGAATGAAAAAAGATGGGCATTTCCAGTGACCAGCTTATCTCTCTTTTAAGTAGATCTTTAAGCAAGTCAGATGAATTGTACACTAAACATGCTCTGACTTCTCTACACCTGTTATTAAGGGAGGTTAGGATGAGTAGCTTAGATATTGACTCACTACTAATATTTTCCAGAAATTTCCAAAATTTCCAGAAAAAAATCACATATCGCTGACGATTTTGAGATAAAAAACTGAAAATCCAATACAGAACTTTTTGTCAACAATTTTTAATGCTATTCCCATCTTTACTACATCTCCATATTTTAATTAATTCTTAATTTATTGAATTATTTGGCATGATGAAAAAAAGCAAGTTTGGCAACATTACTTTTGTAGGACCATGCTTCACAGACAATCTTCAGATGCTAGTGAATAGTTCTGCTCTGCTATTTTCCTTCAGATCGTGATAATGAATTATTTCAAAGAGTAATACTATACAAGAGCTAAATTGAAGAGAGGGAGCTTTCTTTTCATTTGGCAAGTTCTGCTTTGTCTGACTAAACACTGACTATTTCAGAAATACTGCAGACCCTTTAAAGTTATCAGAAAGAAGGAGGAGAAACCCAAGCACTTTCAACAAACATGACACGGAGTAAATCTACAGATAGAGGTAAATTTTTCTCCTCCCCACATATCATCTTGGAAAGAAACATAAATGCAGAACTATAAAACATTATAAAGAAATAAACATGTTACGTGGTAGTCATGGCACTAGTGCAATAGTCTTTCCTTCCTAGGCAGCACCTTCAAGCACCATAAGATAACATCTAGCTTATGAACAATATCTGAACATCAGTAAAAGAAGCATTATTTTACCACCTACAAACATTTCTAAGTAAAGCTAGAAAATATTTCCCCACAAAACATATTTAAAAGCCTTTTATTTCAATACTATGCTTTATCCATATATAACGGCATTAATAAACTAGGCAAAGTTTCATATCAAATATAATGATGTTAAAAATCTTGTCACCTGCACTTGACATCAGCTGCAGCTACTCATGAGAAAGATACACTAATCACAATCTTGTGCCTGAGACAAGTAGGGTCTTAAACAATCTTAAACAGATTTTAACTAAAGATATCACCCTATGTAAAGAAAAAAACCACAAACCATCACTAAGAAAATTGTTGTCTTATTTAAATAGTGGTAATACACCTACTTCTATTTTACCTGTACCGTGATAAGTTTCTAATTAGATTCCACCTACTAGAAATAGATCAATTATTTTTTTTTAAGGAACCAATCCTTCTTCCTTCATTTATAGAGATCTTTTCCTGTAAAGTGCTAACAATTATGATACAATCTGCTGTACTGACAAATAACCAATTTTTTATATCCTTTTAGTGTCACGTGGAATGAACAGAATACAAAGACTTCACTTTTAGGTAACAACTCAAATTCTATACATTTTTTAATAAATTGGACTTTGCTTTAAAATTGTGTATTTAATTTTAAATGCTACAATAAACCACTCTGTATTAAGTTAAACCACCTTAAAGTTTAAAATAATATTCAAATATTACATGCTAGCTGCCAACAGCTGAAAGAAAGTCAGATTCTAAAAAGAAACCAGTTGGCTTGGCCACTGGAAATCAAGATTCTCAAAATGACAAAAAGTATTGACTTTTAGCCTTTTCTAACAGTGTTGGCAATATTTTTTTCATTTAACTTCTTGCTAATGTTCAAAACTGAGGAACTCAGCTCAGAATATAGAAAGCAGAAATATTTTTCCTCTCTAATGGCTGAAGCAGTTAAGTGGAAGAGTTTAGGACCTCAGACAGTTAAAACCCTGAAGGATGTGATGATATCAACAAATAAAATAAGTAACTACAGAAAGCATTTCCTTTATTTAATAATTTTTTTCTAAGACCAAAATACTTTCCTTGTGTATCCTGTTCACAGTTTTACTATAGCTTTATTGAACTATTTTAAAAACAAAACTATTTTACTGGAACTCAAGGTAAAACAAGTACTATAGACAAAATTACAGAAAACCCAATTCTTAAAAAATGCTTCATGTTAAATATTTTGATGAGTTTGTATGACTGCTGCCATCTCTTCGTAACCTGTTTTTCTGCTTTTGATACATATGTTTTATTCAGGTACAATTTGTGGGTAAGAAGAAAAACTATTTATTTTTCCCCTGCCTTTGCCATCCATTATATCAAATGTCAAGCTTTGTACAAATAGAAATCTAATGCCATTTATGTTGCATAATGTATTTAACGGTATTAAATTTAATAAAAATTAAAATGTCATTAAATAAGTGTTTTGAGGCAGTTTATCTAATCCTGATTTTCAAGCAGTATTCTATGTGTGATACACAGAAACTTGCTCTAAATGCAAAAAAAAACCCCAAACAAAACAACAAACAAAACAAAACAACCCAACCCAGAAAACCCACCAAAAAAAAAAAAAGGAGAAAAATCAATATTTAATGAAATTTTGTGGATTTATTGTGTAGTACCACATAGTACTGCAGTACTCTTCTGCACTAAGATCAAATTATTCCTTTTTCTGTCAATGATGGATAAATCGAACAAATGCAACAATGTCAGAACAACAAATATTACATCAGGAAACTGAGTAATACAAAATATTTTTTCTTTGTATTACAGTCTTATGAATAGTCTTATGAAACATAATCATAAACCCTGGCTAACTCACCCTTATAAGTTAAAACAAATTATAATATATATATACATGCACACACCAAAGTTTAAGAAATGACAGATTAACATCGTGATAGTTTATGTAATAAATATTTTAACATAATGCTCCCAGAACAGTATATGATGAATAGAAGTCACCTTATTACTGAAGTAGAGAGTTAACTATTCTTTATAAACTGGATGCATTCTAAACTGCTTAGGCTTTTGATAAATCAGTCTTTTTACCCACAAAAAATTTTTACAAAGTTATACCAAGAACATTTTCATCAGATTAAATTTTTTGACCTGTGTTCACAACACAGTGCAGGCAAATAAATGTGGAAATGCAACATTTCATACACACAAGCTTGACATGTTACATTCAGGTAACCTTCTCTTTTTCAAGTAATGAAAGAAAAAGCCCATACTCCTACCTTATATAGTATCTATTAAAACAAACAAACAAACAAAACAAAACAAAGCAGCCCCCAAACATATAATAGTTGCTCTGGTAACAAAATTGATTTCTTTCAAGAAAAACACAGCACAACACATTAACTAACAGGCATAAAATAATTCACATACAATATCAGAGGTTTACATACCATCAAGAAGGCAAGGAAAAAAACAAGAAAGGAAGGCAAAAGAACAGCAAAAGATACAGGGAAAGGGAATACTACAAAAGTACTACATACTTTATGCAGTATGCAATATTTTTAAAGTAGGCCTGATTTGATTTTTATGGACCTAATATTGTAGCAGAATAACCACAAACCAAAAGTGCTTAAATTTTCCTGTATCCGTTCCCTCCTCCTGAGTGCTTTTTTAAAATTATTTTATTTCATAATAAATAAAGATAATAAATGGTAGTAAAAGTGGGAAAGAGATTTTCTAAAGAAAGGTAGGCAGGAAGTTAAAGTTTTAAAGGTATCATCAGGTCTGATCTCCATGTAACCTGAGGCGTATACTTATTTATCAACAATAACATCACAGTTAGTTCTTGAATTGCATTACATTAAATAAGAACACCCAAACAGGTTAGGAGATGATGTTAATATTACCTTTGTAAAATGAGTGGGCAAAGCTCTGCTCAGGAATTAACTTGGCAAGGAATCCATGGTTCAAACTTGGGTGAGGGATAGATGGTATGACCACAACTGTGGAGAAAATCATGGAATCAAATGTGAGCCAGCTAGTATTCATGTGTGGCCTGGTCCACTGTGGATCCATGACAGAAATCCTATCTCATTGAAACATGCAAATATGGTATTATCAACGAAAAAAGGCATCTCTAAAGGGAAAAAACAAGTTGTGTATCAAGAGATAGGAAAGAGCATACCTATTATTTGGGCACTTTAAGAGCAACATTTATGGGGAAAAAAAGACATGGATATATATATATATATATATGCAAATAGGCAAGACAAGAATGGATGAAATAGTTCACTGAAACTAGCAGTTTCTTAGTGTAGGACCATAACATATAATCCGGAAGGCACAAAAAAATATGATTTCTCATAACTGACTACATTCATTTAGTACATTTAAAATGGAAAGCCTACAAGCACATTGACTTTAACTATTAGGAAAAAGTAGCAAAGTAAAACATCATGATGAATCAAAATAATGACGAAATGTAAATACGATGTAAATTGGAAGAAAAATTCTATGACAAATGAAAATTAGCAACTCCATAAACGAAGAAAGTAATTAAAGACCGATACAAGAACAAAAGCATAAATTAAGTTTCATGGACAAATTCAGCTACTGTTTTCAGCTCTTTTAACACAGAAGGTAGAGTCATAATCAATCCAATCAGACTTGAAGAAAACCTACCGGACTGACAGTGCAAAATATTTGAAACAAAGCAGAGTAAAGTTTGCACCCCTCATTTCTGACAGCTTCTGACAGCTAACAGACTCCCTCTCTTTCAGGCTGAAGAACACATGCCAGTAAAAACCACTGCTACTGCTAGTAAAAGTCACTAACAGTTCAGTAAAAGAAGGCAATAGCAATGTTTCCTTTTTATTATATTGTTATTGTAGGCTTTTAAAAGCAGGCACCAACACAGCAGGACTCCAAGAAAGTACTCAGTCCTCCACTACTACCCTTTCACAAACCTCCTCACACTCAAACAAAAGGAGTTCATATGGGCAAGCAGCTGTGTTTGCTGCTCATTTATTTCATGGTATAGAGTTAAAGATATCTGTTCTTCCTAATATAAGGCAGATCAGGAAGTTGTGTTGGTCAACTATCTTGTACTTTACAACTTAAAACTCTATAAGGAACACTATTTCCTTCTAAATATTTTCAAATTAAAGAAAATAAAGACACGAAAAAGCAATATAGAAATGAAAATTAGTAATACCCTACAAGTAAATATACAGAATACTTGAAATCTGCCAATGTATTTTATAAAACCAAATTATTATATAGGAAAAAGTAGTATGTAATTTCCTATGAGGATCTTATGCTACTCATTAAAAATACTTAGTAAAATAATTACAGTACTTAAAAAAAATTCAAATAAGATTCGAAGAAAACAAATTTACCTGTACTTGTCGGTGAATTTATTTCTTGTCTGATATTTCTACCTGCCTGGCTCCCAGACCTCGCAGTTTCTCGTTGGGGTTCCAGTATATCACGGTATTTGGAGACCATCAGAACAGAAATAAAGTAGACTACTGCCAAAGCTAAGAACTGAGCCTGTTTGCTGTCGTCCTGTGTTTGAGAAAAAGAAACACATCTGTAATATTGGATATTTCCATAGAATTTTCATACAAGATCATTACAAAGCTTAATAAATAACAGCTTTCTGAAATGTTGTTTCTATTAGCATAGCAGCAAATAGATTACCTAGAAGACTATGGATTTTCAGAGGAGTACTATGCACACTGCACATACTAAGTAATGAATTTTGGAGGTAATTTGTCATCTACACAAATCTCTGGATCTGTGGAGCTTTTCAAAACAGAGGCCTGGCTGTACTCTGAGTGCTTTCAAGTCTTCCCAGCAGCAAGGGCAACTGCCTTTTGCTGCCCCAAGGATGAGACTCTGAAGGCCCCTGCCACAAGAATGTAAAGGGTACTACTGCTGAGAGGGAAAACTGAACTCAGTGATGCTTCTCTAGATGACACTGGATGCATAAGCAGGCATAACAGCTTCTGGTAACTTGTAAAAGCAGGGGGAATATACCACTGCTTTTCTTCCAGCAATAAATCCCAGCTTGTACATTCAGATTGTCAGCAGCAATTCTAGTTTTCCAGGACTCTGATTTAAGTAAATGCCAGGATCATTACAACTTAGCTGTCTTCCTTTCTTCTCATCCCACATAGCGAGCTGTTCAATGGCAACTGTCATCTGTGGTTTAGATATCATTGTGATTGAATTTAAGTTGCTGTAGTTACACTGAAATGTCTTTTATAATTATTGCTATTATGGTGTAAAACTCAACCTAATAGAATTAAGACTTCAGCTTCTATATACTCCTATAGTGGTTTCACCTTGTCTCAATTCCACAAGTACACATTTCTGCTACAAATCCAGTGCTTGCTTTCCATGTTTTCTGTGTGTTATTTAACTTGGCTGCATGTTTTTGCAATTTTTAAAAATAACTAGAAATTCTCTTAGTAAGTTATTTCATAGAAATGCCAGAAACATATTTTCTGGCATTACCTTCTCCACTATTTAAGAATATGGGACAGAAGTTTGGCACTCAAATTCAAGATGATCAGGTTATCCCGACACATAATGTTTTGTGTGTCAAGTTCTACTTTATTCTTTTTAAAGCTATTTCTAACTTTGGTCCTTACTTCAAACCTCTTGGACTTAGGCTGGAGAACTTTAAATATAACATACATATTTGCGTATATATAATAATAATTCCTATTGTACTTTATTCAAAACCAAATATATTGTGGTGAATTTTTGTGCTAAAACACAAAAACAGTTGCTGAAAAATCTGAAAACCAGTTTTATATATATTTATATATAGTATATATATATATGTTTAGCAGATATAAAAATTGTCTATAAATCAAGTTGCTGCAGTTCTGTAATAGATATAATAAATCTTCCTCCTACTCTGGTTGGACAAGTAGTTGACACTTTTAGCAGTACAATTTTAATCAGTGTAGGTCATACTTCAATTATTCTGGACGTGATTAGTTGGCTAATATGAGATCAAGGCTGAGTGTTAAACACAGTTAACTACTAATCTCAAATAGGTTAACCAATATGATTTGAAAGTGCAAAAAGCAGCAGGGAGTTACAAAGCCATGAGCAGACGACCTGCAGAAAATATATCACTTGTGACGATGAAGGATATTTTTAATTCCAGTGCAATGAAAATATAAGTGATGATTTTGCAGAAGAAGGAAATAAAACACACATTACTCACCACATCACGAAAAACAACTGCTCGTAGACGATTAATATCAACATCCTGAAGAAGCCTATCTGGGTCTTTTATGGGAGAAAGGTTGCCAGGGACATTTTCAAGGGGAGTCTAAAAATAAAAAAGTAGTGAGATTTCTGCCTCCCTAACCATCAAAGTATTTCTGTTAAAACCTTAATTTGACTTTTTTTAAGACATTACATCAATCTTAGATGATATGTTAGTAGCAATATACTTCTGACATAATACTCAAACAAGGGCTCTAGAAATAATGCAATGTTTTGAATTATTTTCTTAATACTAATTATTTAGATATAAATTGTTACATCTTTCCAGTCGCTCAGAATATCTCTACCCACAATTAAGATATTAACTTGCACACAAAAGTTCGTTTCAGATTACAGCTATTTCATAGCAGAACAATAAAATATTTCAAATATGTGTTATGTTTGAAAATGCTGAACAGAAATATTAAAAAAAGAACATGTTAATTTTCCTGAGAATTATTACAGACTACTTACACAATAATTGCTATTAAAAAACATAGAGTAGTAAGCTTTCTTTAAAAAATAATAATGCATTACAAATTATGCTTGAACACCTAAGTCTCCTTATACTGATTTGCTTTGCACTGAACGTGACCGTGGAAAAATGTAATGTTTTTGTGAGATTTAATGAAATAATATTGTGATGGGAGCTGAGTTTGTAAAGGCTGTCTGAGAAAGACTTGAGAAGAAACACTACTGAATGTACTAATGAAAATATAGCAGCAAAAAAACAAAGGAATGCTTTACATCATACAATGCGTTGTATTTTAGCCATGGGCTGTGCCATATTTTTTCAGATTTAGTTTCAGAATTCCCAAAGTCTTAAAGTTAAAAAAAAAAAAAAAGGAAAAAAAACCCACGAACAATGGATTAATGAAACTGGGAAAACTAAGCTGTAACTGAATATTCAGTAAGTTTTGTTCCTCAAATCAGATAGTAAGTACTGATGCCTAATATGCATGCAAAGGCGTGTTGAAGTTACCGGGACTCAGATGTTCCACCAACAAAGATGTGATTGGAGGATTTCATCAAAACTGCAAGTGCCATGACAGAGTAAAATAGCTACGCAGCCATAAATTATCAATGTGAGTAAGGGGACTTCTTCTTGAAATAGACCAAGAGTGAAAAAGCTGTTTAGAATTTCTCCAGTCATACTACTCCACTAAAATTTTATCGTTTCAAACTATTCCCCTCACATACTTGTATCCTAAACCAGTTAATAGCAAAAACCTAAGCTTTTGCCAGAAATTTGAGAAGGCAGTTACAATCATTTTCTGATCCTAAAAGCAGTGATTCAGACTTGTAATTGCTGTTGGTTACTGAAGACTGGGTTACCTTGGCTGCTGCTGCTGAAGTTACACCCTGAAGAGCATCTTGAGTTTTACTGCCAATTAATGATGTCTTGTTCACTCTCTCTCTTTGCCTTTGCCGACATTCTAAGCAGTTTCTCACAGCCACACAACAAACTAAAAAGCAGAAATGAAAATGCCATAAATTAGAATATTTTCTCATTATTATACCCAATTGCCAGTCTCTACATCTACTTTGATATGTACAAATAGTAAATGAAATATAGTTCTCACAGTAGAGACTCTGTCAGTACCAAGAAAGCATTATGGTGACTTATTAGTTTTATTCTTTAGTTGTTAAACTAAATATTTTATGTAACTGCTGTATCACTATATTGAAATTTTAAAATTATTAGTCCTTGAATTGGAGCTCTCATATGTTATTGATCACCTATCAACACTTAAAATCTGAAAGTACTTAAGTACAGCTAGAATAGAAACAAATAGAAGATGGTCATTGGGAATTTGACAAAAAGATTGCTAATTGAGAATAAACTGTAAGTTTTATAACATGAGCAGTAAAATTATCAATGACATAATAAATGGTATGAATAATAACAAAATATAATTGGCTTACAAAAAAATTTCATCATTTGAGAGATGAAAAAGTATGCAGGACATAACCTTAGCAAAATCAGCATCATGCCAGATGACAGTCAAAATTTAATGTTTACAAAGATAAAGTGATATAGCTTGCATAGAATAGTTTGTCATTAATAACTTTTTAAATTTCCTACATTAATTGTAACATTATAAAGCCAATAGCAAATAGTGAAGAGAGGTGCCATACTGTTGCAACATGTATTTAGGTCTACAGTGCCTGCACAAGCATCCCATGCTTTTTATCTTTTTTATGCTTTTTTAATCTGTATCAGTTTACTTACTTATATTTAATATTTTTACTCTCCCTCCAAATATATACAGCTTGAAACACATAAGAAAGAACAATTTCAGACATGTCATTCTTGTGAATAAATTGAATCAACCTTAAAAATGGATCAAATCAATAATAAATAGGATTTTTATTTTATAATATCATACTCTATGAGTCCTTTCCTACGTGTCACTATTCAATCCATCCATAACTCATTGATCTGTAAGTAATTATTTAATATGTACTGTCTGCCAACTTACCAAGCCTTAGGCATTGTCGCATTAGACCTCCGGAAGACATGTTTTTTTCAGCTTCAATCTCACTAAAATTTAGAGAACTGGCAAATACTAGTACATCAACCATTGCCATCAGACGGCTGAGAAACGTTACTGCTGTCTCTGCTGACATTCCTTGTGTCACTTCAATATTTTCCAATTCAGTCTTTAAAAGGAGATAATTGAATTAAACAGTTTGAACACAACTGAAATATAAAGATGGCACATATGCATAGAAATCTAAATTATCTTTAATGACAGATACATTGAAAAGTTATTTAAAAATCTCCTACTGACACCATTAACATAAGTTGTGAAGTTCAAAGACAGCATGAGGAGTGAGAAAATTATTTACATTTACATGCTGTAATATATCAGAAAAAGTCTAATATAAATGAGAAAGTTATTAGCAATTACATAAAGACAATGTATGGGCAGATAGTAAAACAATGCATGGTGTATCATGGTGCATTAGGTTCTTACATTCTTCCATAGGTTATGCAAACAGACAGGTGATGGATGAAAGGAATTACTCTCGGTAGATCTTTTACATTTCTTATAGATAAACAAGCAAATGTGAGGAGTGGAGTGGGAAAAAACAGATAGTTTTGCTCTGTTTCCATGAATCAGTTCTCCCTGAGAATGCTTACAGCATTCAGAAACCTGAGAGAGTTCAATTCTCCTGTAGCTTAGAAGCGAGTGTGTTTTCTCCCTCAAGACAACAACAGGGGTGGAAGTAAAAATCTGACAAGTGATACTGGGGTCAGCTCACTCCCAGAGAGTGGCCATTTCTTTCTTGATGTAGTGTTGGACTCTCCTCAGCGGGAAGCCCCAGAAGAAGGCTGAATAAGCTTAATATTTCTGAAAGCTAAAAGGGGGTCATATTTTCTCCAAAAAGATGCTTATATGCTCAGAGTCATGTTTTCAAATACATTCGTGTGCCTAACAGTGCAGATAAGTGAGGAAACAGTCAGCCCAAATAAAACCATAATATCTGTTTAAACATTTTTACCTCTGGATCTAGAGAAAAAAAGGCATTTAGTACTTGTCTGTGTCCAGAATTATATGCCTAAATACTATTTTAAAAATTGTCTACAGGTGGCTAGTTCTTATTGATTGTCAACAAGACTTCCAATTCCAAGGCTTTCTGAACACAAAATTTAGTCCCTTTGAGAAGTACACTTTCAGTGTCCTTGTTTATTTTTATTTATTTGCTTAAAAGTATTTATAAAAAAATAATTCTATGCTCTTAATGCCATTTCCTTTCAAAGGAAAAAAAAATACAGAAAACCAAAAACTCCTTAATTTCTATACTCCTAAAAAATTCCTAGCCTCACTCATGACTTACTTTCTAGAATATTTTTACATCCAAAATTGTAAATGTGCAAACTGTGCCAATCAGTATTAAGGAAACAACTGTTTCAAAAGATGAAAGATGTAAAGTGGCATGTGTCACCACAATGATAGATAACCCTTCATTTAATTTGTCTTAAGGATGTAAAATGTCGGTTACGTGAGTGATTTGGGAAGGGCTGTCATCTGTCTGAACTGCCCAATAGGATCAAAAAGCAGTAAAATGACAACTCCCAGAAGAAAGATTTTTTGGCCTATCTTCTTTAGCCAGGGCTCCCCTCTTTAGTTTGTGCTGTGTTCCTACATTTTGGAAAAACAAGTTGCTGTTTTTTTATAACGGACTGGAACATGATTTTTTGAAAGTACTCACCCAGAGAAAATACATTTGCATAACAGTCTGCTAGAAAAACTCATAGGTGGTTATAGAAATTTGAACTTCAAACTCATGCTCGAAATAACATCAGGCTTGCTTGCAGCCTACTGACTGCCTGCTCAGAATACCTATTGTCTTTTTATTTTTATTTCTGTAAGTTATGTAATAAATTCTGCTAGCTGGAAGAAAAAAACCAACTAACAGGTTTTTTTACACCAAACTTACCATCAGTTCAACCTGTTAAATACAGCACATTGATATTTTAATAGCATTTAAAAGAAGCTTTTTGAAGCTATTGGTCAAACTCCCTTCAGGTATTATCAATATTTTAGATAGGGGTAGCTCAAAAACTCTTTGAAAAGTGAACTGATCACCATTTCATGACTCCTCAGTGTACTTGTAAGTAACAAGTCTCCCATATAATTAACATGTTCAGGACATAAAGAGTTTTTCTATTGACAACTGCATTTATAACTTAAATTAGTTCACAGACTGGACTACATTCAGTGCAGTACTAACAGTAAGCATCAGACTTGACAATGCATTAAGTTACTCGAGAGAAAAATGGTAGGAAAAGTTATTTACGGCACCAAATATATTCCTGTTCACAACCTACAATATGATATAGGAAAATAATAGTAATAATAATAATAACAACCAAAAAAGCGCAAAAATATTAAATGATCAAAAATAAGGTATTTTTGAAAATGCAAAAAACTGAAACTTACAGCCGCAATACTAACCTTAGAACCCTGGACATGCAACAGACAAAACAGACAACAGATCACAACAATAAAAGAAAAAAGAAAATTATTTAAGTTAACTAAAAATACAAGGTAAATTGAAACAAATTAGTATCTTGGAATTATACATTTGTTTAATTTTTATTTTGAATAGCAAAACATTTAAGCTTAGCATGAACACATGAAAATAAAGACTTCTAAAATAGCTATGCACAAGGAAAACTTTAAATCTTGTATTATGGCATCTCATGTAAATACTGATTCTTCCAAACCAATGTACATCTTTTATACAGTACATAGGGTAATTTTATGAAGCAATGTAAACCAATGTTTTAACTGATTACATAGAAATGAGCATTTTACAACAAGCCATTCAATTGAAATGTAATAAAGTAGTTAGTCTTTGTATGAGGAGGCAAATATGTTCAAAATGCTTTCACAAAACAAATATAAATCACAAAAAGCAAACTAGTTCTTCATGCATAACACTCCTTCCTTAGAAGCAACGCAAGATAGCTCACTATTATATTACATTTCGGTGTGATTTCTCACGTAAACCAATATCAAACTAGATATTAGATTGTTTTTGAACCACAGAAAAAACCTCAAGATTTACTAAGCCCTTTAGACTGAGTTAGTCTTCAAATTCCAATGTTCACAGTTAAACATATGTTTGAAATTTTTACATTTTAATTTTAGGTAGAAGCACTTTCTCTATTATCACAGGGGGCTAAGAACAAATTCTTAAGTTTCCACTGGTTCTGTTTTAAAAAGAGAAAAAAATTGCATTTTCAAGAGTATGTCAGTACTGTTATCATTTAAATAGTGGAAAAATCTAACCTAACAGAAAGAAAAACAAGATGAAATGAATGGCTTTTTTTCCTTTTTGGGACAGAAAATACCATGCTCAAAGAGTTTTTAAACAAGTCTTCCTCTTTTTTGTAGCTGGATGGATCTCAAGAATTAACCTGTGGATATTATTTCTCAA
The DNA here is from genome assembly GCA_035583135.1 of Lophotriccus pileatus. Lineage (NCBI taxonomy): Eukaryota > Metazoa > Chordata > Aves > Passeriformes > Tyrannidae > Lophotriccus > Lophotriccus pileatus. Next base: position 48,704,627 of record JAWWES010000001.1, on the reverse strand, counting down.
TTACTAGCTGACAATTCTCATATCAGTGTGCCACTGGTGAGTCTCAGAATTGTTATAGATCATGCAGCACCTGTGGCATCACATGAGTCCTGAACATGATAATGCTAACACTATATATAGGAATTACATCTCAGCTTTTAATCTACAGACCTAATGAGACCATGTTTAATGGAGTTTTGTGGACAGTTCACAAACCACCAGCAGCCCTCAGATCACAATTTGAGAGCTGATGTTTTGAAGTCAGCTAGTACGAAATTGAATTATAGACTTCATAGAATTAGTGGAAAAAACAAACTGATTGCAAAGGGGTCTGGAAATTTACTCTTAATTGTCACATATATTTAAACTCCTCAAATTGCTTTCGCCTTGCTCCATGTCCTCAAGTCCTTGTGACAGCTGCTATCCTTGTAAGCAAGCAATGATTATTTCAAATTGCTAGCTTGTACACAAAATGTTTTATCTGGCAACCAGCTTCTATTTACAGAAAGCATCTTCTGCAAATGTTTTTCCTTACAGGTCTCCTTTTTCGCACTTGCACACCATCTTAATAATGTCTTCCTTCTGGCTGTAATCTTTTTTAAAAAGCCTCAAAGACCTCCCCCACAGAAAGGAGAAAAAAAAAAGGAAATTAGTATTTTATATTTTATGACCTCCCTCTAATTGTGGCAGAGTTATCCTATATCCCAAATTTAATAACCAAGACATCAGGATCAAAAGTGGAACACACTTCAGTTTATATTGCAAACCAACAAAACTGCTCATATTTTTTGTTAATATTTGCTCCAGTTTTAAATTGTTTCATATATACAATTGGTAATACTTTAAAAGCACCAGCATTTGAAGCAAATCCTTGAACAGACCATGAGATAGAGGTAGTATAGAATGGAAATTGAGAGAAATACTAAAAATTGTGGGAATAGATCATTGTGGATTACAGTAAACTTTCCCCTGTATTCCATAAAAACACATAACCCTTTTGGCATTCTTCAGTCACTCACAGATTTGTGAGTGGTTTGTTTGCAAAAGTAAAACATGTTTTCTTTTATTTTCCTTTTTTTTTTTTTTTTTTCTGTTCATATTTAAAGACTTCTATTCAGATCATCCTAGTTTGGATTAAAAAAAAAAATCAACCAACCAAACCAAATGAAACAAACAACAAAAAACCCCAAAGCAACAAGACAAAAGGCAGATTTCTACTATAAGAATTCAATAGTGAGGAAATTCCATAATTAAGACTGTCCGTTCTACAGCAGACAAGGAATCATGGAGTAATCTTTCACCCAGCCGAGAAGAACTGCTATTTCACCCCAAATCCAAACTATGCAAAGTAAAAAAAGTCTTTTTGAAATGGAAATTCTCCAAACATTCATCTTTCTAAGGAAACTGTGACAATACTGCTTTTTCAGCAAGGGAGGGAAAACAATGAAGAATCTGTTGCACAGAAGAAAAAACCTAAAACTTCAGTTGCTCCAATGTTCTCAAAGTCATTTCTCTAAATTTATCCTTGGTTCTTTTCTACAAATAGACTTAATTAATTCAAACATCTAATATTCTATTCTACTAATGAGAAATACGTGAAATGGCTTTTAAAAAAATGAGAGGCAATGGGACACATGTAAGAACAACTAACTCTACAGCAGATTGTTGAGAAGAGAGTTTTTCAACAGCGTTTACGATTGTTTAAAAACAAGCAGCCCAGGATGAACTCAGACTTACTTGAACTTGGACTCACACACTGAAGTCAAGGAACTATAGACAAATATGCCTGTGAGACAGGTTAAAAAGGAACTATGTCTTTCTGTCTGTCATCTTCTCCATTAGAAAACAAGTAAGGTATCTCATAAAAAGAAGCTGGATCCAGCTCCAGGTTAACAACCATTCCAGTCACTGGACCCTACAGGGATCTGGTAGATGTCTACATCAGAGATAGCTGAATCATTTGTTACTGTGGAATAGCTTTCCGCTGGCTAGAAATCTAGGCCACGTATAAGTACTTCAAGTGGATACTTAAATTTACCCTAATCTTTTCCTGAAGTGCACCACTGTTTTAACCATCCTGAAGTTAAAGGGTGGAATAACCTTTACTCTCTGTTCTTTTTGCTCTCATACTTCATTATTCCAGACCAAAAAGTAAATTTTTATAAACATATATAAATATGTGACCTATGCCACAAATAAAGCCTAGTAAGAGGAAAAAAGTGAGAAGTACTACTTTAAAATTTCAATATGGGCCCGAAAGGCTTTCAATGGCAATATTGGAGACTCAGCATTCATGAAAGTGAACCAGGAAGAAATTAAGTAAAATGAGCTCATAATTGTTAAATTGAATATAGGTATTCTATGGGATCTACAAAATGTGAGGGTTTTGACACCCCAGAAAAGCTCCACAGAACAGAAATATGGAGCACCAGAGACTAAACAAGATGAAGATGCTATGGGTTCAAACAGGCACACCAGAAGCCTACAAAGTCATAAATGATATGGAGCCGAATAAAGACATGATTAACCACTCCTTTCATAGCATAAACAGTAAGACACATTGTGACTTTATGCATTTAAGAAGGCTTAAAAAAGACAAAGACAAGAAGTGCTTCTAAGGTTATATAATTGCTTTGTCAGGCTCAATGCCATAGGATATCATGGAGGCTAAAAGCATAAGTAGCTTCAAAAAGGATTAGATAAAGTCTAGAAGGATAAATTCCTCAGTGATTATTAAATATGTCAGCCCAAACACCCTCTCTAGTTGTTAAAATCCTAAATGCTGAAATGAAGTTTTATTAGAACAATGAATATGCTTGCTCAGATTTCCGTATTTTAATGTAAGCTGCAGTCACTATTGGAGGCAGAATGCTAAAGCAGGGGGGTCCTTGAGGTGACCCAATGAGGCAGCTTATGTAGCCTGTGAACAGCTTCCCTTTCTAAAGGGTAGTGCAGTACTGCTTGAGTGGACTTCTAATACCATGTCCAGATTAAATTACTGAATCACAAAATCACACAGAATCACAGAATGGTTGAGTTTGGAAGGGCTTCATGTGATGCAACACAAAATTTGGACTCTGTATCTTGTGGATAAAAATCCATTCATTGATATAATTAATTACAACACAGTAGGTTCCACTTGAAAATCAATAAATACTTTTCCATTGGGCGAATGACTACTGGCACAGGTTCCTCAGGGAGGTGATGGGAGTCTCCATCCTCTGAGACAGTCAAAAGCTGTCTGAACACAGCCCTGGGCAAGTGGCTCTAGGTGGTCCTGCTTGAGCAGGGGTGTTGGAGCAAATGATTTCCAGCATCCTCCTTCCAGCCACAAACATTCTGGTGATTCTGTTCATCTTTCAGTCAGTGAGGCAGAAAGCCTATTGGCTCCTTTATCCACTGAGAGTTACTCTGGCAGAAAGTGTCACTTGCAGACCTGCTTTAAAAGTTTTTATGCAGTGGAGACGTCATATAAATCTTCCAGTTTCAAACCTCTTTTCTCTTCCCATTAGCAGCTATTGGAAGGAGGAGAGGAAGACAGCCTTCTGTAACTGATTGCTAGCACTGAACTATTTTGCCCTTTCAAGCCTGAGAAGAAATATATTGTGAACCAGCAATCCATCCACGTTCTCCACAGCAATTCAAGGATGCCCAAGTACTAGAAGTCTGAAAATCAGTAGGAAATTTCTTTTCATTTTTCATATGATGGATATTCACAAGTGGCCTGATGCACAACAGGGCAGCTGCTCCCTTCAAAACTCTCATTCAGAACAATACTGAGGGAGAGCATCTTCTCTAAGAAGGAGGAAGGATATGCTTCACTGTTTTTATCTGTTACAATGATGAATATATCCACCTTCCTGCTAATGTTTATGGACAGGCAATAACAGAACAGGAATGAAGTTGAATGGGAGGGAAGAAGGTCTCTGGTAGGTAGAAATGATTGTGAAATCATTGTCTAGATGAGATGAGAGTAATTTGTGATCCTATCAAGTACTTCTGGCCCTCCTTGTACATTTGGTTCAAAAGTGATCTTTTGGTGTTTTGGGTTTTTTTGTTTGTTTGTTTGGGGTTTTTTTTGTTTGTTTTTGGTTTTGTTTTGTTTTATTATTTTGGTTTTTTTTTGTTTTGGTTTGTTTTTTTGTTTTGTTTTGTTTTTTGGTTGGTTGGTTGGTTGTTGTGGGGTTTTTTTACATTCTGGGGTTTGTTGTTTTTTTTTTTTAATTTCACAGAGTAGAGTAGGACTAATTCAATTTGAAGCCAGCTACTGATCTTCCAGTACTTTACTTTATTTCACAATTTAGTTTTATTTTGTTGTCCTAAACAGATTGTAAAAATTGAGCATTCAAGTAATTCACACAGGCCCCATGTAAGGGAGACGTGCATGCATAATACACAAATTTGAAAAATGTACTTTTTTGTATCAATACGTGAAAATCATTGCTATTTAGCATAGCAGTATCAACACATAGTATTTTAATAAAGAGATGTGTAATTTATAAAGCTTTGTCAGCTAACTACTTACACATGCTCTCACAGATACATATCATCCAGAAAAAGTAGAGGGAAATGGTGAACCTCAAAATTATTTTTCCATAGAGTGGCTCTGCAGTATCATAAACCAGGATAAGAGCTAAAACCCACAAAGACCATTCAAAGGAACTGCAGCCTAATAAATGTTTTTAATAATGTGCCTCATTTTCAAGTGATGCCTAAGACATTTGTTTCAAAAAATATCTCCCAGTGTCCCTTTATCTAAAGACTGATAGTCCAGCCTACATTTCAAGATGGCTCAGTGTGCACTCTCTCATACTTGTCAATAATTACAATGAAGCACTTGCAAAATCAGGACCTTGATGTCATTCTTGTGAGTAGGGACAATTAAAGTCTTCCACTTTTGCTTACAGCAAATATTTTTCCAGTTAACACAGTAAAAATACTAAAGAGACAACATTTTACCATTAATTCCCTGAAAGTCATATTAATGTTCAGCCAATTCTAGCATGCATTCATACCTTTCAAATAAAATCATTCAAAAAAAGGGTTTTTTGCTAGCTAACGAGAAGTATCGGTAGAGGCAAATTAAAGTAATCTCAGTTGCTGAATGGCTAAAACAAGGAATTGAGCTTTTACTGCCAAACTATATTTGTAGCCTCCAGTGCCTACCAGCCACATTTCAGAGGAGCCTCTTTGTCCCTTCTGGGTCTCATTGTCTCCATTTCAAAGACCAATATTAACTACAGATGTTTACAGGATGCTCAAGATAAAACATTTAGTATGAAAGAAATAGTCACAGATACCATATGCAGATACAAGGCATGACATTCAAATACTGTAATTACTCTTGTCAGTTACGCAATATTTTAGAAAATATTCTTTCCTTTTTCATGGAGCTACTTTATCTGCCTGAGCTGTGATCTGCTAAGAACTTAAAACTTACTAAGAATATTGGAGTGGATAAAAATATAATTTATTTTCAATACAAGATTAAAAAGTTAAAAAAAAGGGGGAAAGCACCTACTGAAGGAAGAAGTAGATGGAGTAGTGAAGGGATGACTTCTGGTATCATTTGGCATGCAAACAAATAGCAGCCATGCAAAACAGATTCATGAATATCAATAAAGCATGCATTTTTGTTACAGGAATCATTGTCCTAATGGTCTTCCCTTTAAAAGAAATATTAAATACCTATGATATATCAACTACTTCTCTGATAAAATTAGAATTTCAAATGCAAAATCTTATAAACACTCTGTATATCAAAATATAACAATTTTGATTGTAAATTTAAATTTTTGTAAGGAATTGGCAGAGAGGGGACAGGTCAGCTGGAAGTAGTGGTTTGCACTATGAACAACAATTTCTAATATGACCACTAGGTGGAAATATTGTACTTACAGTTGGGGATGTGGCTGCCGACAGCAATGGTAAAATTCCTCCACAAGCAATAATAATATTGTCTACCATCTGGGAAATGAGGTGTATTGTGTTGTGTACAAAAATAATATTTTCATTGCTATTGACAAAGTCCATCACAGACTTCGTGGAGTGACTGCAAGGACAGAAGGATGAATTAAAAACAAACAATTACAACAAAAGTTTAGATAAATTTAATCTTTGCAACCAGACTGTGAATGTTTCTTGACATATTAGAGAAATATGGTCTACAAAAATTTGCACGTAATTTGTACAAAAATATGAATAAGATTAGTCTAATGAACAAATTGACTGCTATCCATTTTCACACAGGATTAGATTCAGATACTCAGTTGAGAACAATGGCTTATAACTTTTTATTCCCATCAACCAGTACTTTAACTCACAGACAGTTCTGCTAACATCAGTGGGGTTGTTTCTGCAGCATGAAAGTAATTAATTAACATTAAGAGGTCAGCATGCTGCACAAGTGCCATTTGAAGCACACTTGATAACACATAATGATAATACCTACTACTGTTTTAAAGGAGAAACTTGATAACATCATCATACCTTGATCTAATATTAACTTTATTAACTCATATTAAATTTACCATTACCAATAGCTTTGCAAACCACAGATGCTAATAAGATTAGGTGACATCTCAGCAGCTCCTAATTCATGAAAAATTGTCCCGTGAAACAGTCACTCGTAGAAATATTAAACCCCCGTGTGAAAATATTGAGAAGTATCATAAGTATAGTCTCTCCCCAAAACAACATTGCTGTCAGCCAGCAAACAAAATTAAAGGCTTCAACTGGAAATATACAATACAAAGTACAGTTCTCTCCCACATACTTGGCCAACAGAAAAATATGAAAATTATCTATTTCCAACTGAGTATCACAGAACAGTTCATCAAACTGGAAATTAAATCCAATATAAATTTCTCCTTTGATATAACTATGCTCAAGTTTTCTTAAAACTAACTATTCTGTACTGGAAATTAGATTAAATTGTATCTATTGTATTATAGTTATTTGAATATCTCTATTAACAGTACAAAACCCCCGGGAAATCACATTACTGTCATAAGATATAATATAACCACCAAGACTAACCCCAAGCAGGATCTGTAATGAAAAAAAAAAATTGCTAATAGAAAGAGTGTCTCCTTAGAAAATTTAATAGAAAAGAGGTTTTATTTATAAGGCTTGCAGGTAGAGAAGCTCTCTTTTAATTGATCAGTTAAGAAAATGGCCATTAGCAGACACACAAGTTGTCCTCACGTCTGGAATAGAAGCATAGACTATAATGCTAAACATAAGCTGAAAGTGCAGCTCAGTTTAGTTAGGTATGTATGAGTTACACAATCCCTCAAGAAAACAGAAATTACCTGTGAAATATAACTGTTATAGGCTGAGAAGGAGCAAAAATAGAAGGTATAAGATACAGAAGGGCACTTCAGCTAACACCAGCTCTTTCCCTTCCCACTATCCCAGGAACAACCCCTCTAGAAAACATCTAATTTTTCCTTATTGATTCACAAATCTAGAGTTAAAGAAGAAACAACCACTTACCTTCTCCAAACATGTACGTCTGTTTCTAGTGCAAAAAGCAAGTCTGTCAGGAGACGCTGGTGCATGGGAGACCATTTAAACTCTGGAATACGAAACATAGTTGTGCGTGGACCTGGACTAAACTGCCGTCGCTGCTCTTCAGTCATTGGCATTCCTCGGAATCCCAAGTCAACACGTAAATCCCGGTCTTGCTGGGTGACAGATCGACCCTGTACTGCCTACATCAATGGGTTAAAAAATCATGTAAACTTTCTGCAACGTGTTTTTGAATGCAATGCAAAATTTGAGAAAGGATAGGCTAAAATGACTCAGCAATAAACTACAGGAGATATTGATATTCGAAGGCAGGCAGTATCCTTCAGTAAATGAGCTGCTCCAATACAAATTGACCAGCACTGAGAGGCTATGACAGGCCTCCCTTTCAGATATTCGCCAAGGTTTTACAGTTAAATTCTTCGCTTGAAGTATTACAGAAAAGACCAAATGCAGCACATGCAAGGTCAGCACTGACAAGACTTTGTTTAAAGAAAACAACCACGTTTTTGGGCTGATAACACAATTTTCTTTGAAGATTTGACTCAAAATGGACAACCTACACAGTGACGGCTTCAAGGAATCAGTGTACTTTTAGACAGCTCCTCATTTTTCAAAACCAATTTATTTATCTGGTCTTTTTAGCAGGATCATTAGGAAATCAAGTCTAGTCTTCAAAATCTCATTTTGCCATTTTTGTTATATTTTGTTAATTCATTAACAGTTTTATGGATCCTCAGGACAATCTTTAGATTCTCCCAACAGGTGGTGGATGTGAATTTCTTTCCTTTTCAATACCTACATAGTCATGAGTATTTCTACTTGATTAAAGACAAAAGTAAAAGATACAAATAGAGGATAAGATAGGATGATGATATGATATGATATGATATATGATATGATGATACACAGAGAAGATATGAGTATACAGTGAAAGAAAAAGTCATAAAGAACAAACATTATCACTGAATTTGAGGTAAATATTCAAAACAACAATAACTTATAATGTACAACATCTCTGAAATGGAGAAATACAAAGTCTAATCTTTGAAATTACTTTTAAATGACTATATTAGTTTAAAACTGACAAAATAGAAAATATACTTGCTTTGCTCACATATTAATTTTGCAACCTCAGCATACTATTTTAAATCTGGACATTAAAAATCAAAAGAGAACTTTACAAAACATTTCTGCTAGCAATATAAAAATGGACATGGCACTGAAGTTGAGATGAAAAGTTTCTTATATCCTTAGAGATTTTGATCTCCTGTAGCCTGCATTTTGAGAGCAGGGCAGGTTTCCTTCACTCAGTTTGACCTATTAGGAGAAAATGCTTACTGTTGCTTTCATTTCCTATGTTTTTCTTAGAGTCAACTTTAAATGATTCTTTTCTTTTTTTCTGAGACTTATCTAAGATTTGAATTTTTTTGCATGAATCTTCTGCATAGTGCTTTCAATTCTATTTTCAGTCTTTCCTGTTTGGGGACATATGAAAGAGTGAATTTTATATTCTTCAATATTTGATCTATTATTGATAAAGGCATTAACTTTTCTTAGAAGTAAGCAGTAGTTTCCCTCTCTGTTGAGCAATTTGTTTGCTTTCTTTCAGTCAACTTGAACAAAAGACAGCTTGCTTCTTACTGATAAGTCGGGGAGCTGATTGTAGATATGTGTTCAGAGAATTTGAGGTTAGCAACTCCATTCACATACCACTTTTTTTGAGTACAATTATGGGTAGCTGTCATGTCAGCAGCAGTAATAGAATCATAACTGTACCACGAGGGCTTTCATCTAGTCAACTGTTGGAAGAAGAGGATTAAAAGCAGAAGAATGGCAAGGAGGATGGTAGATTCAATCAAGTGACCTTGCATCTGGGAATACTAAGGCCTGGAGAATATCAGTGTGGGAAACCCCATATATTATGGCTACTGCTGTTTATCCTCTCTCTGTTTTGAGAAGTAGAATTTCCATGCAGAGATACCATAAGTGTTTTCAGGGATTGGGAGGCACTCTCAAGGACATGCTTGAGCTCCCTGTTTTGGGAGAGAGATCAAAGCTGAGAGACCACAAGAAGCACAGGGGAGATCACAGCATGGTGTTAAACTACATGTGTGTGGGCCCTTGATAAATGGGTGCAAATCGCAGACCCAGCGTCCCTCAAGACAGACTGAGCCTAATGGTGCCTGTCTGTGTTCCTGCTTGGCTGTCTCCACCCAGGTATTGCTTCAGGATCCTCCAGTTAGAGAGGTAATGAAATAAATTTACTCTTTGCATTTCAGCTGTGGTTTTGTGGTTTTTCTGGTTGCCTGACTGTATTGACTCACACACCAATAACACCGTATTTGCAAGAATAGGCTTTGATGTGAATTGCCATTGCATAAACAAGTATGAAACACAACTATCTACACTTAGGTGGCTGGTCTTTAGGTCATTTTCAGTGGTCTCAAAGAGATCAAATCTAATGGGGCAGTCACCACATGTGCAGCAATCAAAACTCTAACCCCAGCTCTGCTGTAAAAATGCTAAAATTAACATTGCTCATTACTAATGAAAACAACAATTTTCTATTTATGTTTTCTTTAATACCTATTTCAATCTTTTCTTTATTAAGGTTAACTTCATTTTAACGGAAAATATTTAACCATGGACAGCTTAGAGTTCACAGGGTATTTCGAAATGCCCAAAGAAAAGATTAGAAAATAACAAAAATTCTGCTGACAATTGTTGCTCAGCTGACAATTCTTTTTAAGAAAATTATTTAAAAGATATATTAATGGATACATATTTTAATCAATTCGTTGTAGTTTGTAATTGATTTCAGTGGGGAATTACTGTAATTTAAGTAATATGTGGCAAATCAAGGGAGCTAAATAACTTGCAGAGGCAGACTCATAAGTACACAGTTTGTAGTCATATGCAGATCCAAACAATACGTTAGGAATTTTGTGAGTAGCCAAGAAGAAAACATTTGGAAAGCATTTTTTATTTCCTATGTTAGAATGATCTGATAATAGCTCACTGAGATCTATGCATCATTTTAATCCTAACAAATAATTATAGGCTTGAGGGATCTACATTTTTGTAATTCGACTGTTCTTAGGTGAAATTTATCAAGAAAATTGGTTAGAACCTAGAAAAGTCCCAAAGTCACACCAACAGGATTTTCTACAATAGCTAGTACTAAATCAGATTACCTACAGTAGCTAGTACTGTCAAATTATCCTTTTTCATGAAAGATTTACCTTAAAAATTCACTGTGTTTATGGGTGCATATAGGTATGTAGCAAATGAATATTAGCATTTCACTTGTCTTTTACTCTATAAACAAAAGTTAATATTTCAAAAGAAAAAAACACAAAAACATGACTGCTCTTTTTCTTGTTATCATCATTTCATTCCACTTACCAATTTCCATGGTATTAATAATCTTTAATTTTAAGACTTAAAACAAGGTGATAACTGATAATAAGAGATAATACGATTTCTATTGAGAGCTTTCAGGGCTTTTTCCTTATTACATAGAATGCTTTTAAATATAAGGATTCCTACACAAGGCTTGATAAGGTGTCAGTGATGTTATGAGGATTTTCATAGTTATGGAAAAAACAAGAGAACCCCCAACTGTTTTTTATAATACCTGTCTAGGGAATGCAAGAGCTCCATCTGGTTTTCTCTTAAAAACAGAGGTTCTTACCATAAAAGAAGAGATTTAGAAGTGAGTGTTCTTTCTGTATGTCAGAACTCACCGGTCTGAGTGATTTTGGATGGTTGATTTTTGGGGTTTGGGGTTTTTTTTAAGGGAAATTATCTCTTTTGGAAAACAAAAGGTTGTTTCAATAAGTTAAATATCCATTCCCTGGAGTTTTTCTGAAGGTATTGTTGCTATGAAGAACAAAGTGGAAAGGCTGATCTATAGTCTTTCATCACATGACATGTACTTTGAGTGTATGCCTGAAACTCTTTCTTCTGACAATTTGGTAGACACTACGCAGTACTGGGCAGAGCAATTTTTGCAATTTATGCTTGCTGTTTATTCTCTGGCAGTAAGTCTGCTTAACTTGAAAACCCTGGGAGATAAATACCAGTACACATATCAGACATATAATCAGCTAGTAAAATCTTGAAGGTAGTCAATTCTACCACCTGATAACATCTTTAAAAACAATCTTTGATTATGTGCAACATTCTCTGAACAATTGTAATAAATATTTTCTATACAGACATGAAAGACTTCAGAATCCTTATACATTATAGCATTTTTGAAGCAAATAGTCCTGGAAGATGGACATTTTTCATATAATTGAAGAAACACACTTCAAACATCTCTCAGCTCTCATACTATTAATTTATCACGCATCAGCGAATGGTGATTACATCAGACATATACATGGCTACTTGAAATTTACCTGGGTTGTGGTAGTTGTCTGGATCTTCCTTATCTCCTTTCCTGCTTCCTTACCATCATCAGATCTTTCTGTATCTGATATTACACTTCCTGCATCAACACTAGGTACAGTTTTGCTACCAGATGACTCTGTCTCAAGAGTTGTGGCAGTCATTTCAGCATATTCTAATCCTTTAGATGATGAAGACAACTCTCTCTCAGAAATGCTACTCATTCCATCTGAAGTTGTGTGAATCTTGAACTCCTTGTCCTCTATTATACTTGAAGCACAAGTTATATCTACACTACCCGTCATATGTGCAAGCAATCCCAAATCATCATTTACACCAAGATGCATCTGTGTTTCTTGAACATTTGGAATAGAAATGTGATTACTTGAAAGTTCAGGTAGAAGTTTCTCCTCTTGACTAGGTATTTTATCAAAGAGAAATGAGGTATTGTTAGTAGAAGGTTCATCTTTCTCATCTGCCAGAGTTATTAATGGACCATTATCTTTTTCCTCATTCTTCTTAATAATACCCACACTTCCATGAACATTGTTTTGGAGCTTCTCAACAGCTGCACTATATACATTATCCAGAAGAGATTCGACTTCTACAAGTGCACCATTTTCTCCAGTTACCAGTGTCTCTGGTGATAAATCCATATCATCAAGTTTTACTTCAGTAGCTTCTACTTTTTCAGCTTTTATATCAACTAAAAGATCATGAACTTCCACATGCACTCCTCCTCCCCCAGGTCTCTCAGCAGTTCCAAGCACATCATCTGACACCTTTGAAGCCATGAGTAAGTCCCTTGTATCAGTACTGACGGGGTAATCTGTTTCACTTTCTGGACTTTGACTTTGTGAAAGATCTTCTATCTCTCGAATTTCCATTCCACCTTTTGCTCCAGTTGTCTGAGAGGAAAGACCTGAGATGGTGCTTACATTCCCCTTCTTCCCCTTTTTTATGTTTTCTTCCTCTTGCCTTTGATACTCTTCATACATTTTTGCTAGATATTCCTTGTGAGCCTCATATGTGACCTTAAAAAGAAAAGAACAGATCATGTGGCTGAATATACACAACGTGAACTCAGACAAAAATTAACAAGAATCTTAACATGTTACATACAGCTTACAAAATGTTTAACAAAAAAATGCCATCTTGACATGAATAGGGAAAGCCACCAGATGGCACCAAATCACTTTACATCTCATTTTACTATACTGCTAGTCCCTTTGGGGGAGTTATCAGTGTTAAAAAAAAAAACCCACACAAAACATAGAGAAGACATTTCTTACCTTGGAATGAGCTATAGAAAGAGTATCCACCCACACTCTCCAGCCTCCCCATTCATATTTTATTGCATGATACAAGAGAATACGGAAAATGTTGTAAACCATCTCTGTGATCTTCTGCTCTTCAGAGTTCTTAGGATTAATATATCCCAGAGAAAACATCCAGTCCTGCCACACTGAACACTGAAGTAAACATCTAAAGTGAAATAATTAGGTCAAAATACATCCAAACAAAGCTTCTTTAACATTATGATGGTTAAGATGGGAGGAACATCTTTGAACATCAATCCAATGTAGAAATAAACTTAAGAATACTTCAGTATGAATAAAAATTTAAATTATATTCTAAACAGAAGAATCCAGTATTAGTTGCTGAAATAAGAAAAGCTACCACAAACCAATTAAATTTATTTTAAATGTATTTCATTTATTAAGGACTATACAACTCTACAAAGAGTACAACAGATTGCTACTACCCAGAAATCGAGGATGAAAAAATACTATTTGCAGTGACATACCTTCTGTTTTCACGGCTATTACTAAAGAGTTTTATCATATCAGATAAGAACAATCGTCGAACTTCCATCAGCTCTGCACTTGGAGTGGAATTTTTTAACAGCGTTGCCACCACCTTAAGAATCACTTTGAAAGAATAAATTAGTTACATAAAGCACTGTAACAATGTTTAAAAAAAGAAAATAGTTGCTGTCAGCAACTACAGTAAGTAGTAACAGAAAGCCATATGTATTTAAGATACAGGAAGGAATTGTTCTCATTTTCTGAATCAAATTATTTCAAAAACCCCCACTACCTCTAAGAGATATATTTAACATAAAACCACAATATATTGTCCTTACTTGGATTCTGAATTTTCACTGTTGAATCTGGCTCTGGATGTGGTTTATGAACAACTTGTGTGCATACTTGTTCTGTCAAAATCTAAAACAGAATATTAACTTACTTTTACCATTATTAATTAAACACTACAGCACTTCTTTGTTCATTTTTAAATTTGTTAAGAGCATTTACCATGGCCACACTGTAACTTCATATAAAAAAGTTAGATAAAATATTTAAATACTTGAAGAATAGAATAAAGCAATTCCTGTACTCAAGGATCAGGATTTTCATGGTTTACAGTGTCTGGTTAACTAACCCTTTAGTTAGTTGACTACCTATACAGATATGATATTTTAAAGATATTTCATTCATATTTCTCATAGTGTCATGCATTCACAGTTTAAAAATTTGTTCACAAGCTCCATACATCACAAATTATTCTCACGGATTTCATCCGCAGCCAAACCAAACAATTCTTATAAGTGGGTTTACTTTTCTCCACATAGTAAAGAGGAAGAGTCAGAGACAGCATTCCATTCAATGAGATACATATTTTCTGAGAATACCAATCACAGAAGCTATCAGAAAACTGAATGCAGGATGTAGACTGTGAGACCCAAGTGGCCAAACCATACAAGGGAAGCTTAGATATGTGAAATAAAAAACAACTTGATGTCTAAGGTATTTGCCAATAGATGACATTTAGGTTTTTACAATCATAGGAGAACGTTTTCTACATCAATCAGACTTAGAATCCTAAAGACCAAGCACTCCTTTAGTCTTCTGTGTCTTTTCTGGAAGCAATCCTGAGCATCTATCCATTACATCTATTTCTGACTGAAAAAAACCTAAAAATCCTTCTTGTCCATAAGATTTTCAGAAATTGCAAGAGATCTTATTCTAAGTCAACATTTTAGAAATAATTAAAGATTGGATGTGAAATTTCTGCATTTGTAGGAACGAAGACACAGGTTTTAACCAACTTGATGTTGTCAATATTTTGCTTTAACAAAACTGCTCATCATCAAAACTGGTATCCACAAGAACCTGGTAGAACAGCTGAATGCTTTGAGGTCACACTAACTCACTTGAAGCAGTTTCTGATACATAAAAGTGGCTGTGTTCACTTATCATTTGACATAGTTAAAAAGGAAAAACAGCACTTTTCAAAATTTTGTAAACTTGAAGGGATGGGAACGAAAAAGAAAAGAAAAAAGGAATAGAGAGAAAGAGGCATCTCTGACTCCAGCACTTTCCATTTCAATGGAAACAAACTCCTCCAAATAATCGAGGAGTAAGAACAATTGGAGATCTGCAGTAATTTTTTTTTGGGGCGGTGAAGTAATGAGCATCTTAAGTAACAGGGTCTCTTCCATCAAAAGTGGAAAGTTTTATAGAGCTTATGTAAAAATTTTGACATTGTTAATAAAAATAGCGAAAACATGGCAAAATACATTTTGAACAAAGAAATCCTTTCTTAAAATTTCTAACATTTTCTCGGAAGTCTTGAGAATCTTGTAAAGCAAAGATATTTTAAAGTCATATTTTTTACAATAGAGATGAAAATCTTTAATAATCTGTACCTCATAAAGCGTGTTATATGTTGTAACCGTCACTGTGTTTGTATGCAGCATCAACCTTTCCCCAAGAAGTGTGAAAAGACTGTGAGTATGCATTATTTCAACCTTCCGCCTGTAAAAAGAAAGCAAAAACATTAGGCAAATGCCAAGCCTTCCGAACATTTTAAATAAATGCAAAATAAAACCCAAAAGCCAAATATTTTGTTGTTGTACTAAAAAGCTCCCAAACTTGCTATTCTGTAAATATGAGGAAACAAACATAATTTAACGATAATCCCCAATATGAACACAATTGTAGCAATACCCAAAGGTTCTCAGACAGTAATATTGTATTTAAGATGGGCTTTTGTATAACATAAATCACATGCCTTTCTCTACCCTCCATGATTTTCACGATGGAAAAAGACAAAGTAATCCCTTTCTATCTTACTCGGGCTAAGAAAGTTCAAGATGTTCACAGGCTGTCTAAAATGTGATCCTGAAAAGTTATGAAATTCCACGTGGTTGAAGTGAATTTCATACCTGGTATCTAAAACTACTTAAATCTTAAAAAAGTGGAGAACAGCTCAGATCAATGAATTCCATCTGTCCCCAAACCCTACCCTTTTAAATTTGGATATAGCATCATAAATAAACAGAGTACTTCTCACACTGTGTATTATTAAAATTACCAACTACTATAATGAATATGAAATAAAAAACATTATCCAAAATAATTAACAATCTATATTAAAGCAGAAGAAAAATATTAAATAATATAAAGTACAGTAAAGTTTCTGAAAATTTTATGCATTCAAAAGCTAAGAAACTGTCTTTTCATGATTACCAATGAAAATAACACAGGTTCAAATTACACAGATTTAGTCTAGAACTTTTGAAGTGAATACATTATACTATAATTTTCAAATAACCACAAAAGAGAGTGGCAACAACTTACACCAGTGTGTACTCTTCTGTGCACAGAAGGGAGTTCATGATTTACTTATGAGAAAACATACATGCACCGAATCTTGTATGCTATGATTTAGCAGACAAAAGAGGACTTCCATTGGAAGGTTTAAGTGTGCAGATAAAAACCAAAAGTAAACTATGGACTATGATTTCAACTAGTGGCATAGAAAGAATCAAATACAGCAAAGAAGGAAGAGAACAGGATTTTGTCAACTCTTAAGGTTAGACAAATTAGTCTACCATCACAGATAACAAAGAAAAATCAATTACGTTATTCAGGTCCTCATCTAACACTTTACTGGTCACTTCTCCTGAGAATCAATTACTTCCACTGTACAGCTTCATCTGTGATGCATATATATGAACTACAGAAATAGTAATTGGTTTTGCACCTGCACATTTGTTATAATATTGTATCAGTTAAGATTCCATAAATCATGTAATATCTCTTCATGCAATTCTGCTTTAGTGTATTAAAATATAATGCCTGCTTCCTGTACTGTAAAAAAGAAATATAAGTGCTTTATAATTTTATGTAGTTTATAATTTTATAATTGCTCAGAATTTCCTGTCATTGACTTCAATTTTATAAAATCATGCTTATGTACATATATGTACATTCTCAAATAGGCACACCCCACAAGTACTAGCTGTAAGATATGAAATGGGGGAGCAATCTTGCTGAAATATATATAAAATATGCACATTTGCAGATGCTCACAGATGTGAAAATTTTAAAAACCTTTGGAAGTCAAACAGAATATTCAAGTGGGTTTCAATTACTCCAATTAGATGAAAAAATAAATTTAAATTAGGCTAAGTACATATATGTTCAGTCAACAATGGAAACTACAGTGATATATCCATAATTGCAAGTAGGTTCTAAGGAATGGGAAGTGAATTTCTGAAAATTATCACTTTTCTTTTTCTGTAATGTTCCACCAACATACTTTGCTACTTGATTTTCTGGATAAATTATAAATATAGTAAACAAATGTACTTATCTGGACACAACCAGGCTCTGACAAGTCAAACCTTCATCTTGTGTATCTTACTTAATCCAACTCCTATTAATGTGAATGATTTTTAGTAAGTAATGTTTGAAAAGCCCTTGGAGATTCTTGAGTGGACTATCAATTTGCTTTATTAATTCCCAGAACACTACTTGACTGGTTGGATCCGAAAAGAAAAATCCCATTTAGGAGCATATTCTCAGCTAACTGTCTCTCAATTATACAGTCATACTTTATTGATCTTACTGAGAAAAGCATGTCTAGCAGTACCACACTCTGGCTGGACTCCTACCCCCTTTCTCTTCTAAAGAGGCTTACGTGATGAAGTCTGTGAAGCACATGGGTAATTTTTATACTGCGCAGCATTTCAGTGAAACATCGTTGTGGGCTAATCCCAGCAGGAAGCTTAACACCACATGTAGATGGGGAAAAGTGAGCAACAGCAGGCTACACGGCACTTCATGCTTGTTAATACTTTCTTGACTCCGTATTATGAAAGATGAGACTAAGTACACCTATTTCATGATACCTAGTCTTTTTAAATGTGATTATTTGTTGCTGCCACATCTTCTATGTATTTCTTGCACAGAGGTATGTCCTTAACTCCTTTTTTAAATACCACTTGCTTGATCTGTTTCTTTGCCTTCTGAAACTTTCTCGTGTCAATAACATGTTCTGCTATTTAATTTTTTCCATACTTTGAAAGCTATTTTTTAAAAGTACTGCCCTGAAAATTCTATTGCAATGACACTGATAATTCCAGAAACAAATGTTTGATCAAATTATATGTTTCCTGTTAACCTTATCTGAAAATGCAATATACAGTTATAAAACGTATTTTTAGAAAATGTTTTTCCATTGTTTTAAGATGAGTTTCATATCATTTATTTGGCAATCAACATATCATTTCAAACATCATGGTAATAGCAAGCTAAGTGGAAAAATCCATTTTATCTAAATGTATAAAGACAACAGTGTGCAAATTATTAATCAGAAAACCTAACAATTTTAAGTAATTTCTAAAGACTGGCAAAGAGTATAAGTAATCATGACAAAAAGACAAGAATTGTGAACTTAAATACATTAATATAAAAATTTTAAACCCACACTTACTTATGACCCAAGTGCTTAAGAAAATACCCAAGGACCTTCAAAGCCTGCACCCATATACTTTCACTCTTGGAAGCCAGTAACTTATATATTACTCTGAAAAAGAAATTCAATAAATTATTACCAAATATTTACATATTTAGATTGTATTTCACTAAACAGGGGGTTTTATTAAGAAATAAAATGGTAAAAATAGCAATTTACTCAAAATGGAAGGATATATTGAAAGAATCAAGCACAGTGTAAGAGTTTGATTATGAATTCCTGAGGTTGGGGACATGGTGCCTTTTGGTTCAGTTGAATGTTTTAGAACAGAAAGTGACATCTTATACTTCTGTCTTGGAACAATCATGAAAAAGGCAGTCTGAGGAGTTGTAGCTTAAGAAAAGAGAAGCAGGCTGGAACACATAAGGAGATATCCAGGAGTATCTTAGAGTACCTGGATGGTAGTGAAAATCTTGGTTTTTTACACCCTCTGTTTTGAAATCCTGGATTAGAAAAAGGCCTCAATAATTAACTGATTTAATTATTACATATTTAATTAATCTGATAAGTTTAAGCATAATTTCTGAAGTCTTTCAGAAAGGAAACCACCCTTCATCTGAAGGCACCAAGAGACAGAAAAAATTACCTTTCCCCTGGGCTATTCTTCAACAAAGTTTTGAATTTATATTTTAGTTTCTTTTTAGAATTAGCTTCACTTCAGCTTTTAGACATTCTTTCTAGTCTTTCTCCATTAAAGGGTGCTTTAGCAGATACTATCTTCCTCTTTTGAAAGGACTTAGGCTATTATCAAATGATCTCTGAGGCTGAGGCTTTTGTCCTCTGATAACCTAAGCAAATGAACCTCTAATTCTATGTTAGGCTTTTTTTCCATTTTTAAAACTTAAATGTTGCAATTCTGTGCATTCTCCTCAGTTTTTCAACACAAAATTTTAAACACAAAGACTGCACCATCACACGGTTTGAGTACTGGTACCACAAATGTTACATAAAGATGTCTTCAGTCTTCCAGATCAGTCCTGCCATCTTCAAAAGGTGTCAGGAATAGAATTCTGCCTGAATACAAACTATAGGCAGAAAGCAAATTCCTAATCATGAGTACAAGGTGTCTTCCCTTCAAATAGCATTGTCATTCAAACAATTTTAAGTACACATATTTATACAAAGATCTTAGTATTTAGGCAAAATTAAGCTTGACTTTATCAAGTAGTAGATGCTGTGTGGGTTTTTTCCCTTGTTTCAAGCCCTTGCATTTTCCAAAGTATCTTCAGAACAGCACAAAATAAAATTCCATAGTAAATATTAATTTATTACATGAAAATTATTAGTCCCTGAAAAATATTTGTATTACCAAATTAGGCATAAATAAACAAACACCCCACACACACACTTCTCTGGGAATTATCAATTACTAATTTCATTGTCAAACAGATAAACACCTGAATTCCACTCTTTTCAAAGAAAATTTGAGTGGCCAGGGCAGAATTTATCTTTTCTTCTCCCCAGAAAATGTAAACATACCAAGAAAGAAAACTCAGAATTGTTCTGAGATAGATACTCAGCTTTTTGATGCATTTTATTAATTATATATTCTATTTGAGATTATGAAGCAAGTACAACAATACATTTATCTTGAAATATCATAATGATAATCAAGTGGAAAGTCTTGTTTCCTCCAACCTATTGTAACCACTCATTTTCTCAAAAAAAAAAAAAGTCTAAGTTAATAAAAGTGAAGTTTGAAAGATCAGCAAGTATGATATTTATGTGAAAAAGCAGCAAACTGGAGAGTGATGATACTGGAACTACTTTTAATATATGTTCTGACTTCACAGTCTTACCGTATCCCATTCCTCTGATCAAAGGCAGGTATCATGGATGCTGGATGTTCAGACATCAGTGCCACTAGCAGCTGCAGCACATCATGAATGTTTTCATCCTGTATGACAAGCATCAATGTTATTCTACAAACTAACCTCAGCAGCAAGCTTCCCAAAGTGCTGGTACAATTGGTAACAGTAAAAGATAAGTAATTATAGAAATGTACCTCATGCATTGTTAGTAAGTAATTTAATATGCTCTGCAGTTCATCTTCTTTAACTCCTCGATCCTAAAATAAAAAAGAAAAGGAGGGACAGCATTCAGAGAAAATACATTCTTCAAGTTTGGTCAAGCAAAATTTGGACCGAATCAAATAACCTTACAGCTTTTCTATTTAAATTTCAAAGACTAAATTCTCCCAATCATTCCACTGCTTTTCCTTATCACACTGGTAATTCAAAACAGTATGAGGTCAGTCCTCTATTCCTGATAGAAACGATTCTTACAATGTGCGCCCTCGGATACTACAAACTATTAGTATCACTTCTCCAATTTTTGAGACAAAACAGAAAAAAATGGGAGGAAAGGGCCAAGCCAGAAAGTACTGGTTTTCAATCTAGTCTCAAATGGAAGATTATATCTCAAAGGCTAGTGTTCAGCTGTAACAGAAAGAAACAGTCCTACATCATTTCAACCAGTGGTAGAAGCAAGAAAAGGTTAAAGCAACAACGAACTTAACAGCTGCCATTATCTTTTTCATTTGATCGATTTAATAAATATAATATAATGTAATTAATTTAAGAAATAGTTAATAATTAATACTTAAATATATTTTAATGCACTGACTACAAATATATTAATAATTTAATAAAGTATATATGACATTTTGGTGAGGTAATAAGAAATGTTGTATGGATTTACCATCTTTATGTTGATTAGAAGTAAGTGCATGAACATTAAAATTGACCAGAAATAGATACAACACCTGACAGGTATTACCTATTTTCTACTGTGAAAGGTTCTATTACAAGTATATAACACATCTGAATGCTTTCCCTCTGGAATAGATTATATTACCTTCAATATAAGTTGTTTCAAGAACAGAAGCATAAATGCCCTTAGCGATATGATTTCTTTCTGGGAGGGTCGAGGACCATCTGGAAGAAGCAAAATATAGCACTTCTAGGTATAAACTAATTCCTTTAATGACTACAGCTTCTTAAGGAAATCACAATTCCCACAGCAGATTTAGTGGTCTAGCCTTATATAAAAGTTCACATTTGCAAATTATATCATTTATAACCTTTCAGAATCACATTTTTCAACAGCAATATACTTAAGTATAAGTGATGTTCCATCTGGAACAAAAAGAAATCCATATTCAATTTTATTTAGTTTTTTTTTAAGACACACAAAGATAAAAGATCAGACTAAGATGATAGTAATAGATAGATACCAATATGTGATAACAACTTGTATTGACTAAGCCACTATGCTAAATAACATCAGAATGATGCCACTATGCTAAATACCATCTGAATGAAAACCAATGAACAAAGGATTATTCATTATTTATTTACTGTTTATTACTCTTTGTGACCATTAATATGTATAGATAATTCAGTGTCAGTGTCACTCAGAAACTGATAATTAGCACAGCTAAAGATTAAAACCAAGCCCAAATCAAAACAACTACAAAGATGATGCTTTTAAGATCTGGTACAGCAACCAGAAGTTCCTATCAGAAAATAGTAACATTCTTGTTAATTGGCAAAGAGAAAGGACGTCTCGTTTATCCCACACCAGGATGAGTCACTAAAGCATTTCCTGCTTTTAGATTCTTTATGTATGTATTTATCACAGATAGCCCTTGATTTGCGTCAGATTTTTTTAAATATACACTCACAATAAGAGTTAGCCAGCTTTACCCCGATGAAAATAAATGAAAAAAAAAAACCATTATCCAATTCTTCCCTGAAGCATAGGACAATTATAGAGGCATAAACCAGAAGTAATTAAGAAGGAATAAGTAAACATATTCACAGAGTTAAGTACAGTCAGTACTGGTGTGAAAAAAAAAAAAAAAACAACAAACCAACCAACAAACAACAAAACTGATTGGGAGCTTTGAATAACAAAAATAGTGATTTCTAATTCTGTCTCTAGAAATAAAACATTGTGTTATCAGTTCTACCAGCAACCAAATGCAACATTCTTCCATCTGTTCTGATTTTTCTTATTATGTGAAAAACATGATTTTTCTACCCTTATCTTAATACGACATGACACAGATAGCAAAATTTGATCCCCACATATACATAAATAAAATCATATCTTATGTGGGTCACAGAAGGACCTATTTTTCTTACTGCTGTAAAGCTAATGAGAACTCAGTTCCACTTTAAGCCAACCCTTGAAATAAGTCTGTGCAACTCTTTCTATCCACAAAAACTATAGTTAATTTCTCCTTATGATAATTTCCACAATTCTCACTTCTACAGTTCATGTTCAAAAATAGTGGACAGGAAGAATGTTCTTGGAAACTCTATTTAATGTGAAATAACTTGTACGCTAACAACCATGCACTCTCTACCAAGAGGCCCATTCACAGTAAGAGTTGTGAAGCACACAGGAAGCACTAGTGGAGAAACAGAAGTGCTTGGCCATTCAGGTCAAGAGTTAACTACGCTACACAGTAGTCTGGAACTTTAATGAGCATTTCTCTCATACAACACAGGCTCCCCAGGGAAGTGGTCACAGCACCAAGCCTGTCTGAATTCAAGAAGTGTTTGGACAACGTCCTCAGGCACGTGGTGTGATTCTTGGTGCATCCTGTAAAGGGACAGGAGTTGGACTGGATGATCCTGATGGATACCTTCCAACTCTGCTTATTCTATGATCTATGAACAATGAAGCTGCAAATATTTCATACAGTGTGGCACAATAGGGTCCAAAGGTGCAGTTTAGCACAATACATTTTTGACACTTATTAACACTGAGAATCCTAAATTATTTTATCTTAGGAAGAAAACTCCACAATATTTACTTTACTTTTCTGTTACTGCCTTTATTTTATGCCTTCTCACTGATGGCCCATCAGTATTTCTAGAGAATGCCATGCAGTTGGTAAGTAATTCCACTAAAGGTTTGTCAAGGCATAAATATCCTGGTGGGCTCTAATGAATTCTCTCTTAAATTTGCAGAAACAGAACATCAAATTAATTCAGAAACATGAAGGATTTTTTTTGAGTGCAAAAGTATTTTAAGTTTCTTTAAGAAAGTTAATAAAGAAATTAAATTATCCAATAGTTAGTAGCCATCCAAAGATGAAAAAAAAAAAAGTCTGTTTACATTTTTCTCTGTTGCTTTGGTATTAAAGTATATGTATTTTGTGCCTTTGGAAAGACAATTACAGCTTGGCTCATCTTTAAATACCAGTCTGGAGTATATTTTGAAAAGACAAAACATCAAAGAAGACAGCTGATAGCAGAATGAGAATACTCACCCGCTTTGTGCTTTATTAATACAGGGGAAGGCATTAAAACCCTGAAGCAAAGCAACTGTCTGCAAGTAACAGTAAATCAAACTACTAATATTAAGAAGTGTTTAAGTATCTCCACATAAAAAAAGGACATGCCTAGAAAACATCACACTACTAAAATGTCTGCATGAATAAGCTTACTTTCTGATATGACAGCACTAATATGAAGGCACTATAGCACATGAAGTCATATTTTGGATATTGGCAAGATTTCCACTGAAGTCTTCTTCAGTTCTGAAAAGTCTCATGTCAAGTCAACTTAGAGTTTCAGTTGCCATTTACTGGCATGATGACATTTTTCTGTTTCATACAGTAAAATTACTGTTCATAGACAATGGGCCTTGTTCTTCCATTTTGAGATATCAAATGCTACTTAAAGTGAAGCAAATATAACATTCACCTGATTGTGTTTTTACAGTGTACGTTTCTTACTTTAACAAATTACTTTTTTATACATTACTCTATATTTTAACAAATTATAAAATTCCTGGTTACACATGGCAGAAATGGCTGCATGCAGGCTAATAAAAATCAACACAAACCTAAAAGCCTGGAGGAGTTAACTTTTTTGAAATACTAGGATTGGGACATCTGGTGATGAAAAGCAATGTAATATGCCGGTGATTAAACATTTTGAAAAGTTTTCAGGAATTTTATCAATTGAGAGTAAATATATGGATTTGATAAAAATCTAATATGAAATTAAGTTAATGTGAAAATAAATTTAGCAGCCTGTCACCTCGACAATTATTATATTTCCACAATCATATGCTTGCAAATCACCACAGTTATTACAGCTATATTAGTCAGAAGCAGAAGTTATCCATGAAACAATCCATAAAAAAATCCTAGTGCCGATTTGCACAGAGAAAATTCCATAGCTGTTCTGGGTTTGCACATCCATTGCAATGTCACTGGTCTTTCTCTCTGATACACTGACATTCTTCAACTCAAGGAAAGCCATTTTTACAGAGAAGAGAATACTAAAAAACACCTCTTTCGGGTTATATCAATTGCAGGGGACTTTCTGTAGTCTAAGAAACAGAGAGGAAAGAAGAGGATACGGAACAAGGAAAAAAGCAGATATTAACCTTTAAAGAGTCAAACTTATTTATAAATCTAATTAAAGAAAAAAATGAGAAAATTCAGAAATCGTGGATAATAACACATTTTTTGAAAACATGCATGTCCTCACAGTTTATCAAACACCTTCCTAACTACTGTATGAAGGTCCTAAAAATTGTGATATTTGTTGTCAAACTGCTGCACCAAGCAACCACTAATTTGCACTATCTGATTACCTTTCAGGGACTGACCTGGTTGCCTTCCTGAGAAAAAAACAATTTTGTCTGGAATTAACACAAATGAGAAGACAAGGTAATATACCCTTAAACAGGTAAGAATAAACAAAGAGGTAAGGAAGTAAAACAGCCATATATATGCTAATTTAGAGTTAACTGATTCATTTCTCATGCCTAATTTTGTGTCCTTGTGTACCTCATGCCTTCTGTTCAGATTTCGATGAAAACACTATATATTTTTTTGCAGCTATTCAACTGACAGTACAAATACAAATACTCCAAAAATACAGCTAGCTGTGGAGAGGAAGATCCGGGCAAGATAAAAACAAGCCATACTTCCTACAGAAAGAAATGTCACTGATTCCACAAAAGAGCAAACCTAGCCAGAGGGAAGCAGTCTGTAATCCGCAGTGCATTTTCAAAGTGTTGTTAGGTAGTAGTATCACAACACAGAAGTATGTGAAGTTTTTAATTAAAACCAAAACAAAACTACCAGAAGAAAAAGCAAGCAAACAAAACACGCATACACAAAACCCCAAAAAAAAAAACCAACCAACCAACAAACAAAAAAAAAAAAAAAAAAAAAAAAAAAAAACAAAAAAAAAAAAAAAAAAAAAAAAAAAAAAAAAAAAAAAAAAAGGTAAAACCCCCAAAAGAATGACAGCCATAACCAACAGACAATATTATCAAATTTACAGTCTCAAAATAGTTCAGCAATTTTCCAGGTCTCTATCTAGGTGTAAATACGGTTGACACATGAAAACTTCACCTCCTACCAGTTGGTGATTCAACAGTCAGAAACACAATGTATCTCTCTCAACCAGGGGTAGGACACAGCTTCCTAAACATACTTATCAGTGTGAATTGACATGCCATAAAGCCTGCAAAATCCAAACCCCCAAACAAGCAAATGCAAAATATCTACCCAAAAGAAGCAAATATGATGTTGGGTGCACAGAAAACCTGGATCCTTCTGAAAGGCAGGTGGGATGAACCACAGAGATTATAATGATGCTGAAAACCGGTATTAAGGCAACTGACTCCCGCATTCCGCTGTCTATAACTGACAGATGTCTAAGTCAGATGGAGACACCTTCATTGTAGTACCAAAATCGAACTTAATTCTATTTTTGCAGCAGGAATCCAGAATCAGTGTAAGAGGAAAACATAATTTATCACTGACAAAGATTTCAAGCTAATTAAGTAACAACCACAGTTTACTTTCATAATCTAGCACTACAAACTTTTCATCCAAATGAAAAGAGAACACCTTTGTTAGGTATTTTAAAATAGATTTTAATAATTTTATGAAGAATATTGTTCATCTAATATGAGAGAATTAAAAATGATGTCCTAGATCCTACAGCAGTTCTTTCTGTGAGTCTCAACAAGTTACAAGTTCAATGCCTATTAAGATATCTAATTTAGAACAAGAATTGTTCCTTCTGCTTTTATTTATTGAAATAATATTGAAGAAAAACCATATGCATACAGCTCACTTACAAATGAAGAATAATCCAACAACTTATATGTTAGATATGTCACACTCATGAATATTTGGATATGTTACAGTACTAAAACATTCCCCAATTATTCAATTTCTCAGCATGACAGTGGTAGTTACAGAAAAAAGATTATTAATAAGTTCTCCTTTATCTATTATTTTTTAAAGAGACTTTCAGTCAAATCCTTCAAGCTTTACAGAAGTAGACAGCTAAATGTAATGACATTACAACCAGAGTATATAGGATTAGAACGATTTGCTCTGGCTAATACACATCTGTAACATGCAGCATTTAGCCAGTATCTGTTATTGTATTCTGTTGTTGCTGTCATTCAATACTTCCTGAGCTAAGCTGGGGAATTATCATCAGGGGCACATGATACAGCAAAACATACTTGCATAGCCCTACTTTTGACCACTGCTATCAACTATGGCCATTTACTTACCTCCTTGTCTACAGATCTATGGAGCTTTCACACAATAACATCATAAATATTCCTACACAAGAAATGCTCATATTTCCTTTCTTATGTGTTGTACTTACCTAGTCCTTTAGGAGTGATGCCACTGCTATCAGCAGGATTAACCACCCAGTAGTAGTATTTCAGTGTGTGCATTAACTGCAGGACTGTTCCTACTCTGCGTATGGTGTTATAGATTGTAGCGGTTCCAATGAA
Organism: Lophotriccus pileatus; assembly: GCA_035583135.1. Classification (NCBI taxonomy): domain Eukaryota; kingdom Metazoa; phylum Chordata; class Aves; order Passeriformes; family Tyrannidae; genus Lophotriccus; species Lophotriccus pileatus. Next base: position 48,677,090 of record JAWWES010000001.1, on the reverse strand, counting down.
TTCAGCTGACAAGTAGGTATACAAAGACAGCTGCACCTGAAGAATATTCTATATTAGTAACCTTAAGTTGTTAGACTTATTTTAATACATACTTTGGATATGATATAAAAAGCTAAAAAAAATAACTAAAATTTTGGTTAGGGCAGGGACTGGACTGATACCTATAAATGACATCCAGAACTCCCCTGCAAATTATATTTCCCATGATTCTATGATTTAAGTAATGATAAATATACAGGCTTGTTTTCTGTTTTGGCTTTTTATACAAGAAGTACATACTTTCAGATTTTAGGACCATGCCACTTTTCAATTCGATTCACATATCTCAACTATGATTTCTTAGGAAAACAACTAATTCATTATTACCAGAGATGAACAATAACATTTTATAGATTTTACCAAACTAATATACATAATTTAAATTAAAGTAAGAGCTCATGCTATTGTGTAACAAACGCGTCACCTCTCACCTACAATTAAAAATACATAATTTTATGCTTAATCTTTAGGAAAACAATCTAACGCACTGAAAAAGGGACTGGGTTTCCAGAAACAGTCCAATAATTTACATACTTTTAGGAACTTATGGAAGACATTGGAGTATACAGTTATACAGGGTATAGACCTCACGATCTAAAAAACTATTGCTATTACCATATTTTAAAATAAAACCCCACAAACCCTAAGTACCATGTTACAAAAGAATATAGGCATTTCATTTTGTTGTAGGAGAGTCATAACATTATTCAAGTGTACAACTACCTTTGCAGGGGTGTGTATCCAGATAGCAGGATTAAAAAGGATGTGATCACATAATTGCTTCAGTAGAGGTGCTCCATGAGATAATCCATCCAAATACTTTGCAAATGACAAAAATTGTTCCAGAACTGCTCTGGTTATATGAACTCTAGATGACTGGGGGGAAATAATCAGAAGAACAAAGATAAAGAAAAGCTTTCTTCCTTAATATACTTACAGCAGAACTATGAATCAATATTTTCATCCTGATTTTTAAATTGCTAAATTACAAGCAGCTTCATATGTTTTGATGTCATTGCATACGAAAGCAACTTCTACTTTCCAATAATATCAACAGTCTTTCTAATGGCTGTATTTAACAAGTTAAAATATTCAAAAAATAACCATGGTTAAATACTTTTTCTTTTTTTGTTTGTTTGGTACTTTGGTTGGTTGGTTTTGGTTTTGTTTGATTAGAAGCCAGTCAGGATCCAACATTTTACAGCACAGTGCTTTGAGAATTTCATCTGAATTTCTTGTCTTTTTAAGTTAATGATGTGTCTTACTGAAATTGGTGTTGTTAAATGCACATTACTGGTAGACTTCCTTTTGTTTCTTAAGTAGGTATTTGAAGGAGTTGGGTTCAAGGTTTCCTCAAATTTCAGGTGAGTCTTTCAGTTTCACAGCATATGCTATAAAGTTACTGTTGAGACCTGCTCCTAGGCACTAACGTGGCATGAGGACTTTGACAATATTCTTCATGCACT
>JAWWES010000001.1:48658415-48671569 GCA_035583135.1 Lophotriccus pileatus | reverse complement strand
TTCAATCTGCCTGAAAAGTCCTAACAGTCAACTATTCTGAGATAAACTTTCCAAACCTCTTCGAAACTTCTCTTTCCCCCCATGCTCAGACTGAACTCAAGCCAAAACTTAAGTGTGTGTACCTAGATATAAAAATCCATACTGATGTAATGGATCTTTTCTCCTCAGTATTGCATCCTAAGAATTTAGTCTGTCTAATTTAGAAGACTGTATCCAGAACTTCTAGCAATTTCTAAGGATAGCCAATTTATGTAGTCACCTTGGCAGCTGAGAAGAAATTAAACCTGAAGATTTGAAATGTAAAAAATTTTATCAGCACAACCAGGTTGCCAAAATCATGCTTTTAAAAACGTTGTTGTTGACAGAGGGAAAATAATATTGATTAGCAGATTGTCTTCTAAGATGAACAATTTTTTAAACAGAATTTAACAAACTTACCAGCAACTAACATGCATCGGATTGCTGCAGGGCTCACATTAAACTTGCAAAATTCTGTGCATTGCCATACAAAATTTCTCTCCATTCTTGCCTATTTTCAACTTCCCTAAATACAAAGGCAAATATAAAGGATACTTCAGCCCATTCCTACATCTCCTCTATCCCATGCCCTATCTAGAACAGATCAGTTTGTCTGCAGTGCAGCAAAGATACAGATAGAAAATGAAAGTATATATGTCAACCAACAATAAATCAGAGAACTATGATATCTACTGAAAAAATAAATAATTTCACGGGGAAAAATGCCAGTAGTTTTCCACTACTAAAAAGCAGGGAACAAAGGTTATAGACCAAACCATGGCAACGTAGTACTTCTAATGGTTATGATACTGCTTAGAAGTATCTTCAAAGTCAGGAATTTGTGTCATTAGGATAAAGTGAACTTTGTCTTGGATTTGTTGTTGCTGGTCTTTTATACTATTTTATTTTTAAATCACCACACAGATCAATTTCTCTAGTCTCTTAATTCCCATGATAAGAGACTTTAAGAGAATTTAAGTTTCATCTTGTATTATGTTATCTGGATTGGGCTTTACAAGAGGCACTTTTAGCTAAAGTAGGCACGTTTCTGTGAAGATCTAAGTATGCTGATTAATAACAGATGATTTAACTTTAAGAGTCTATATAAAAGAGAATGATGCAGGTATTTATTTTGTCTGATTCTCTTTGAGAAAGGAACCTTTATAAACTTACTCCATTTGTATTGTCAGCTTCTCCAAAATAATACAAAAAGATTGTATGATCAACTTCATCACAGGCTGTTAATATGATAATTATTGAAAACTAATCTTAGCATAAACAGATAAAGTGGTTTTCAGAAAATCATAAAACAATTAATGTTTTGTTTTTAAACAAAAAAATTCTCAATGTACTTGCCCCTTAAACTTGGAACACAATACTGTCTGTATTGAGGTAAATTATTATTATTATTATTATTATTTTTATTATTATTACTCTTCATCTGCTGGCTGACCATTACATTGCATTGCTAACAAACAATTTTAAATGAGTTTGCCTGATTTATTAAGAAATTTCTTACTTTATCAGAATATTTACTATTTTTCATAGTATGAACTTAGAAATCCTCAGGGAGAAGGACCCACAAGATATTGGTAATATATTATGGTGCACAGAAGATAAAGAGGTGATCTCCCCTTCCTTACTTCAGTTCTTCAGGAAGAAAATCAAGGCACGAAGGCTAAGCAAGGATTTGAGAAATCGTTTTCACTTATAATACATTTTGGAAATGCAAAAAGGGAATTTCATGTGACGAGGCCAATACAAGAAGACTACTAAACGTCTTTCATTCCTAAACATCAGTTAGATGACTAGGTGCTGTGTGGGAGAACTGAAGAGGCAAGTCATCTCTGCTTACAGGCAAAACATTTTGGGATACAGATTCTAGTAATAAACTAGCCACCCTTAATAGCCCTTGGATCTTCTGGAGTATGCAGAGATCCAGCAGTTTACGAGTTTACGAAGGATTTCTACCACATGATACAATGAAACTATCATCCAGGCAGTCTGATTTGACAAGTCACGTTCCTGCTGTCACAGTTTGGGAAAATTCCAGTACAACCAATTTTATCTGAGCATACCTAGGTTACACTAGAGATGTGAAATTTTAGGAGCAATATTCAACAATCTTCCCTTTGAAAGGCATGGGGAGAGGGTTATCAGCACTCAGCACTGCAAACTCTAAATCACAGCCTGCAGGCAGCAGTGGACTGGGACCTTGACTCTCCATCAGAGGCAAAAAGGTAAATGTAACAGCCTCAGAAATAATTACTTCCGTACCTACTCTCAAGTTTAAATACCTGTGCCTGCTGTGACAAGAAAAGTCTTGAAAGACAGGATGAGAGGATAGATTAGGAAATTAGGATACTACTTGGCATTCACCTTATTTGCTATCATGATCTGTCAATTCCTATCAAGCTGTGCTGTTTCATATCTGTGGAAACTGATAGAAAACTGCCTATTTTTTATCAAACTATTAATCTTAAAAAGTAGATGCAGCAACACTACCAGACAGGAACCCAAAACCTCATCATCTGAATATAAAAAATAGTAAAAAAAAAATTAATGAGATACTAATTGATCTAAGCAAAATACATTAAACATTTACATTTTAACATTGGGAAAGGAACCTTTATAAACTTTATAGAGGAGAACAGGAGTTGTTGCCTCCTTCAACAATGTCTCCATATCACTGACCTAGAATAGGTGGGCAATATACTCTGTAAGAGGGCTACATATATTAAATAATGAAAATAATGTCAGCAATAAAACTGTCTGAAATATTGCTTGCATTTACTTTGCTATAAATTCTAGATGGGTGTACATATCACCTTTAAGGAGTTAAGGCCCTGTATTTATTTAGTATGATAAACACTAGATGTATTTTAAAGTTTTATTGTATTGTGTATGCAATCTAATGAAACTAGTTAGGAACTTCTAGAAAAAGTATGTAAAACAATTCTTGAAATGACTTCACCTATTTAAGTAAACAGTTACAATTCCTTCTATTTTCAAATGTTTTGTCAATATGGTACAGTCCAAATCTCATTTGAATTAACACTTGTTATTTATTCTGGGACGAAATTGGGTCAGTGCCAAAGACTGCACACTCGGTACCTTGTCAGAGTCAGTCTGTTTGTCAGTGCTCAGTACACTCAAATTAATTCATAACCATATACAATAGACCACAAGTGAACAAAGCAAATTCCTATCATATTACCATATTATTTGACCAAATGTAACAACAGCAGCTTCATAATAGAAAAAAACACTGTATTGGGTTGGCATAGCAAGGTTTCAGTAGCAGGTGAGCTGCAGGGTTGATTTCTGTAAGAAGCTGCCAGAAGCTTTCCCTATGTCCAACAGAGACAATGCCAGCTTTGTTGCTTGCCAAGGCCCAGCCCATCAGCAAGAGAGGTAGCATCTCTGGCATAAAAGAGCTGGGGCAAAAACCACCCAACAACTGCAACTGGAGAGAGGAGTGAGAACATGTGAGAGGAACAGCCCTGCAGACATGAAGGACAGTGAAGAAGGAGGGCAGGATGTGTTCCACGCATGGGAGCAGAGATTCCTGTGCAGCCCATGGTGAAGAACATGGTGAGGTTGGAGATCCACAATGAAGCAAATATCCAGCCCATGAAGGAGCTGCATGCCGGAGCAGGTAGATGCCTGAAGGAGGCTTTGACCCCATGGGAAGCCCATACCAGAGCAGCCTTCTGGCAGGACCTGTGGCCTAATGAAGGGATAAGCCCATGTGGGAGCTGGTTTGCTGACAAGAATTGTGACCCTGTGGGGACCACACTAGAGCAGTCTGCTCCTGAAAGACTGCAGCCTTGTGCAACCCATATTGCAGAAGTTCATGGAGAACTGCCTCCCATGGGAGGGACTCCATGTTGAAGCAGGGGAAGAGTGTGAGAAGTCCTCTTACTGAGGAGGAAGAAGCCGCACAGATAATGTGTGATGGACTGGAACACCCATTCCCCGTTCCCTTGTGCCACTGATGAAAGGAGATCAAGAAATCAGGAGTGAAGTTAAGTCCAGGAAGAGGGGAGGGGTGGAGGGAAGATGTCTTTCAGATTTGGTTTTATTTCTCATTATGCTACTCTGATTTGTCTAGTAACAAATTCAACTAATTTCCCCAAGTAAAGTCTGTTTTGCCTGTGATAGTAACTGGTGAATGGTCTCTCCCTGCCCTTATCTTGACCCAAGAGCCTTTTGATATATTTTCTCTCCCCTGGCTAAGGGGAAGTGATGGAGGCTGAGGGAAGTGATGCAGTGGCTTTGGTGGGCACTTAGCATGCAGTCATATTCAGCACACCACAAGCACTCTATGTTTCTTTTTATTACATAACATCTTATTGACCTAAACTGCTAATTTTTTTTATTCTAACCAGAGTAAGTAAAAGCACGTTGAAAAGTAGCAGTCTTGGCAATGAAGTTAAGCACCACTCTCCTGAACAGAGGGTGCATTATTTCATCTGAGAGAAAAACACTTAAGATATGAACAGTTTCCATTCTTTTAATTTCAGTGTATGAGAGCATAAGAATCTATTCAGTGTTTCAGAAGCAGAACTGTAGGTTAATTTCAATACTTAGTCTCATGGAAGATGTAGATAAGGCACATAGGGGTATACATATAACAGTAATAAAGAACATTTATTAAAAGTATCATTAAAACACAAACTTGATATATTCATATTGCCCTGCTTTATAATTTAAAATTGAATTTACAATGAATCTATTAATACAGGAAAATTGCAATTGTAAGTGAATCAAGATGATTAAAAAGCAAGGTGTTCCCTCACAGTCGTATTAACAAACCTCTTCCAATGTTAAAAAAACCCCACCAAACAAAAAAAAACAAGTAGCTGAAAACCCTGAGGTTATTAAACAGATTTTGATATTTTCAGGAGAGAAGGTGAGGAAAATTCAGAAGCAGTCTGGAAACTTAGGACACTTACACCAGGATATCAAGGTATTTATCCTCATCTCCCAGGAAACATTAGGACAGAAGGCAGCACAACTATCTGAGGAACAATTTCTGCGTTCCTCCAGTTGGCCACCAGAAAAAAATTAAATCTTGCATTCTACAAGCCTTTACAAACATAACATTATACTTTCATGAAGCACCATCTGGACTACTTTTTTTTCTTTTTTTTTTTAAAGGGCATCAAGTTTATATTCTTATAAAAATACATAGATTCTAATGGTTGAATGCCATCTAGTTTTCAGAAAGAACTGGGGCAACCCTCTGTTGCTGTTGTAGATATAGTTTCATAGATAAGACAGGTATAAACAAGTATCAGTTTGAAATTTGCATTTTGGAAGGGAACAAATAAAGAGAGAGAATAATCTAAGAAATGAGTGGAAAGAAGGAAAGGACTCAGTAAGCATACCTCTTCCCTTACTCCACTCCTCAAATGAACTTTAAATGTAGCCTTGTTTTTCATGTTTAGCACCCTCTCCCCATTACCTCCTTTCTTAGATTCCAAAAATCTTGTGTTCTTTTATTTGCCTACCTCATTGTCCAGGTATTACTTAAAGTATTACTGTTCTCAATAACTATATCCCATTAAATAGAATATGAGAAAATAATGGACATACACCAAAACTGTGGTAATTCAACATTTAAGTTACATCTCATCAAGCAGCCATTTGCTTAAAAAATTCTTGAATATGTTCTTCAGTTAGGATCACATCTTCTTGTACTATGTATTCGTACAATCATATAATAAATTACAGATCTCCATTTATAATATAATCTAATTATAGAAGAAATGCATTGACTTATTCAAGAACAATTTTTTTTTCTGCTTACAGTTCAACAAACTCCAGAAATGTGCTGTACATTTTAAATTGATTATGAATGTTCTCACTCACTGAGAAGATCACACACTTGGGAAGAATTAGCCTTTATCTCAACTTCTAAAACATTCTATTAGCTCTCAAATTGTAAACAGATCTAGTTTCTACTTAGACTTCTATTACAGATTCAGATCATTAATAAATTTAACATGTATTTTATTCCTGTGTAGGGACATATACACATATAATCTTCTTTAAATTAGAATAAAATATTTTTGCCTATTGCTTTGCCAGTAAATAAAATATGTAGGGATTTTTTTTTTCTGAGTTTATTTCAAACCAAGCATTTCTTTTTCTATTTCCCTTACTTCACCATACTTCAATGCAAGGTTCATCCTGCAAAACAGACTACAAAAAAGTAAATATCCCACATGAGCCAATACACAATCAGCTTTTCTGTCTTTATTGTTAAATGAAATAATTTACACCACTACAGTGCTTGGAAGTAGAATTCACAATTTTTAAGACTGTGGTATTATTTCTAACATTGTACTAAAATATTCTCATGAAATACATCAACTTTTCACATTACAGAAACAAATAAAAACCAGCAGTAATCTTAGCTATATATATTAGAGTTACCAGAGGGGAAAACAGATGACTGACAAAACATCACCAGATTGATTAATTTCTTAAATAGAGACAAGTGATCTTTCATGAGAAATTATGCCAACGTATCACTTCTGATTAAATTTTTCGAATTTTTTGGCAATTTTCATCTTTTTTATTTTCTCAGGTAACTAATTTATTAAAGAACTATCTAATGCAAAAGGAAATATCCAGAATAATGAATAGAATAATATTCCAAGCAGGAAAATAAGTCATGTGTTCTACATTATGCATCTATTTTATCATTTTATTCAAATACAAAAGTCAGCTTATGTTGTCCCTAAACACTGCTTTCTATCAGGCTTTGGTTACAAATAATTCTACAAGGAAATACCATACCAGTTCTTCAGCACTACCTTTTCAGTTCTGTTACCTCCAAAGGTTTAGGCCACACATTTTTACTGAGAAGTTTAAATATCCTATGTTGACACTAGGACAGGAGCCTGGTCTGACAAACAAGTGGCAAGAGATCTTCTTTCCAAAAATAAGTACAGCTGAGCTAGCTTTGAGCAAGCAGTCTCCATCCACAGAGGTAATTAAAAGATGTGCAGATGTGACATTGACAGACATGGTTTAATGGTGGACTTAAAAGTGCTGGGTTAATGCTTGGACTATTATTTACTCTTAAAGGTCTTTTCCATCCTAAAGGATTCCATGATTCTCAGTCAGCATGAGTACTGACAGACTCTTAAGTAGTCCTTTTCAAGATACACATGGAAGCGTTCATCTAACACCTATGCAAGCTTTTCAACTTAGGGATGTCTTCCATAGTATCAGAGCAGAGACTTCACGGGTCCCAGCTTAAAACTCTCTTAGTTATCACGGCAACTGATAACTGCCTGTAGCTCTATGACTTTCTGACCATGAATGAATTAATTTTGAATGTTATGAAATATGGATTCAAATGATACAGACACATTGCAGTGTCAAGTAAAAGCACATTGGTTTCTTTCAGAAGTTGGAAGAACTGTCACAAAACTACCCAATTATCCTTAGAGATTCTAGAGTGATTTGAATTAATTATTTACTTATATCAATTTTATGTCAATTCCATCTGAAATCTCACCAGATTAATACATTTTACATATTTACAGTAAACTATTTTGTAAAAAATAATAATGTTTTCAAAGAAACAAGAGTAAAATGCAGAAAAATATAGCACATTCCCACAATAAAACCAAAAATATTCTAAGCTTTATTTAGTTTTTATCTTGGTTAAAAGTAGCTTACCAAACTGTTGTTTCCACCTGACTGTCGTGCAGTTGTCGATTGTCTAACTGGGCAAAGAGAGGAAAAAGAACTTGGATCCCTCCGATGGAATGAATTGCACTGTGAATGGAGTGGGTTACAATAGCTTTCACATCCTAAATTAATAAAAAAAAGGGAAAAACCTCAATTAATCTCAATTTTAAAATATAATTTGGGAGCACTTTAACACCAAATTGAATGCAAGCTTGTTTTAACTTTCATCACTTATATATAAATTATAATCACTATATTTTAGGCAAACATTAAACAGAAAAACCTTAGGATCATGGCAAACTGTGCCTTATATAAGGTATGACGCCTATATTTCTTAAGGGAGAAATAATGAGCAAAGAAAGAACAGGTCAAGTGAAAGCTATATTAAAAGCTTTTATAATACAAAATAACAATCTCTGTACACTAGCACACAAATCCTCTGGTTATCCAAATAATGTTCAGCTAACAGTAATCTCATAACATCAATTTAGCAGCACAAACCTGAAGCATAAGAGCATGGGGGGAGTGTACAAAAATTGAAGGATTCTCCTTTGGTGAGGATTCAAGGCATAGTTGAGCATCAGTAGCCTTCGCGTTATAAGTAAAAGCAATGCTACTTGCAAGTTTCCCATCATATAGCACTTGTTTATGGTGCTCAGCCAAATGAATGTCACTCTCGGATTTAAATTTGAATGTACTCTGAAAAAAAACAGAAGTTTTACAAATTAATTTAGACAAAAACCTTGCCACAAAATGTGCAAAGACTACATTGGACTTGAGAGGGCATATAGAAACTATTAAACTTTGTTTTCATTTATTTAGCAGTAGCTTAAAGCTACTGAAGAATTAGACAATTTTTTTATTTACTCTACACCACACAAATGTGTCAATACAGTATTTGGTATCTCTCCTTTCAGCATCAGTGTCAACAAGTTTCAGAAGTAACTATCTGAAAAAAAGTATCAGATTAAGCAGCTATAAATATATTAAAATAAAAAGCACACAACACATTAAAAATAAAGACCAAATTAATCACTTTGTATTTTAGCTTATATAATCTCACTCAAACTAGAATATAAAATGGTATACCATGTTGATTAAAGGAATAGTTATTTTTGAACAGCATTAAAATCCACGCTAAATTAACAGTCAGGAGTATATATAAGCAAGCTAAATATACTAAAATAAAGTCCAAATAAAATTATAAATGCCATATTTCAAATTAATGATTCTTAAACTCAGAGCTTTTCCAAGGAAGGCTTAAAAATTCTGTTACTCCTAAATATACCATGACTCATATCTTATCTAAAACTAGGTTTTTCTGGCAACACTGACAAATCAATCAAGCACAAGAGGATAGATTTCTGCCTTTCTGCAAAGCATTGTCAGATTTACTTGGCATATAACTATTGTAATAACCACTTAGCAGTGGCAAGAAGACAAGTAGTAACATAGTGCTTTATGTTAGAAATTACCAGCATTTAATTAAGCAATATATATACTATATATTTCTAAAATATTTGCTCAGTTTAAAATAATTTATTTCTGAGGTTGATATGAATGACTTGCCTTGCTTTACACTGCATATAACCATCACAATACTTCTTATCCCTTTGGTCCTACCAAATCTCCTTTTCCCCTCCCCCCCCAGCATGAAATGTCATGAAACTACTGAAAGTACCAACACTAATGTTTTTGTTTTCCATGCTAGAATTAAAACAGGCAATTTATAGGCTATCAGCTGCTCTTTCCAAACAAATTAGAGGTTCCTACCAATAACATTACCCTATAAACTGTATCCAGCCTTTGCAGAGCTCTCAGTGCTGCTGGAAATGCCAACAAAATTATCTTGATTACAGCCAAATGATGGGAAAGTGCATTTAGTGGCTGACACATGGCAATAGGTCTTGTGATTAGCATCCATTTGTATGTGGGGCATAATGTGAGTAGACTGGGAAGCTGACAGCAGCTGCTGGGGAGCCCTTGGAGCAGATCTGTCAGTTAGCAGCATCCCATGCTGGGTGATGTCAGGCAGAGGGGAGGCTGCAATGCCATGCTGAAAATGTATGAGGTGCAGGTACCAGAACAGAAAACACAACCAGTAAGGGCAACATAACTGCGTGGTTCAACCTACATTTGACAAAGAAGGATAATGTTATCTTTAGCTGCATTACGAGGGGTGTTGCCAACAGGTGGAAGGAGGTGATTCTTCCCCTCTACTTAGCATTGGTGAGACCACATCTGTAGTTTTGGGCTCCCACTGGGAACCATGGACTTACTGAGGGAATGCAATGAAGTCCCACTAAAATCATGAAGAGACTGAATCATATCTCCTATGAGGAAAGACTGAGAAAACTGGGACTTTTTATTCTGCAGAAAAGAAGCCACAGAAGGGATCTCGTGTATAAATATCTGAAGGGAGGGTGCAAAGAAGATGTGTCAGACTACTCAGTGGTGCCCAGTGGCAGGACACAAGCCAATAGGCAAAACTGGAACATAGGAAGTTCCCCCTGAACATCAGGAAACACTTTTTTACAGTGAAGATGCCCAGCAAGGTGACAAGAGTCTCTATCTTGGAAGATATTTAAAAAATGTTTGGACATAGCCCTGAGCAAGTGGGTGTAGATGGCCCTATTTATGCAAGGAGGCTGGACCAGATGATCTCCAGCTGTCCCTTCAAACAATTTGAACCATTCTGTGATTCGCGTTTGGGTTAGGAGTCTGTTTTGTAGGGAAACTCCCAGTGATTCTCACTTACTACTCTGTTCATATTGCAATGCTGTTCAGAACCAAAGAGACTTTCTTTAGGCTGAAACTCAAATGTCTTGCAAATGGTGATACTCATTTAGCCCAAAGTATCAGACTAACACCAATCTGATGTAAAAACCTCAACATCTACATGCTATGAGTATTCAGTCCTCAGTACTAAATGTTTTAATCCAGAAATGTGTTCCTATTGGGCCATACTACTTACTGAAGCAGAAAACCCCAAAGAAGAAGTATTATGTTTAGAACTTGAGAGCTGGCTCTCTGTTGATACGGCTGCCTACATCACTTATCAGGAAATGACTACTAAATTGCTTAACTTAAATCAGTTTTATAAACAAATTTTGGCATTAGTCTATCTCCTAGTTTTCAGTGTTCAATATTCCTCAAGAATTTATCAGAGATTGCTATTTGAAAGTCAGGCACAAATAAGTTATGAAACAATACAATACTCCCTCACACTTTTTTGAGAAAAGGATTTAAAAGGACATTCTGCCATCAAAGCCTAACAAAAGTGATCATAAACTGGAAATGGTGGTCTCCTACACAAAAGATTACTATATAGAATGGAAAAAGAGGCTACAAATTCTGATGCTTGATACTCCTTTATTACTAACATTGATCTACAGAAAGAGAAAAGAAATTCAGTATATGCATACCATACTGGGGACTTGGGAAAATACAATCTCAGGAAGATAGCAGAAGCTGTTGAGCACATGAGCTCAAATTGCAAACGGTAAGTTACTGGTCACTGAAAGAATGCAATTCTGAGGTCTGGTACAAGCATTGTGAAAGCATCAAGCAGCAAAAAAGAGCCTTAGATTCAACACATTCTGTATAAAGTAAAAATATATACAGGATCCCTATAAAGGATAGCTGTAGCTCTGACAGGAATGGGAGAGAGAACAGAGAGAGCCAAGAATTACTCCAGCATTGTGCTTGATCAGGAGCATTGCTTAAACACCAGCAGCTCTCCCTTTTCCTTTAGCAGCAAGAGTGCTGCTTTTTGATTTATGATTCACTCCATTTTGCTACTGTAAGTTCAGCAATCATAAATAAAATAATGTTTTGTACTACATAATTGGTTTAAGCAAATTCGAATATTCAGTGCTATTTTGTGTATATGTATGCATGGATATATTCATGCCCCAGCCTTCACATGTAACAAAAAGACTGATACTGCGGCACTGATCAAGAGCAACATATGGAATAATCCGATAACTTGCTTTGAAACGTCTATGGGAGGGTTAAGAGAAGTGGCACAGATTTCCCAGGGCTATTAGGATAGGACTTTCAGAAACATCCCATTATAAACAGCACCAAACACTGCTATCAGATGCATCTCTTTCTCCCACATTACCTTCCTTACCTTTCTATTCTGTTTATCAGCCCCTTGGAATCCCAGCTGAGACAGGCTTATCTTTGCTGCCTGGGAACAAGCATGCTTTCATTTTCTTTTTCTTTCTTGCATCTCTAACAATTCAAAGTATCAACACAGTAGGTAAAAGTCCTTTTCAGCAACGGCAAGGCTCAAAATGAGCATGCTTTATTACGGATAAATCCTAGGAATGCACATATTGAATCCTACTATGTTTCTACTAAATATAATTTTAAATTTCAAGATAATTTATGGATTAATTTAGGAAGACTCAACAGGGAAGAGACAAATCACATAGTTCTGCTACAAGTATATTTGCCCCTTCTTCACTCTTCAAATTTGGATTATGAGTCATTTCTTTGCAATAGCTACTAAAAGTGCTACTCACACATTGCTACTCACACAATGTAACAATTTTTGTGGGGGAAAGAAAAAAAGAAAAGCGTTCTCCTACAAGTGAAAATTTATTGTTTATTTGAAACTGAAACATCTATTTGGTCAACAAATAAATTTTTGTACTGAGCCATGCTGGTTACAAACAAGTGCATTCAGAAGGACATGCTGAGCAAGATCAGTATGGAAGTACTATTAACTGTTTCTATGTTACAACGCTCTGTAACAAGCATGTAATGTGCAATAAATAAATATTATATATAAATATATAATGATTTGATATGCATAATAAATAAGGCTTATTTTAATGACTTCTCTAGTTAATCCTACCTGCACCACTAAACAGGGGTGGGACAAGGTACAACAGATTCCTTTTAATTTGTAGATCAAGATCTGCCTTTTCCTGAACTTTGTTCCTTTGGTGCTATTTGCAACAATAGATACTATGTATATTCACAGCTGTGTGCCTACTGCACTGTCCTGTATGCTGGCAGATGATGCATATTTCTCTGCATTCGAAGGTCTCAATGGCAGTCATTGTAGACTGGGGACATTATGAATGATTGTGAGGGTAGCTGAATGACAGGCAAAATCATAGTGTCTCTTCATGAACAAAGTAGGTAGAGGGATGGTTGCTTCCCCTAAAGAATCAGATCCTCAGATATAATGGATGACAGTATGAATTGTAAATCAAAGGAACTACCACAGACTGTCATAGGGAGGAAAAAAACATATCTATGAAGACACTCTCCAAAAATTCTCAAGTATTTTGAATAATCTTCCTTTGGGAGAAAAAGTTTGGCACAAGGGAGCCCCTGGTGGTCTAGTGGTTAAGGACGCGGCGCTGTTACCGCCGAGGCCCAGGTTCGATTCCTGGTCAGGGACC
>JAWWES010000001.1:48645738-48657511 GCA_035583135.1 Lophotriccus pileatus | reverse complement strand
GAAGGCCTTATCTGCATATGCGGGTAAGGACCTTCCCCGGCTCTTCGTTCGCGAAGACGGGCCATTTACTTTACTTTACCAGAGCTCACAATCCATCTAAAAGAGTTGCTCTTTATGAAGTTAGGTAAGAGGAAGAATATGCTCATCATAATGTTCATCAATATGTTCATCAATTCAAGATATGTATCAATTGAGGCTCCTTTGGACTAAGAAATATACTGAAGTATTCTGAACTGAAGAAATGAAGTTAAATGAGATATGAAAGAGGCATGCTTTGAGTGAAGGCTACAATTGCTGTCCTGAGATCTCTAAATTAAAGGACGTGGTTCCTTTTCTTGAATGTGGATAGGTCTTGGGTTGGAAGAAGGTGAGAAAAGTCTTCTGTTTTGTCCTTTTTTTTTGGGAATAAGGAAGTTAAATAAAAAGTTATTTCTAGGGTCCGCTCTGGGAACCTGTTCTTTTTAGCTGCTATTAATTAGTAAAATATACTTTCAGATTTTCAGACAAGGAAAGAAACTACTTCAGAGAACAAGGGGGCATTAACTGTTCTGGGTACATGACCAAAACCTAAAAATATGATATACCAAAGAAGAACATCCCCAAAATTTAAATTTATCTAACCAAAATTTAAAAAAAATCAATAAGAAACTACACATATGAAGAAATGTAGTTTAATAGAAGCTTACGAATCAAGAAAGGCAATTTGACAACACTGTAATAAGGTTAGTGCAGCAACGTCTGGAGATGTCGTTTATCATGAAAGCACATGTGCCTTATCTACCCCTTCAACACTCACAAAACCTTACATAATAACTTTCACTTCTTGAAACACATGAAAATATTATTCCTATTTGATATCACAGCAGTATGCTGCTGTAAATCCAGGAACTTAATATATTCATAAAGGTTTACTACATTTATTATGAAGAATCATAAGGTTATATTAGTTTCTTTTGTATGGTCAAAATATATTTGCAGAAATATTTGTTTAATACAGTCTTAAGTTTGGAATAAAATACTCCTTGTTTGCACAGGTAATACACATCTATTGACTGACTGAACACCTTTAGTTTCAAGGCAGTTTTAACCATCAACTGTATATGATAGATTTCCTCTTCTCCAGGTAACCCTGACATATATTTGGTTATTTACACTACATACCTACCATTAAAGAAATTTGCAACTGTCGCTGTCATTGAAGTGCTAGCTATCATCAAATGATTTAGAGCAGTCATTTTCAGCATACAAAATTAATATTACTAGAATCTAAATGTTGGTATTTATTTGTGGATTTTAAAGGTTTTTATTTTCAGAGTATATTACATATATTGGAAAAGTGAAAGTCTAGTTCAGATTAAACAGCAAATTTCAAAAATAATAAAAAAAAGAAGATTTGGAAATAATTGATTGTAGAAATTCAATAGTGTTTACCCGGGGGTAGATTCATTTTCAAGCATTACCCACTAGGCACACAAGCGTCTGACTAGAGATCTAAGTTTATGCATGCACCATGAATTTGTCCAAACTGACTCCTAAATGTCACTGGCAAAGTATGAGTAAAAAGTTCAACTGATACTTCAGCAGAACTGTCTGAGACCGTGCATTTGACAGAATTGGTTTATTATGCCTTGCTGAATGTTAATTTGCCTTAACTCAGGTTTTAGACACAACAACTAGAGAAGAAAGTTATTCCCGTGGTATTCAGTACACTGAATACAACATTTCTCTAACCAGATTATGACCCAAAGAAATAAATTTCACATACAAACATATTTTAGCTAAGCTTTGAAGAAACTTGCATCTTCCAAAAAGTTCGTGGAAAGTCAAGATTGAAGAAATAGTCTTCTTCTGCTGAAACCAAATCACATGAAAAAATGTACATGATACTTGAAGGAGTATCTGCATGTATATGGATCTTCCAATTATATCTATCAATCATTTACTTTATTATGTCTATCAATCATTTACTTTTTCCAGTTTTATGCTTTTAAGATCCATTATTACCTTATATCCAGGTCCTAACTGATGTATTGCAAAAATCTGTGCGGGGTTGAGTGCTTCAGTGAACACATATACTGCTCCAAGCTGACCACAGAACACTCTATTTGCATCAGCAGTCTCCGAAGATCCAAGAAAACATTTATCATAGCTCTGTACCAGAAAGAGGCAATATTAAAAATGAAATAATATTAATGCACAACTACAGAAGCCACAAATAAAGGGAGACTGTAATTAAAAAGATAAACCAACCATTATCAATCATTTATTACTTTGCTGCGGTGAACAACTTAATTTTGAATATCGTAGCATTAACTGTTTTACAGGCCTGCATTACAATGCTATTATGACTGGCTGCTAGGATTTATTTTCTATTAATTGGTCAAAATACAACAGAGAAAATTAAAATAGTACATTTAATTATCAAATAATCTCCCCTACTGCCTTCTAGAAATATGAAAGCCTTGAAGTTCCTTGTAATTATACTCAGAACTCCCATTGCTAACTCACAAGATGCGGCACAAAAGGACAACAGGAAGCTCAAGGATCTTTGAAGGCTATTCTGTCAGCTCCCTTGAGTCACATGTACTTTATTGAATGGAAATAAGGATCACATCTCACTTTTTGAGCTAAATCAGTAAACCAGTAGAACCTGCATTAGGAAGCTTGCTTTTTCATCTTGCTTGACTGCTGAGTTTTACTTTAAGGAAAAATGGAGAATGGAATGAAATATGGTGAACTGTTACAGAAACTGATCTAGGTGAATAGGCTATTAAAAAGGAAAAGGGGATTCTGTCTAAGCAGTTAGGAGGAAGCCAAAGATCTCGAGCTCAGCTTTGAGATGAGGTGAGGTAAGAAGTATCCAGCTTTTTATCTTTGATTTACCTTCCTTTCGACCAAATGCCTCTTTTAATTTTTTTTCCCCTTGGAAAAAGAATTTCCCTTTATATTTTTCAAGCAATTTTTTTGATAAAATTAAAAAACTTATGAAAAAATCCTATATTGATCAGAAAGTAACATCCAGGATGCACAGTGCAAAATACGGGCTAACAAGACCCTTCTCACTCCTGGTAAATCTAATAGGGAAACTTTCTAATAATTTTCAGTCAGTTCATTGAAGTCTTGCTTAGCCTTGAAGGCTTTCCTGATACTGCGCCATTACTGTCAGAAAGTGTTAAGTCAATTAATGTTGAGCAATTGACATTTTTAATGGCTATTTGAGGAATTTGTCTGAGCTACCAATGTCATTTTTTGCCTAATTTGTACTTAAATATTCTGAGACATACATTCCTGCCTATTACAATGGCATTTTCCTGAATTCCTCTAGTAATCATTAATTGTATAACAGCCATTGAACTCAACAGATTCTGAGTTTTACACATAATTACACTCTAGGTCTGTTACTCTGGAGTATTTTCCAGTTCTGTCTTTTTTCACTCTTCCCAGTTTACAGCAGCTCTTCCTGCTAAGCATTTGTCATTAAGGACTACAGATCCCCACACACTGCTAACAGCCCAGGTCCTCTGAGACCTCAAGTGGCTTTTCAGTCATCACATTCCACCTATCACAAAAATGTTTATATTACCAAGGGGAAACCCATGCTCTGTACAAACTGAAAGGCTTGCCTTTTCTTGCAAGTAGAAATGCTACCAAGAGAACAAAGAGTGGCAATCAGAAGCTTTAGTAAGCAGAGCCCTCCTACTTTAATTAACATGCAATATTTAAACCCTTCCTTTCAAATCCAACTTTGCCTCTAGAATTTAGTGAAAGGCAGTTCATTTCCTTAAGTATAAACAGGCTTTGTTAAACCTGTCAGCCAGAAAAACTGAGAATCATATTATAAATAAAAAAATAACAAAAGTGTAGCAAGCTGATGAATCAGAACCTCTGAAAGTCTATTACAGCTTTAGCTGAAGGCAAAGCACAAGAAAAACATTTTGGCTGCCTTCCACACCAGAACACTGGGTGAGAAAGTGTTTCTATTTTCTGCGTAGACAACTCTCAAACTTTCTAAAGTAGAAGGTACAAAAAGGGAGCACATACACATCAAAACATCAAAACTAGAGCTTATATAAATGTCATTAAAATAATTTAAGTACAAACAATATGAAAGCAGATGCATTTCCTGTAAGAATAAATTTTTATTTGATCTCAGTCCAACTAATAGATACAGGTATGCATGCAATCTTCTGGTAAAAGTGACTGGTTTCTACCTGTTGGACAAACAGTTGCAAGATCACCGTGCCTTTGCTCAAAGCTGACTAATGCTGTGCAATTGTACACCTCTCAATATCTTTTAACTGGTTTGAATGGCCCATAAGGGAGCACATGTCTGTAAAAGCTTACTACCCACTAAAATTGCTCTGTATTGCAGGTATGAAATTTTGTAGCAGCCAATTTGTACTTGCTAACAATATTATTAAATATTAATACTATAACACTTAGCACAGCATTTTTATTATTGGTCCATTTAATAATTGCAAAGTGAAACAATAGGAAAAATATACTTGTAATTGGGAGACAGATTTAAGACTTCAGATTTTGCTGAATATTATATCTCTTTTGACACTTATCAATGCTTCTGTTTGCTAGCTTTTAGTCTTTGTCTCTCTCTCTCTCTCTATCTTATTGGTTTAAACCTGTAAACTCTGCATAGAAGAAATGATTTCTTACTATACTTATACAGTGCTTAAAGCAATATGACTCTGATAATAGCTCAGGCTACTAAGTTCTACTTCGATTAAAGAGCCTATTTAAAACTCGATGTTCCTTAAGGCAAAAAGCATAGAAATCTTCTAAGGATTAACAAATATCTCCTCTTGAATCCAATGCAGAATCTTATGTATACAAAAACCAGTAATTTCGTATCCATTGGCAGCAGGCATAGTCATTTAGCAGAATGAATCAATTTTTCTTAAGGACTTTTCTCAAGCTAAATCTGTCAAATCTGTGACTCTATCACATGGAGAAAACAAATACAGTACTTTAATTATTTCTTTTCCAATTAACTGTAAAATGAAAAGCTATGAAAAAGGAAAACAATAAAGTCTTACATCATTTGTGTTAACATGCCAGGCCATATCACCATAGGATACCAGCTGACCGTTCACGTAACATCGTATTTCACTGTTTCTCCATCGATTATAGATGTGCACAATACTTATCATATACCACTGGAAGGACAAGAACAATCAGTACAGTTTTTGTGCTATAAAATACAAAAGTAACAAATGGCATAAAAAATAAGTGACCAGTCTCATAAAGTTAAACAAACAGATGAATTCTTGCAAACCCATAAAATTAAAAGTCAAGTCAGTGGAACTTCAAGTCCAGTCACTAGAACTGTCTGTAAATGTAATGATGTGCCTACCAGAGTCCCCTTATGGGATTAGAGACAAAAATGCATACATACAATTAAAAAGATGAAAAAACTTTGACTCCTGAAAGTGTAACTTAATGTCAACACTGTACACCCTGTGCACAAAACACAACTCAGTTCTGATAGGAAATCGAGAGCTATGTGCCTTTAAGTTAACAAATTCTTATCACATACCTCTGCCTTTGTATCATAGCTGTCTGTCAGAAATTATAAAATAAAAAGAAAAATTCGTAAAAGCAAATTTTACAGCCCAGTTTAAGATGTCATCCTGATTGTTTCCTTTGATATTTTTTCTCTGTTCTTTACCATTCCACCAATTTTTGGACACCTGTCATATTATTAAAATGTGTTATATAATCAAACAGAGAAAGCATCACAGTTAAATGCTTCCAAGTACAAGTACTGTGATCTCTCAAATACTTTGTTTAACAGGAATCATAATGTCCACAACAAATAAATTCAAGAAGAAAACATGAAGTTTCCCTCAAAACCAAATCTTTAAACTCATCTAAGACTGGGAATGGCATAAAAGGCAAAAAACCCTGAGCTTTGATGTTCTTGAAGACACATGCAAACACACACATGCATACATACATTGTCTGTCCCAGATCGCTATCATAACTAATCTAGTAAAATACTGCTTTTTGTCCTCCTACACTTGAAATAACTACATTTACATCTTATATGGCAATTTCTTTTTAGCCAGGGAAGTGTTCAAGTATTAAAAAATGGTTTGCTCTTTGCCTTATATTTGTCACTATCAATCTAGACAAAAGGAGTAATATGGGTTTTCAAAGCCAGTTCCTAAATAGAGGATGGCAAACACCATCAAGTTAAGTTCAGAATGCATTCTTAGCAACAAGAAAATCAAAGTCCTTCTGCGATTCCTGCTTGCTTACTTGAATTCATATCCTTCTATCACTGTATTTTATGCATATAAATTCTCTTTTAAGGCTTTCAGATGAGTATAATGCCTACAGGTCTTCAGGAATAATGTGTATCAACTGGCTCACAAACCTGTTCTCATGCAAAGTGAGAATCTCTCAAATAATTCAATGGAAGCAGTGGACAAGAATTGCAGTGCACTGGCACATCACTTTATCCCAAATATGAATATTATCTATGTGTTTTCTAATCCTTCCTTTCCATTTTTCTAGCTTCTACCCATATTTTGATTGCTAAGAAATCAGGCATGATAATATGTAATTCTAAATATCAGCAAAGGCATTTCTTAAAATTTGTAGCATTTTCCATGAACAATTTCTTGGAAAAAAAAATGGATTACATATCCCAATTGAAAGTTTAGCAACTATTGTATTCAAATTTCTTTGGAACTTGGGGTGTCTTCTCTAGGGTCCTGGCAATTAATTACTATTTCTTACATCGATTTCTATATCTCTTCGATTGATATTTCAATTCAAAACACTTCTCTGACTCATGCCCATAGTCTTGTAGTAAACAATGATGCAATTAAATGATTTAGCTTTTTTCTTATGTTAAGATATACTTCAAGAGCTCCTATTAAGCCTTAGTGTCATCTACGCACAGAAAAAAAAATTGAATTGCAATAACTTTGCATATAATTTGCTATAACTTATACTTTATACTTTTCTAAGTACTCTTTTGACACAACTTCAACCTTCTGAACAACTTATTTTACTTACAGTTGTTCGTACTTTGCTATTTATTTATGCTCAGGTACATTCTGAGGAGCTTTGAAAACACTCTACTGGATTTTTTGACTAATGGTGTATTTGCTCTTAGCCTTTTGTATCTTTGCATTTAGGCAATTTCTCCAGCACCAGCAAAATCCTTTTTTATTTAAGAAATAAAGGCAGTTTTTCACAGTTCCTTAAAAAATTAAAAATTGTAAATCTTGTATATCCAAGCATATTTGGCATTTTTCAAGACAAAATCAAGCAAGAGTCAATGTCTGAACACTCTAAAAGTTTCAAAAGGACATAAATCTAAATGCATATGGTATTTATAAGTTTGAACCCTTGTACCAGTAAGATGCCACCCAGTTTGCAGCAAGGTAGTGCAACCCTCTTTATATTAGTATGCTCTTTGATCTTCCCCAATTCATCACGGATGCTATAACAATCCTTGTCATGTGGCTAACAATTTAATCTGAATAGTATGGTTTTTCTAACTTTGTTACTGATTTTCAGAGCACAGAAGCTCTGTTATATATTGTCACAATTAACTCATTTATCTGATTAGGTTAAGTCTTTAATACAGGACATCAATTAGCAAGGCCTACCCCATTGTCACATATAAATGTAACTATGATTTGAAATAAGCATCCAATGATGATCAAGTAAACAAAGCTTCAGATACTTCTTTTATGTCAATAACCTCATTTAAAATAAGACATTCCAGCTTCTCTTTTAATTTTTTTTATTTATGTAGAAGCATATATGTATGTCTCATAGACTCCTATTACCCACGTCTCATTTATGTGCATGTTTGCTGGTGTTGTACAAGTTATTTTTTATTTTCTCTCCTATTCTGTATCTGAGGACACGATTTTCAGGACTTTCTTACTACACTACAAACCAAACCAAGTTGCATAATCTTACACAAAATTTTTCTTTGACCTGTAGTTCAAAATCTCTTTTTTTTAAATATTCATAGTCACTAATACAGTTTTCTTTTATATTCATCCTGCAGTTTCCTTTCCTATATCATTTTCTCAAAAATGCACAAAGATCATGCCTCTCAGCTGTACCAAGAGCTTCTTCAGGTAGTACTCAAAGACACTTCAGATAAAAACATGTCCATTTTTTATACTGATGAATTCTGTTGAGCTTAGTCACCAACTGTGAAGTGATATTCCTACTCCATAGCACAGTACAATCAGAGAGATAAGGCATCACACACTAAGTATTTCCAATATGTGGAACTTATTTCTGTCTATACTAAAATTAGTAAAGGTGTTCAGAATTAGAAATGCACACACAAAAAAAGCTGTTTGCTCTTGACTACACTGTTTTCCTGTTATATTTTTACAAGGATTGTTGCTGAGGCTGAAACTCAAGGGAGCAAAAATCACTAGGGGTTACTAACACACAAAAACTTCACTTTGGAGCGCAAAAACAGCAGTATTGACATATTAAATACAACAGTGCCATAGCTTTTTTAGCTCTCTTGAGATGTCAGTCTATTATATTAAACCTAGATTTTTTATTTGGGGATATAATAACCAAATTTCTCCGCATGTTTTTATAAATGCTTGCTTTTACAATGTCACTAATATACACCAATTGAAGACTAAAGTAACTACTTGACACATCTTTAAGTTATAAATTAAGATTACACATTATGTGAATGGTGTCATATGACACAGTTAACAGAGGGGAGATCTTTACATGAACATAGTAACTTTCATATCTGCCTACATAAAGGTGATTTGAATATATAATTTTACTGTGATTTACAAAAAAAATTTAAAAAAAAATTCAGAAGTTTAATGAGGATGATATTTCTGACAAAATCTATTGCTGAAATGTCTATGCCTGTAAGCAAATACAAAAAGCTACAGGAAATATTACACCTGATGGCAAAAATCACACCTCTCAAGTTAGTATTTGGACAGTAAGGTGCTCTGTAAATGACCACACAATTTTTGAATGCATATCTACACATTCAAAGCTTGCACAGTGAAATGGTTGTCACATCTAAATAACATGAAGAAAATCAATTTACATGTTAAACAGGACACATTTTGACTTGTTAGAGCCAGAAATTGTATTTGACACATTTTATTTCCTCCATTATGCATTATGTACCTTTACCACATACGTGTAAACACAACTTAGTAATGGAAAAAAAATATTAAACAACTTGCAAATATATTCTACAACATATATTTCAAATACTTTCCAAATTTGACATATGACTCAAAGTGTATGAAGCACAAACTTTGGGAAATATAAAACTTTCATGGGAGTTATATTTGGACATACTTCAGCAGATCAGCTGATTATGATTTGAAACTGGTATTCATATTATGAGATATACTTGTACTAGTATTTCACAATTAGCTATTTTAAGTAGAACAGCAAAAGATAAAATTTTCTAGAGCTGGCATGAAGAAAACTACTAATTTGTATTAAAAATTATCAAAATAATACATTGCCAAAATATGAAAGATATAACTCCATTAGCAAGTAAAGATCACCTAGTTCCCACAGGCTAATTAACAATAACATAATATAAAAGTCAACAATTTCATTTGTTTCTAGGTTCAGTGTTCATCAGTAGCATCAGATGTGCTACTGTAAAAGAAAATTGAATTGTTATCAAAAGACTTTTCTGTCTGTAAAATTAAATGTGCAAAACAGAATTGACTCATTCTGAAAGACTCAGCAGATGTGTTTTTAAGGCTTTATATATCCTCGAGTAATATGCTAGAAAAAGACATTACTTCATTTTAAAAAAAAACACAAGTGAACAAAAAGCTACATAATGAAACCAGAATCAGTGATTTTGAATCACAAATATATACCAACAAAAAGAGTAGAACATTAAGCTGATGTGTGAACAATGGCATTCCCTCCTTAAGACTTTGGTTTCTCAGAACAAAACAAGCACTGAAATTCAATATACAAATTCTAAGCCCATAAAAAAAGAAATGAGCTTCACAGCAAAATACAAGACCAGTATCAGTGATAAACACATAATGCTTGCTGTATGGAAAGTCAGTGCTTCAGTCAACTAACTGCAATATTGAAGGCTGCAGAATAACCGTTCCCCTAGGACTACTAGGCATACAGTAGAAATGAACACTAATATGATCTACAGATATAATTAAGACTTACTATGAAAAATGAGAAATCCCAAAACATCACTGACACAGAAGAAAGTTCAGAGCCTTATATCACACAGCACCAACAGCACCACATAATGAAACTCTAGCATTGCTGGCAAAATTTTTCAAGACATTGGCAACAAAGCTTTCAGGTACAGACTTTTCAGAAACAGAATAAGGGAGCTTTAATAATAAAATACAATAATTTTACAAATATTCAAAATTCTTCTCTGTCTGAAGCTAATTAAACAGTAGTTTAAAAAACAAGCTGACTTTATAGAACTGTTACTCTATAATTTTTTTTCCTAATTGATTCTGAACTGTAATAGACACAAAACTTTGCATGACCATCTGAGCAGTTACTCATAAAAAAGAAATTATTAGTAACACTATGGCACAAAAGAGATTTTAGTCCTTCTTCCCACCCAGAAGCACGTTGTCACACTTTCATTGTTATTCTTTATTGTAAATACCACTTTTCTTACCTTGCGTGGCTGAAAGTCATACTTCACACAGTGCTGGAAACCTTTGCCTTTTGACTTCAATGACGTAACTATTAAGCAGTTGCCAACAAAATGAGCAGAATACCCAACACCTTTGCTAGTGCGGAAACTGAAAAAAAAAAAAGAATTATGAATGAAATTGGGACAAGGGGAATTATTGTATAATAAAGAGATTCAAATATGACTTTAAATTGTCATGAGGAAGAAAATAGATTAGCACCTGGAATGGTAAACATAATTTTCTCCCACTGTTCTTTGGGAAGTGCTACTCACCTTCAGCACTTAATTGATTTCAGGCTACAATTTAAAAATCAGTACTTTTTTTTAACTAAAATCCAAGATAGTAAATATTGTATCTATCACATTTCCCCTCAGTTTCCTAATTCATCATAATTTAAATAACACATCTGATTAAAGTTGTGAAGAAGTAACCATTACAGAACACGTGTGAGACGCATTGCAATTTTATGGGGTTCAGAGAACCCCATATGTGGATGGTATGACATACAAATTGGGATTCAATTTTTTACTATGCAAAAGGATTATTTTTCAAGACTTATGAATTAATTAGGCTAATGATCTATGAAGGTTTATTCATCTGAGTTGTGGATTTATTTTCATTTGTCAAATGGATAAAGGACTGAAATTTTAAGAAACTAAGTTTAGTAAGGGTTTCCAGCTTTCTTGTGAAAATTATCATGAAGACAGATAATGCAGAAAACTCATACATTTTTCTAGTTATATTTGAAATCAAAAGCATTTTAAAGAGAAATTCTGGACTTATTAAAAAAAAACACTTTGCAAAGGAAGCTGGTCAAAATTCACAAATGGCATTACACAGAGCAATTTAAAAAGGTTAAGTCCATATCTAGTCATGTCACTTAATGCCTTCTGAAAAGCTAAGTAGAGTAGAGCAGTCTGCTATCATTAATATGGAGCACACTTTATACAGCTTTCAGCCTTTTTCTAAATAAATAACCAATGGCTGAAATACAAAGTCTAGATGGTGAACTTCATCAAAAATCCTTAAATGAAGCTTTTCAAGCATAAGAAAAGATACTACTAATTTAGAAGATTTGT